>JAJIBD010030621.1:0-468553 GCA_021461705.1 Cryptotis parvus | reverse complement strand
GGCCTGTCTGCTGTTACTCTAAGCGGAGGCACACGGTTAGAGCCGTGTTGGCATCTGAGCTCTGATGGGCAGAACCGCCAAAGTGCCCCAGCCGCCTGGCCCAACACACACACACACACACACACACGCACTCACACATATACACACTCACATGCTCACACACAAACACACATATACACACACTCACAAACTCATATACTCACAGAACACACTCACGCACATAAACACTCACAGATACACAAACACAAACAAACTCACACAGACACACACTCACACACACAGAGACCTATGGTTCTGTTCCATCTGGTCCCAGCCAGTGGAGGCCAGCAGGGTTTTTGTTTTGTCCCTCCACTCAACAGTCGCCCCAGTTCCACCCAAGAAACAGCGAGCTTACTGGGGACACTTCTAGCTTACAACTGCGAAACAGTCTGCCGTGTTTAGTAGCCAACACCTTCTTTTTAATTTTTTTTTTTTTTTGCTTTTTTTGGGTCACACCCGGCAATGCTCAGGGTTTCTCCTGGCTCTGCACTCCAGGAATTACTCCTGGCGGTGCTCGGGGGACCATATGGGATGCCGGGATCGAACCTGGGCCGGCATGGGCCGGCCGCATGCAAGGCAAACGCCCTACCCAGCTGGGCTATTGCTCCAGCCCCTCTTTTTTAATTTTTTAATTGAATCGCCATGAGATACACAATTACAGAGCTGTTCATGATTGGATTTCAGTCATAGTGTCCCAACACCCGTCACTCCACTAGTGCGCATTTCCCACCACCAGTGTCCCCAGTTTCCCATTTCCCTCCTGTGACCCTCACCCCCTGCCTCTCTCTATGGCAAATGTTTTCCTTCTCTCTCTGCTCCTTCTTCTCTCTCTCTTTCTCTCTCTCTCCATCCTCTCCTTTTTTAGAAATTATGGTTTGCAATACAGGTGCTGAGAGCCTATCATGTTTGTTCATTTCCCTCCTTTGGTAGCGTTCTTATCCAGTGGGACCATTTCCAACCATCTTTGTCGTAGTGGCCATTTCTCTATCCCAACTGCCCTCTCCCCAGCATTTGAGGCAGGCTTCCAACCATGGGCCTGCTCCTCCCTGCCCACATCTCCTTGGCCCAGTGTCTGTTGTTGGGCATTAGGGTGTCTCCCTGCCTGGACCACAGTGCTCGGTGCTGCCATGTGCGCAGACACCTCCTTCCAAGCGCGTGTTGTTTTGTTTGGGGGGGAAAGAGGCCATGTCGTGGTAGTGCTGGATCGCCGGGAGCTCTGCTCTCTGTTTCGTTTATCTGTTGGTTGATTGATTTTGAAGCGGACTTTCCTAAGAAAACTTCCCTACATGCCTTTGTTTCCGCTTTCATGGTTTCTTCAGCTATATTGTGGAATGGCTCTTCAGCATTATTGTGGAATGGTTGCCCCATTTTCCAGGGCTCTTCAGGAGGATGAAGTGAGTGTCAGTGTCTTTGAGAAGCCTAGACTTTGGGGATCAATTGTTGCTCTACCAAGGGAGAAAAAAATCAGGCCAGTGGGATCACCCCAAACTGTGTGGTAGACTTGTGGACTTGTGGTGAGAAGTGTTATAGGCATTTATCAACGTCAGTCACTGAGATGTTGACGGGGGGGGGAGAGAGAGAGAGAGAGAGAGAGAGAAAGAGAGAGAGAGAGAGAGAGAGAATGCCAGCCCATGCCATGTCTGATGGTTTGGGGAGACTGCTTAGCTGCTTCTCCTGAGGGCAAGCCTTGCTCTCTTTTGAGATCTGGGAAGGAAAGCCCAGCAGTTACTGGGCTCTCAGGAAGTGGCTTTTCATTTAAAGATGTATTCTGCAATATGTTTTATTCCCAGCTCTCAGACAGTGACAAATCTCCTGGAAGTTCTAAATCACCTTCTCTTGTGACGGCTTCTCCTGGTGATTCCCAGTGGCTACCTGAGCCACACCCAGCGGTGCTCACTGCTCTCTGGGGCTGAAGCTGGACAGAGAGCACAGGGGTGAGGCACTGGCCTTGCTTGCCTGCGACCCTGTTTCAATCCCTGGCACTGGCATAAGGTCCCCCCAGACGTCTCCAGCAGTGATCCCTGAGCACAGAACCAAAAGTAAGCCCTCAGCACTGCCAGGTGTAACTCCAAAATAATACATCAATACTGAAAGATAAAACTTTAAAGAAAAACTTTATTTTTTGCAATGTTTAGGGATTACTCCTGGCTCTGCACTCAAAATTATTCCTGGTGGTGTTTGGGGATCACTTGATCAGTTGAATTCCGTTATTCATCGATTTGCTTGAGCGGGCGCCAGTAACATTTCCACTGGACCCTATCACGTGCCAGTGTAGCCCAATGGCATCTGGTTGATTTCAACACAACATAACAGAAATGTTTGGGGATGGCGGGATCAAACCCAGGTGTACTGCATGCAAGGCAAAATGCCCTACCCACTGTACTATCTCTGCAGCCCCTAAAATAATGTTTCTTAAGGTGATAATCACAGATGAGCAAAGAGCTATATAACAACCATTGTTTGTGCTCAGAGTGCATGGTGACACCAGGTGGCCAATCTCTGAGGCTCCTGGGCGCTTCACTCCATGTCTCTCCTCCAAGAGTGAAATGGAAATAAAGGTTGTGCGGGAAGAGGCATCCTGTGAATCTGAGGCTCTTTGAGAAGGTCATGAGGGAAGAGAGGCGTCCTGTGGAATCGCGGCTCTGTGTGAAGATCATGTGGGAAGAGAGGCGCCTGTGGAACCCGGTTCTGTGAGGTCATGAGGGAAGAGAGGCATCCTGTGGAACCCGGGCTATGTGAGAAGGTCGTGCAGGAAGAGAGGCGCCCTGTGGAACCCGGGCTCTGTGAAAAGGTCATGAGGGAAGAGAGGCGTTCTGTGGACATAAGGCTCTATGAGAAGGTCCTGCGGGAAGAGAGGCATCTGTGGAACCCGGGCTCTGTGAGAAGGTCATGTGGGAAGAGAGGCGTCCCTGTGGAACCCGGGCTCTGTAAAAAAGTCGTGAGGGAAGAGAGGAGTTATGTGGAACCCGAGGCTCTGTGTGGACGGTCATGCAGAAGATAGGTGTCCTGTGAATCTGGGCTCTGTGTGATGGTTGACCAGGAAGAGAGGTGTCCTGTGGAACCTGGGCTCTGTGAGAAGGTCGTGTGGGAAGAGAGGTGTCCTGTGGAACCCGGGCTCTGTAAAAAGTCGTGAGGGAAGAGAGGAGTTATGTGAACCCGAGGCTCTGTGTGATGGTCATGCAGAAGATAGGTGTCCTGTGAATCCAGGCTCTGTGTGATGGTTGAGCAGGAAGAGAGGTGTCCTGTGAAACCTGGGCTCTGTGAGAAGGTCATGAGGGAAGAGAGGTGTCCTGTGGACCCAAGGCTCTATTTGAGGTCATGCGGGAATAGAGGTGTCCTGTGGAACCCAGGCTCTGTGATGGTCATGTGGGAAGAGAGGCGTCCTGTGGAACCAGGGCTCTGTGTGAAGATTGTGGGGGAAAAGAGCACTCTTGTGGACCCGAGGCTCTGTGAGAAGGTCGTGAGGGAAGAGAGGCATCCTATGGAACCTGGGGTCTATGTGAGGTCATGCAGGAAGAGAGACTTCCTGTGGAACCCGGGGCTCTGTTAGTAGGCTATATGAGAAGAGAAGCGTCCTGTGGAACCTGAGTGGACCCGAGGCTCCAGTGGACCTGAGGCTCTGTGTGAAGGCCATGCAGGAAGAAAGGCGCGTGTGGAACCCACGCTTTTTGTGATGGTCGAGCCAGAAGAGAGGTGTCCTGTGGAGACCCAGGATTTGTGAGGGGATGAGAGAGGCATCCTGTGGGACCCAGAACTGTGTGTTTTGCAATGAATCTGGCTTTGAGGAGGCTGTTCCAGAGAACGCTTGCAATGCCTCCATCTGTGACCCATGTTTCATGAAAGAGTCTGTCCCCTTGCCCTGGGAAGGATCTAGAGGAGGCCTTAGTATAGGGCTGTGAGAGCTTCTCCTCATTAGCGTGTCACCAACCAAGTTGCCTGGCTTGCCTCACGAGGGCCCATTCCCTGTGAGGACTGGGAGAGCTTAATGCTAAGGGGATCCCAGGGGCATGGCTGGGACGTGGAACGTGGGCTAGAGCAGTGGCTCATTGCGCTGACATTCACGTGCTGGGTGCTGCCAACCGAGAGAGGCTACGTTCATGCAGCAGACTCAAGCGTGAAACGAGGCGTGTTATATGTGCATGCCCCTGTGTGTCTGCCCATGTGTGTTCCTGTGTGTCCGTTTGTGTTCATGTGTGTTCCAAGGTCTACCTGTGTGACCATATGTGTGCCTGTGTGTTTTCATATATGCATCTGTATGTGCCTGCATGTTTTCACATGTGTGCTCATGTGTGTTTATGTGTATACCTGAATGTGTCTATGTGTGTGCCTGCATGTTTTCACATATCTGTGCTCATGTGCCTGCCTATATGTGTGCCTGTATGTGTGTGCGCTGTGTGTGCCTGCATGTTTTCAGGTGTGTGTGTGTTCTGTGCATGTGCCTGTGTGTGCAGGGGGTGGGCAGGGCGGCCATGCCTGGAGCCTGTTCCTCAGATGCTGATAAGGAATGCTGTCCCCATGACTCAGCACCGCCCACTAGCCCCTGAGGTGGGAGGCTGTGATACGGCCATTGTCTCCTCTCCCGTGGGGGCGGGAGGCCGTGGGCCACAGCACAGCCAAAGGGAGGAGTCGCTGAACAAACAGCGCCAGACAGTGGAGCCGCTGTGGGCGGGTGGTGGGCGCCGGGTGTGGCGAGGGCTCACGGGGAGCCTGTCAGTGAAACCAGGCTCACCCCTGCTGCTGGGTCTTGGTTCTTTCCTCCCTTTGCGTAGACTCACGTGCAGACGCCTTCCAGTTCCCACCACAGAAGCCACTAGGCGCTTCTGGTCCCCATGGTCCAGGCTGTGCCCACTGCCCAGTCCCTGACCTCTGCCCTGTCCCTTGCCACCGCCCGCCCAGTTCCCCTTTATTGAAACTCAAACTGTCTCTGGGCTGTGACAGTTCGTGTCTGTACCCCGTGCCGTCTTGTCCCGACCTCTGAGAGGCAGGCCCGGTCCTGCACGTGGAAAAGGCCGCCATGAAACCCTGAGTTCATCCCTCTGCCAGGTGGGGTCTGTGCTGGGGGCTCGCCCTGCCCATCGGGTCTGGGAGCTGTGTTCTACAGCTCTGTCTCTATCCACCCTGAGTGTGTTCCTGGGTGCTGGAGGACTCTGGAGCAGGTCCCCATGGGAGTGTAAACAGAGGAAGTGAGTCGGAGATTAGTGACTGCGCAGGTGAGGGCCTGGCCGAGGTGTGCGGGCCACAGCCCACGGGCGCCACTCCAGCCCAGCCACCCAGCAGAAGCCCCCGCCTGGCACACCATGTGCTGGGAGCTGCCAGGACTGTGATCGGGGCCACAAAACGAGACCCTCCACCCAGCGCTTGCCCCCGCGGCCAGCCAGGCCAACCCACACTGCCCAGAATCCAGCTGAAGGTTGCCCATCCGTGTCTCCTGGGGGCAACAGGGGTGTCAACAGGGAAGGCAGGCAGAGGACCCAAAGCCATTCCCGGGACTCGGCTCTAAAGGGCGGCTTTACAGCCCCATCCCACCCTGCATGACAGGGGTCCCTGAAACACCAACCAGAGCGACTCTTAACACCCCAGGTGTGTCCCCAAACCCCACCCCTCCAACAAGCCGACCACAGAGAGCCGAGAGCCGTGCTTTTATATAACCCGGAAAATGGCCAGGGAGTGTCTCCAAAGCTGTATGTGTAGGGCCTCCGCCTCATGGCAGGCGGACAGTGAGTCTGTATCAGATCCTGGCGGTGGGGATGAATAGCCCTAGCTCCGTAGGAACTTCGCCCAGCTTCCTTCGAGCAGGGCCAGACCCGCCCTGACTCCCTGGGACAGGGCGCAGAAGGCAGCGTCCACTGTCCCTGAGCATTTGGTGCTCATCATAAGCACAGCGAAGGGCCCCGGGCCACCGTCGTTTCTGGCTGCAGGGGGCCCAGAGCACCCTTCCCGTCATGGGGACTGAGAAAGGTGCCAAGTCCAGCTCCCCTGCGGCTTCCGTGCCTTGCCCAGTGTCCAGAGCTGTGCATGGATGGAGGACACCCAGGGCCGCACACTAATGCAGGACCCCAGAGCCATGCATGGACAGAGGACCCACTCACAGGCTCCGGTTTGCTCAGGCGAAGCTTCCTCAGCCGTTAAAACTCTCATTGGCAGGACTGCCTGACCCCATCATCCCTGAAGGCTCCACAGGCTCCCGAGAGTCCCTGGAAGTGGGGCACCTCCCTCCAGTGCCCTCCAGTATCCCCCAGTGAATAGGGGAGTTCCCTCACCAGCCCCAGCAGCGTGACCCACCCCCCACCTCCAAGTGAACTTAGTGCCCACTAGTGACAGTTGCAGTGGAAACCCAGAGTCGGGGCCAGAGAGGCAGTCCTGGGGTTCAGGTGCTGTCCTTGCATGCAGCTGACCCCAGTTCCATCCTGAGCCCTGCCAAGAGTGACCCTGAGCACGTCCCAGTGTGACCCTGACACACACCCGAAAGAGAAAGTCAGTGCTCAGTGAGCCTTGGTCTCCCAGCCCCATCTTCGTGGAAGCTACGGGTCAGGAGTGAACCACGCCTCCCCAGAACAAGTCCAGGGAGTGGCAGGAGTGACCCCCACAGGGCTGGACCCCGCCCGGTTATCAGAGGCTGACTGTCCCTCAGCTTCAACCACCCCTGGTCTATAGCTTCTGTGCAGTCACAGGGCAGATGGTCGCAGTGGGCCTGAGAGAGAGGGGAGCGAAGGCCACGGGGACACAGGGAAAGACCGCCAAAGCCTCTGGTCAGCATGGCGACGCTCTTCAGCCAGATGACGACTAGTAATAGCTCCTCTGTGATGTGGGCAGGCGTGATGTGGGCAGGCGCTCCAGGGCCGTGCTCCTGCATAAAACAGGGGTGCCTGTCGGGTGCGGCCTCAGCTGTGCTTCCAGGCAGAGAAGCTGGGGAAGCCTCCAGCCACGCCCAAGGGCGACCATGATTGAGGGATTTAGGCAACAGAAAAACAATATTTTAAGCTCTAAGTCATTTCCGTGAAGGAAGCCTGGGCTGGGGTGGGGCTTCAGGTTGCCAGTGGGCTCACGTGTCTGATTTGTGCTGATGGCTCCGGGAAGGGGGCTGCAGCCGCAGACCCTGAGCCACCACCACGCCCTTGCGAGAGCCTTTCCCGTCACTACCGTCAAAGTGCTGGTCTCGAGCCCCGGCTCCATCCTGGCCACAGCCCAAATCCCTCCCGGCCCGTATCCCGCCTCCCTCCACCCAACCCATGGTGCCAGGGGTGCCCCGCCCACCACAGAGAACCAAGCTCTTGCCTCAGAAACAGCAGAGCTCGGAAATTTTTGGATTTCCTGGAGGCTGCTCCGTGTCGTGCCCCCAAATGTCAGTCCCTCTCCACCCTCTGCAGGTGCGGGGCATGACAGCCACACAGAACCACATTGTCAGAAAGCCCCAGGCGTTATCTGGCCATCGGTCACACAGATGGGGAAACTGGAGCAGGCGGGGCCCAGGGACTTGCCCGAGGTGACAGTGCGTGGCCAGTGGAGGTGGCTGTGCTGGTGGCGGCCCAGCCGGTTTGCAGGCCACAGTTCCCCCTGGGGCCCCTCCCGGCCTCACTGGGGTCACGCATCACCAGTGCCTGCCCCCTTGGCCTTCAGGAACACCTGCTCGCAGTGTCCCCTGGCCAGCCCTAACCCGCAGAGCAGCCTGGCACATAACCCAGGTGCTCCCCAGCAGACCCACCTCAGGGGGCACAGAGCAGTGAGTGCCAAACCGGATGTGAAGTCCTATTCTGCCCCGTCCCCCTCCTCCCAGTCATATGGGGCACAGGCCACCGGAACAGCTGAAGAATTTTCTAGAGGAAGCCAGGGAAGCTCAGGGCCCAGCTGGAGCCCTGGGCTTTGGAGGGAGGACAGGGTTGGAGCTACATTTCCGGTCCACAGCGATGGGAACGGGCAGAGCTGGGAGGAGGGACAGTGTCAGACGTGGCCACTATGTCAGATGGGGCTCGGGGTTCCCCACCCCTGGGATGTGTCCAGGGCACTCCAGCAGCCGTCATTCTGCTCTTCCCCCTAGAAACAGCTTGACTTGCCCGAGTCAAGTTAGAAAGACACCTGTTCTTTTTGTGTGTGTGCGAGCGTGGGCCCCGGGCCTCTCCCTGTCCCCCCCACTCGCTCCAGGCCACCCCTTTTCTGGGCTCTGCCCCAAACTCTCTTCCTGCAACTCATTTACAGCAGCACAGGGACACCCGGCAGCCCTTCCCGCACGCCCCCGCGTCTGCTCTGATACAGGCACCCACCCTCCCCAACTTTCTTTTATCTTCCCCAATCCCCTCCTTCCTGCTGTGGCCTCCCTGACTGGGGCTCACACTGTCAGTGGCAGTGCTGGGGGCGGGGTGGCGGGGGTACCACTGCTCAGGCAATGGGGGTCGCTGGTGCAAGCTGCTGTGAAGGAGGAATCCCAGGCAGCTCAGCCCCGGTGGGTGCACTAGCATCTGGGCCATGCTGGGATGGTGCTGGAGCCAGTGCGCTGATCACAGACTGACTCCTCCCGGCGGCAGGCTTTCCTGTCCCCTCAGCTCAGCCTGATCCCCTGACGGCTGGACCTGTGCTCCTCTGAGCTGCTGACCACACCCAAAGAAGTTCCAGCAGCAGACCCTACCTGGGCACCTCTCTCTCTCTCTCTCTCTCTCTCTCTCTCTCTCTCTCTCTCTCTCTCTCTCTCTCTCTCTCTCTCTCTCTCTCTCCTGGAGGCCACCTTTGGCAGCCTGCTATGCCCAGGCATATATTTCTTCATGTTTTGTTTAGGAGGGTACAAGTTCTACTCACTGCATTCTACGGAGGGGCTGTGCTGTGCCATGGATTGAATTAGGGGCTCCCACGTGTCCTGTGAGAGCCGTGCAAAGCCGTCTCTGCCCTCTATGCCTCTGTGTCTTGGTTTATCCTTATTACATTAACACCAGCCTCACTTCATCCATGAAGTGTTGTCGAAAATGGTATCCCTCCACCCCTTTCCCAGGCCACACACATGGCCAGTGCCTTCGCTCTGTAATGTCTGTCTGCTTCAAGTTTCTTTTGTGGGGGAGGCGGGACCATGCCCTACAGTGCTCAGGGGTTTCCCTCCTGACTCTGTGCTCAGGAGTCACTCCTGGACAGTGTGTTCCAGGGAACCATGTGTAGTACCAGGGATCAAAGACAGCCCAGCCATGTACAAGCCAAGTGCGTTCGATCACCCGTACCGTCCTCTCTGGTGGTCTAGTGGTTGGGATTCAGTACTCTCAACCCCCATAGTCCCTCTCCAACCCCCAGATTTTCCTCTCGACACAGAGAGGCAGAGGCCGTGTTCTGGCATCCAGAGCTGAAGACTCGGCCGTGCTTCTCTCCACATGCCCCTAACAGCCCAGAGAATGGCGATGTGTTTCTATCGAATGCAGCAGAAATGTGAATTTTCATTGCAGAAACTCCCAGCCAGTAATAGAACTAAGATTTGGGGCAGACAGCCTTGAGAGGCCCCGAGACCCAAGAGCTGCCTAACTGCTAAAACCCCACTGTGTCGCACACAAACCACCCGTGCTACATGCTTCCAAGGACAAAGCAGGGCGGGTGCAAAGGCTTGTCTGACTCAGTAGACGCACAAAATGGATGAACTGGGGCAGAGGCAGTTTTTGTGAGAGTTTATTTACTTGGAGGTCTCCCCTCTAGGAAGAGAGCAGAAGTGTCTTTATAGGGGCCGGGAAGATGGCTCAGTGGTCAGGAGCCCAGGCTTGCATGCATAGGGACTTGAGTTCAAATCCTTATACACCTGTTTCCAGAGCACCTCAGGGTGTACCCCAATGGTTTCCCTGACTACTTCTTGGGAAAGTCCCTTCACCCCTCAAAAATTACTTTGGAGTGCTTTTGCGGAAGCAAAGTGATGTAAGGGCCCCACTACATTATTTTTGTCCCTTGTGGTCACCAAAATGATGTAGGTGGGCCCCCAGGGGTGGCTTATGTGAACGGGAAAGAGAGAGAGAGATGGTCACTTTCTCCCCCAGCCTCCTCTGCTGGGCATGCTAAGGTCTGATAAAGTCTGTGACAAGCCCCTGCATGGCGTGGGCCTGGGTCCCACCAGCCCCATGAGGTGGCCGTCAAGCCACACCTGATCCACTTGATCTCTAGGCAGGGAGTTGATCCCCACCATCCAAGATTTCTTGGGAGCCTCAGACTCAGGTTGGAACAAGGAATTGCTCTCTACAGAAAAGGAAAAGTCAGCCCTAGGCCTTAACCATGGTTTGCTCAGAGTTCTTGTCTTCTTTGCAAAAAGAATTTTCGGAAGTAGACGAACAGTGAAGTAAAACAGATTTTATCATGGAGGTTTTAGGAAGGGAAGGAGAAGGGAGAGTGAGAGAGAGAGTACACATCTCAAGGGGGCAGATCTGGCTGAAACATGTGCTTGGCTACATGGGCTCAAGCAGTATATGGACACAGGTAGCATATCGCACCTTCCTTTGGTCAGGATGGCTTTTATAGGGTTTTTCCCAAGCAACTCCCATATGGGACGTCAACATAGGTTAAAGTCCATTGTGACAGCCGTTGCCAAGGGGGTAGATTTTGGGAATGTTCTTCTTTGCAAATCTCCTTTTCTTAACCTCTGTTTCTGCTGGATCTTCTCTGTTTTGGGATGTAGCCAGATTAAGGGCTGGGCAAAAGAGAGGTTGATCCTGCCTTCTCGGTCTATTGTTGATGAAGGGCTTATCAGGCCTTGGTTCCTGATTCCAAAAGGTGGGTCTGGACATTCTTAGAAATAAAGTTCATGCCAGGGGGACCCCCTTATCTCTCTGCCTACATCATAAGGACCTGGGGACGGGCTAAACCCCACCTAGGCCTGGACAGGGCCACACAGGCCCTGAGCTGTGCCAAGGTGAGAGGACACAGCCAGTGGACACATGGGGCGGGGGGATCAGCATCTGTCCTCCTCTAGTGTCCTTGCCCTGATCCGTCCCCCAGACTGAACCTTGTCGTCTCCCATGAGCAGCTGTGACCCCACAAGGGACTTTGGGCTGGGCAGACACGCCCAGGTGGTCCAGTGGGTTGAAGTCTCCTGTCACAGAGTCCTGTAGGTAACAGGACACAGGGAGGTTCGTGACCCCGGAACAGGGGTCAGGGGTGCTATGGGGAACAGATTGTCTGCTGGGGCCCGCCCAGGAGGCAGCCTGCTTTGCCTGGGGGTCAGAACTGTCAGGGGACTTGGGCGGGGCGTGGTGTTCTCAGCCCTGAATCCCCCGGAGGTGCGGGCAGCCCTGAGACTTCCCCGCATTCCTCCTGCCCCTCCCGATGCTCCCCTGCCTGCCTGCAGCCCAGCCTGGGAGCCCCCGCCCCAGGCCCCTGGCCCTGCCAGCCCCCTCCTGGCCCTCCCTCTGCTGCTCCTCTCGCCTCTCCCCTTTCCTACTTCTCTTCCCCTGGACTCACTTGTGCCATCACTGAAACAGACATGCTGCCTTTTCCCTTCCTGGAGAAGCAGCTGGACGCCCCCACCCCACCCCGAGGGAGTGGGCTGCATCAGTGGATCTGGTCGTGGGACTCTCATTTACATGTTTGGGTGTTTCTCCCTTAAGCTGCCCCTGTCAGTGGTGGTTCTCTGGACTGGGAGCTTGGGGAAGACCCCAGGAATCCCAGCGGCTGTGCATGCCTTCTGCTCAGAATTCTTCCAGAATTTCCACTAGGCCAGGCAAGCAGAAAGGGGGAGCTCAGCTGTTGCTTCCTAGGGAACAGTGTGCCCTCTCACTGAAGACGGGCTCCCCACCTTCACCCCAACTCACAACAGTCTCTCTCCATCTAGGCTCTTCCACGCACTCCCAAGAGACAGAGAGACACCAACCTTAGTCCCCCTCTCACCAGCGAGAGACCAAGTATTTATCTGTGAAGCCCCACTGTCAGAGCTGACCCTCGGCTACCCCCACAGCCAGAGGCTCACAGCAGCTGGATTTGTTTGCAGGAGGAAGGGGGTCTTGATCTGCAGGCTGGCCATGTGCATTCGCCCCGCCATGGGTGGAGGCAGTTTGGGGCCACTGAAATGGCCCCAGTGAGCTCTTGGTTCTGCCTTCCTGGGTACTGATGTCCACTGCGGGCCTTGAACCTGTCCCAGAGGATCGTACATGTAACTCCTGTGTAAATAGCACCGCCCCATACTACTCTGCACACGTATGCACAGAGCTCCACCTGTATCCACCATGATCAACAGTGCGTGACTCAGCCTCTCGTCTCCCTGGGGCTCTTCTCTCTGGAGCCAGGAGCTCTCTCGTCCAAGGAGCAGACTGGATTCAGGGGTGCTGAGCAAGGAGGAGCTTTGAAGCACCCCACCTCTTGGCAGATCGCCCTCACGTGTGCCCCCACCCAATGATGCTACCAGATACTTTCTTCCTAAAGATGCCCTTTTAGTCTGTCTTGTTCTTTGCAGTTCCTTCACACTGGACCCCGTCTCTGGGGTGACGGGACACAGGAAGTACCTGTTGGAGTCTTTCCGGGTCAGGTGACTGCATCCTTCGTGGGAGGAGTGACCATGTGATGTGCTTGGGGATGGGAGGGATCGTCTTCCTCGCTGGTGGTTGTGTGGCTTTGGTTTGACTGATTCTCAAGTTTGGGGTACCCTCGCAGTTGCCAGAGCTTCAACCCAGACTCCCCTACTTTCCCTTCTGAAACAGTTCATAATTGACCCTTTCACATGCAAATACCACTTCCTTGCTGGGCCAGGGTCCCTGCCTGCTCCTCCCCCTCCCCTGCTCCTCCTCCTCTCCTCTTTCTCCTCTTCCTCTTTTTCTTCTCCTTCTCTTCCTCTTCCTCCTCTTTCTCCTCCTCTTCCTCTTCTTCCTACTCCTCCTCCTCTTCCTCTTCCTCCTCTTTCTTCTCCTCCTCCCTCTCTTCCTCTTTCTCCTCCTCCTCTTTCTCCTCCTCCTCCTCTTTCTCTTCCTTCTCTTCCTTTTCCTCTTCCTCTTCCTCCTCTTTCTTCTCCTCCTCCCTCTCTTCCTCTTTCTTCTCCTTCTCTTCTTATTCCTCCTCCTCCTCTAACTCTTCTTCCTCCTCCCCTCTTATTCCTCCTCTTCCTCTTTTCCTCCTCCTCCTCCTCTTCTTCCTCCTCTTCCTTCTCCTTCCTCTCTGTGTTTGCACACCAAATATTTGCAGATCACTGATCTGACAGAGAAAGGGATCAATGACCTGTCATCTCGTCTCTCAGCCACTGGTCCAGAAATGAAACTCTTGGCATTTTTACAGAAAACTTAGGATCCCCTTTGTTTCTGAGATGACACCCCAGAGAGGTTCAGAACCCTCATCGGGAATGTGTGTCCTTGTCTGACACACACACAGAGAGTGCAGGCAGACTTTCTGCATATTGCCTGTGGTGGAGGTGCAGAAATCGGGTGAAACAGAAGCAAACAGCAAAGGAATAAGGTCCCTCCCCATCCCCCAATTGAGTCTGTGCACTTGGTGCTAATTGAGTAGGGGAGCCTATATTGCACGTGGGTGGCCTGAGAAGCACAGATAGTTGAGGGGTATTGTTTCATTTCCTGGGGCCAAGGGGTGCTTCCTTCAGCCCTCACTGACACTTGCCATCCATTGTTGGCACATTGGCCCTCATGCTTGATCAGCCTTGAGAAGCAGGGCTGGACTCCAGGGTTTCAGGAACGCATGTGGCGTGTGGTGGGGAGGGCTGGGTCACCCCAGCACTGTTCTGGCTCTGTGCTCAAGAGTGACCACCAGCAGTGCTCAGGGAACCATATGTGGTGCCAGAGGTGGAGCTGGGGTCGGCAGGAGGCAACACAGTGCTCGCTCTCTCTGCCTGGCCTCCAAGAAGCATGTGGGTTGGCTGAGGTCTTTGAGACACACAGAAGTAAGCAAGAGAGAACCAGGCTTTGGGGGACTGCCTGGGCTGGGCTTGTAGACCCCCTCCTTTCCAGGAGCATGACCTGGCCATTCTGGTTTCCATATGTTGAAGATGGGGGGTGACTGCCTGCAGCACAGCGGAGGGAGAAAGATTTGAATCAGAGGAGAAGCACCAACCACTGCACAGGAGCAGGGTCATGGGTCCGCTGGGTAGGTGGTGAAGAGGAAGGCAGAGGGTAGTCACGCCCGCTGCTGACTGACCTCTGGCCTTTGCACTCCCATGGGTCTTTCCTGCACTTACCCCATCCAGACTCAGCCCTTGCTGTGTTTGGTGGCCACCTCAAGTGTCAGTCCAGAAAAATAGCATGCTTGGCATGTGTCCACTTCCAGCCAAGAAGGAACACCAAGGATCAGGTGGACTGTTCTTTACAGGAGAGGAAATAAAATGGGAACACAGCAGAATAAGAACCTGCTTCAGCCCCCAGGGACCAGGCAGCCTCCCCTCACATACAGCAACACAGACAAGTTCCAGGCGTTTCCCAGACACTGCACAGGGGCACGAGGCAGGCGGAGCCCAGCAGAGCCCTGGGTTGAGAGGACACAGGCTGAGCACTTAGGCAGGCAGATGCCTAGGGACAGAGGGCGCAAGGGCAGAGAGGTGTGGGGAATCCCGGAGACGCCGGAAGGGCCTCCTGCAGCGTTTGGGAATGAGTTGATTGGCCCAGTCATAGGAGGGCCCCGAACCACCCCAAAAAGGATTAGCGGGAACAGTACATCATGGGCTGGGAACAGCGCCTGTTCCCACCAGCCAGCTCAGAATGTTCCAGATCCTACCCCTGGGGTGGGGAATCCATGAGCTCTGCATTGGGCGCCGCCTTGACAAGGCCAATAGAGGAAGACCCAAGGTGGCAATGCTGTATCCAGACTGTGTCCTGGAACAAAGTCGGGGTTTGTTTCGTCTCCGTGTGTGTGGCACCCAATCCAGAGCAGCATGCATGTAGAGAAGCAGGGAAGAGAGGGCCCAGTGAGAAGACACACTCAGTGCCCACCTGCAATCAACACAGGGTCTGAAGAACCCATTCCTAGTGTTTGAAAGCTCAGCCGGGGCCCAGAGCTATATGGTACAGAAGGTAGGTAGGGGCTTGCCTTGTACTCAGCTCACCTGAGTCCAATCCCCAGCACCACTTATGGCCCCAGAGCCCGCCAATAGTGATCCCTAAGTACAGAGTCAGGAGTAAACCCTGGGGCCAGAGCAATAGTACATCAGGGACGGTACTTGCCTTGCACACTTCCTACCCACGTGGATTCCCAGCATCCCAGGTGGTTCACAGGCACCACCAGAAGTAATTCCTAAGTGCAGAGCTAGGAGTAATCCCTGAGCCTCGTGGGTGGTCACCCAAAAACAACAACGAAATCAATCAATCAATCAATTAATTAATTAACTAAACAATAAGGAGTAAGCCCTGAGCACTGCTGTGCCCCCCGCCAAGCAAAAACAAAGCAAGATTAAATCAGGTGGGTTCCACTTAACTCCAGAATTAAGTGTATTCATTTTCCAGATGGCATTTAGGGCCTAACCCCACGGTAGAATAACCCTGTGTTCAGGCCCCCAGAAGCATGAAGTAGGTAAGAAATAAGGCGAGTAAATGAGAGCGAGAGAGAGAGAGAGAGAGAGAGAGAGAGAGAGAGAAGGGAAAAGTTCATTGGCTTAGAGTGTCAGCTTTACATGGAGGAACCCGAAGTTCAATCCCCAGCACCACAGAGTACCCCCAGACCAACCCTGGGGTGTGTCCCAGAAACCGAACAAAACAAAGAAGGAGGCAAGAGAGCTGCAGATACTCATGACAAGTTTCCCCTCGCCCTTGGCAGGCGGCGGCTTCCTCCCCCATAGCCTGCGCGCAGTGTCTCCATCAACAGACACCAATGTATCTGATTCAGGCTGTGGGTGGAGGCTCTGAATGACGCCTCTCTCCCTCTCTCTCCCTCTCTCTATCTCTCTCTCTCTGCAGACTCCACACTCAGAGCTGTGACTCAGGGGGCGTGGCCCAGCTTGCTCCACCTCGAGGTGACATTAGTCATGAGACAGTTCATTCAGAGAATAAAAAGTTACTTTATAATAGCTAGTGAAAGCTTTTAAGTGCTCATTGCAAAGTCGTTTTAAAGGCCTGCACTTAAGTAATTTTATGGGCGCCTTGGCTCCTGTCGGCAGTGGTTGGGCGTGGGGCAGAGTCCAGGAGAAGCAGGAGGGATGCCTGCGTGTCTGCAAGCCCACCTGAAATGGGGGGGTCCCTGTCAGGCTGCTTACCCCTCTTGCTGAAAAATGTACCTGGGGCCAGAGAGACAGTACAGCAGCGAAAGCACATGCCCGGCATAGACGATATCCCCAAGCCCCACCAGCACTGGAGCCCTGAGCACTACAGGGCGAGCACCCGCTCCTCCCCAGAATACCACAGACGGAGCACGGAAGAGCTGTGAGTCCCCGGCCAGGCTCCTGCTGGGCTGATGGAGGCTTCAGGAGCTGCTGGGCTGTGTTTGGAGAACACCCCGAGGAGGGGGAGAGAGTGGCTGGCCCCCCCCCGTGGGAAGGAGAAGGGATGGGTGCTCCCCAGCTGTCAGGCAGATTCCGGCGGGAGGGGCAGGGAGGCAGTGCGAGGGAAGGTGCTTGCCTTGCCCGGGGTCCGCCCCTGATTTGCTCCCCGAAGCCTCAGGAGGAAGCCCTGAGCACTGCCAGGTGTGACCCCCTCAAGTCCAGCACCCCAGCCATTAGCCCTCTGTTAGTTGATGTTATGAGACTTGCCTCCAGCCTCCCCTCAACCTTGTGAGATGTGTGTTCGAGAAAGTCTCCTTCTGTCCCGCAGCCCTCAACTGTCGGCCAGGGCCAGAGATGCCAGCCGTCTGGCAGTGGACACACAAGTTAAGAAACCGCCCACCAGTGAGCAAGGAATGTAGAATGCAGTGAGTGGTGAAAGGTTGGGACCCGCCTTCAGAGTGTGTGTGTGGGGGGGGAAGGGGCGTATTTAGTTCACCCGGCAGTGCTCAGGGGCTATTCCTGCCTCTGTGCTAGGTGGGCAAGGGGGTCCTTCTAGCCATACTCTGGAGGAACCGTGCAGTGTCAGGGACAGACCCCAGGCCTCCTGCATGCAAAGCTGCTCTCAGCCCCTGAGCCCTCTCTCTCTCTGGCCCGAGTCTGTACTTTGCTCTTCCTGTGCCTCATTTTCTGACCTTGGACAAGGGCTGGGCCTGGAACAGATCTTGTTCCCCTCCCCGTGCCACAGTTCAGAAGCCAGAAGCCGGAGATCCACACGGTGTACAGGAGGTTTGGCACAGCTGCCCCCGCTCCCACCCTCCGCTCCCTCGGTCAGGCCCCACCATCCTCCCTCACGGCACTGTTTCTGTGGGTGGATGAGGGGCGGGAAGGGTAGTCGGTAAACTCACCTCTTGACAAGGAGTCCTGTCCCCTCTGCTCTGGGAAATGCCTGGGTCTGACTTTAAAGTTCCAGCTCTCCCCCCTGATTACAGCCCCCTGTCACTGGAGACAGTGGAGGCAAAAACGTTTTGCAATATTTCAACAGAGGGCGCTGCGGGCAGCCATTTATCTGACTATTAACGAGATTCATGTCATTTAAAAAGAAACACCCAAGGCACTTGCCTCCCATGTGGCAGGCCCCGGTCTATCCCCGGCACAGAGATGGGGGCAGCTCCCGGCTCCACCGGGTGTGGTTCCCCATAAACCTTTCATGCAAACAACCCCAGAATGATCCGGCACCCCGTATGGTCCCTTACACCCTACCAGGAGTGAGCCCTGAGCACAGAGCCAGGAGAAAGCCTAAGCACAGCCCAGTGTGGCCCCGAACCCTAAATAATCAGACACTTTGTCTCTTGGGGTGGATATTTCAGGGTGGGGGTTACCTTAGTTTACGGGTCCTTCATTTCGGAGGTGCCCTGGATGTGGCTTGAACTATCTTGCATGAGGAAGCCTGCCTGTGGGTGTACTTACGTCTCTGAGTCATGCCGGTGAGGAGACGCTGCCCCTTCACCCTGTGTTGCCTCAGGAAATGGGGATAGGGGTCCCCATTTGGGAGGAAAAGAGGCCTTGTGCACTGCGCGACCGAAGTGCCCCCAGCCAAGGGAAATCTTCACGGGGCCCTCAGTGGTCCCCTGCTGCCCTCAGGGAGCCCAGGCCCCCAAGACAAATGCCCTGAGCCACCCTGGCTGGCCAGGGGAAGGGGCGGTCGGCCAGCCCTGACTGCCCACCCCCACCCCGCCTCCATCTGGCTTCCACTGGGCGCCATGCACTTGCTGCCGGGCGTGGCCCCGAGTTGCATACCGCAGCCCAGATTAGGAATTTCTTGGCAGGATTCCGCCTCCTGTGGGAAAGCGACAAGTCCGGACACGGACCTAGCGCCACGCACGGCCGAGCAGCAGAGCAGTGAGGCGGCCAGCTCGGGTTTCCCAGGGCCAGCCGGGAAGGGACACCACCGCCAGGCCCGACTCCTTCTAGCCAGGACTGGGCTTGTCCTGCAACCCTGGTTCCGCACCACCGCAGTCAAGGCAGAACCCCGAGCAGCCCCCAGGAGTCCCTAGTGTGCTCTGCGTCCTAAGACTGACCACCCACATGGGAAATCAAGTCAGTTCTAGAAGGTTCTGGAAGGTGCACGAAGGTGCCAGATGGTTCTGCTGGGCCATCTCACTGCGGATCCCGAAGAGGAAGGTTTGGGCCACGAGTGTTCGCCTTCAGAAACTCCAGCACGTGACATTGAGAAAGCCCAGGGGTGTGGAGAAAAACTGCCTTACTTCCCTCTCCAACCTGAGTCCAAAATCTCCCCTGTCCCCTCCTGCCGCCCTGGCTTCCTTCTTCCTGGTGGTGACCCTACCCCCCCCGCGCAGCACCCCCTCAGCTCTGGGCCTCCCCTCTCTGAGCTCAGGAGCCCCTGAGCATCCGTCTAACAACTGGATCTTAGCGGCTACCTGAGTGGGGGCTCCTGGCTCCCATGAGTGGACCACCCACTCCTAGTTAACATTGGCGGGTGTTTTTTTTCTCTCCTTCATTACTAAAGTCACTTCCTGAACAAAGAACCGTACTATCTGCTGAGTTGAAAACAAGAGGCAGCCGCACTTGGCACATCTGTGTGGCTTTGCGCCAAAGTGTCTCAAGGTGCTTCAGGAATTTAAGCCTCCCTCCCTCTCCTCTCCCTCTCCTCTCTCCCTCTCCCTCTCCCTCTCCTCTCTCCCTCTCTCCTCTCCCTCTCCTCTCTCCCTCTCCTCTCCTCTCCCTCTCCTCTCCCTCTCCTCTCTCCCTCTCCTCTCCCTCTCCTCTCTCCTCCCTCTCCTCTCCTTCTCCTCTCCTTCTCTCTCTCTCTCTCTGTCTCTCTGTCTCTCTCTCTCTCTCTCTCTCTCTCTCTCTCTCTCTCTCTCTCTCTGTCCTCCTCCTCCCTCCCTCCCTGTCCCCCCTCACCCCTTTCGGCCGTTAAGTAACTATATCTGTGTGACGGGCCCAGTGGTGTCACCTTGTCACCGGCCCCATGGCCAGTTTCTGGAACCTTCCACCGTCCCATAACGCTCTTCTCTTCCTTGCCCCTCAGCTGTCCCACCCCCACTGCACCCCGTGTCCTTGTCACTTTGGGTGTCTCTGGATTCATTCCCTTCGGGCTCTGCCTTTGCCTTTTCTCCCCTTGCCTGTGGCCAGCGGCTTTATCCTGGGATGTGCTGTGGGCCTCACAGCCTCTGGCGCTCATAGGCTCCTGTGGGGATGCCCCAAGCACTCCTGTGAGGGTTCACATGGGAGCAGAGGACCCCATGGGTGCCTTATGGGCTCAGGAGACGCCTGGGTCCTACCTGATGAGACACACGTGGCCTTGCTGGTCCGCAATGGCCGCCTGCTTCCTTCCCTCTGTTTCAGTGTCCCACGGCCCCAGCCTGGTCTGTGTCCCCCACTGCCTCCTCCAGGGCCTGCTGTGGTTGGGTGTCGCTTTCCCCACTGACAGAGGAGGACACAGAGGCCTGAATTAACCAGAGATCAGTGGGATCCATGATCTGCTGGACTCAGCCAGGCTGTGGCCACCCCAAACACATCCGTATCCCCACGGTAAATGGCAGTAAAATGCACAACACCCCAAGTCAGAACAGCTCCTGTTAGGGGTTAACCCAGGAAATTCATCACCTGAGCACTCTGGCCCCAGAAACCAGTGATGCCCATTTCCTGGCAGTGACCAGGGCTCTCAGGGATCACTCCTGGCAGCACTGGGGGGTCCCTAGGCAGTGCCAGGGATCAAACCCGGAGCACTCAGCTGCACAGCAAGCACCTTCGCCCCTGTGCTCTCTCTTCAGCCTGGCCTTATTTCTGCAGACGGACCAGCCACCAGCACTCACATTAGCAGCAAAATGCTGTTGGGACCATTTTAAAACAGAACAGGTGTGTTTTGAGGGGTTGGGGGAGAGCATAATAGAAAACAGAAAGATCAGAGAGAAGCTGGGAATGAGCGGCCTGTCCGTGAGGGGTTTAGCAGGTGAGGTTGGCCTCACCGACAGCCGGACCGTAGGAGCTGTGGCCATGCAGTTCGCTGCATTTCTGGAATTCTTTAATTCACAGGAAAATAAGTTGCAGAGAAATCTTGGTGAGACAGACGAGAACCCCTCGTGTTCCCCCACTCAGCTTCTCCCGCCAGGTCTGCGTATTGCCCCACCCCACCTTTGCTCCTCCTCATACCCCTGGGGGTCGTGATTCTCTCCCATTCGCTGACTTGGGGGCAGGGCTCCAACATAGACCCCTTGAACGGATTTTCCTGGGCCTCCAGAGTCTTTGCTAGCTCTATGCATGGTGAGCTGAGTGTGAGTCCTGAGGCCCGTGCCCGGACACAGAGAGAGGCAGGGATGGAATAGAATGGATGGGAGGCTGGCCGGGGATGGGCGAGTGGCACCCAGAGCCTAAGTTCCTATTTCAGGGGTGGGGAGCAGTGTCGGGCGCCCGGAGCCACCCCATGACACTCAGCAAGGGGCTGACAGTCTGGTGCCGGGGCCTGAAAGGGTGAAGGTGCTGCTTGGGCCTGTGCCTCCACCGTAGTGCTCAGGCTCTCAGCGTGCTGGGGAGAGGCTCAGGGAACCCCGGACTCTCGCCTGCTCCTGCCCTCCTCTCCCCCCTTCAGAGCAGTGGGGGCATTTCCCGCACCTCAGCCCAGGGCTCTGCGGCTCTTACTTGGCCTCCGACACTGCATCGTGGCATTGGAGAGCCTCGGCAGGGCTGCTGGGCTCACTGGGGCCCTCTTCCCTGTGTGAGCTGCTCCACCATCCTCCCGGGGGCTCATCTCCTTCCCTCCCCTCTTCGCCCAGACCCACACTTGGCCCAGGAGTGACCACGCTGGGCCTTCCAAGCCCAACGGGCTGTTGTGCTGCTGTTGCCTCGTGCCACAGGGCGCCCTGCGTGCCAGAACAAGGCCGCAAAGCCTCGGGCAGCATCAGCAGCTCTGTGGGGTCAGCAGTGTGTGTGTCATGTGTGTCAGGCAGACGAGGCTGCTGTCACATGGAGGCAGGTCCCAGCGTGTTGGGGAGGGACAGCGGCAGGCGAGCATGCGTGCTCCTCACCCTGCACAGGCGCACGCCCGCTGGCCTCTGTGTTCACTGCTGTCGCCACCACCGTGCAGCTGTGCGGGGTCCGTGGGGGGGTCTATATAGCTGCACGTATCCAGGCATGCATGTATTGTGCATCTGTGTGCACATGTGTGCATGCTGCGTGCACCTGTGCATGTCTGCATGTGTTTTGGCATGTACTGCACTGCCTGTGCACATCTATACGCGCGTGTCTATGCAGGCATAGCTGTGTGCATGGTGCACACAGATTCATGTGTGGTGTGTGTATCACCTTTGTGTGTGCAGCTGGGTGTGTGTTCACATGTATCTGTGTGCATGTGTGTATACTTTGTTTGCATCCACATGTGAGCATGTAGATACAGGTGTGCACGTGTGCGGCCACGTGTGTTTAGCCACGTATGTGTCTGTATACATGCTTGTGTTTCTACATGTCTGCATGTGATGTGTGTGTGTGGGGGGGGGTGCGCTTCTCCTCTCAGAGGCAGCCTTGTGCCCTGACGGACAGACACAGAGGCCCATAAGCTCCTACCCTGGGATGTGCTTTCTCCCCGACCGCTAACTCCTCGTTTAGGGGCCTGTAGGCCCTGAGCCATGGGGCATCACATCCTCTTGCCCAGATCCTGAGTGACTAAGGCCATGCCCCCTTCCCCCTGTACACCAGCAGCTGAAATCGTGGGTTCATGGTCCTTAGAAAGCAAAGGTGTGAAAAGAAAAGTAGCTTCTGCAAAAAGGGAATTTGGATACCCAGAATGGGGACCCCCAAAACCTTTCCCTACTGTCCAGGTTAGGTCCTCGGAGTTGGCCGCAGCTCACTCAGCTCCCCGCCTCTGGCCACCAGGAGTCACGGCTCTCAGCCTGGGGGGCTGCAGAAAGTGGGATGTGTGGCAGCCCCTCGTTTGGGATTTATGTCGGCTCCAGAGAAGCTTGCCAGGAGGACAGGTGTCCTTCGAGGCTGTTTGTTGATTGCCTGGACATTTAGTGCCTCAGTTTCTCTTAGGCAGTAGAATCTCCTCTGTGGGACCGACTGAAAATAGGATCTATCATTTTCATACCAACTGAGAACAGGGAGTATCATTTCCGTTTACAACTCCGAGCCTCGTGCGTAAAATTACAGGCGCGTCCCAATGAATGATCAATCCGGCAGGCGTTTGTGCCGTGGCATTTCGGATGGCCCACGCCACAACATCCAAGAACAATATCTTCCATTGTCGATCTTTTATTTTGTTTTCTTTCCTTTGCCCCCCTTGTCTCCAGGAGACCAATTAATTGTTCAAAGGTAATATATAGAGGAGATGTCTAGATCATTTTCTTTGGCACCATCTCTGCCCGCTCTGCGGTCTGGCCAACAATAAAGCTGAAATTTGTTTTGTAATGATGGTTCCAGTTGAACTGGAATTCCTTTGAAGTCCTACAGTTTGCTCTTGTGAGAGCTCAAGATATTATTTGACTGCAATAAAACACGCGCCGTCCATTATCAAAATATGACACAGATGGGGCTGGGGTAGCCCACTCGCCCTTGGGATCTTCATGTGTGGAGCGCAGAGCATGTCAAAAATCCTACCAGCTTCCCTGGGACTCCTGGGCCCTGTGAAACTCCAGGCCATGCCACCCCTGGCACATCTGGGGCACACACAACCCCCGAACAAACCAGGCCACGCCCGCCCAGCCTGATAATTAAGATCACGCACTGTGCCAAGTTGCTGTAAAGGTTTGGCTTCTCGGCTCTTGCATCAGCTGACCTAAATTATTTAAGGCTGTTGTCACCTCTGAATAAATATAGTCATTGTCTTTGGTCTCTATTTATACTTGGGAACTCTTTCCCATCCACCCCGCGGCCTGGAACAATCCATCCACCTTGGGTGAAGACGAGTCACAGAGCTGTGGGCGCAGGTGCAGAGTGGTGCCAGGGCCAGCAGCAGGCAGAGGTGATGCTCCTCCCCGCAGCAGGGGTGGAAGGAGCTTCGGTCACGGGCATAGACGCCGAGTGGGACCCTTTGTCTGCTCTTGATGCCCAGTTCTCAGAAAAATGGGTGTTGCCTTTGCAGAGACCAGGTATGTGTGGGGGGTGTAGGCAGAGAGCTTGTGGTGTGAGAGGGTGCCCGGCACTCACTGGGGGCCACAGGTCCCTTCTGCAGTCATTCTGCCTGCTTCTTTGAGGAATCAGCCCCTCGTTGGGACAGTATGTCCCTTTGCTCTTGGAACAGCCCTTGGTGTGTGTGTGTGTGAGCCATGGTGGGCCCTGATTTTAAGCCGAGTAAGAACCTGGAGGCACGAGGCTGAGTCTGCTCTGTGGCTGGCGTCAGTGACAGTTCAATGTTGTTTTTTAATGCTATGTTGAATCCAGCCAGTTCAAGATGTCAACCAGTTCGATCCCCACCACCATATACGGTCCCTCAAGCACCACCAGGAGTGATCCCTGAACAGAGCCAGGAGGAGCCTCAGAGCCACAGAAGGTGTGGCCCAAAGACACACAGGCCTATGCACAGACATACATACATGTGTATGTGCACATACACGTGCACCCATGCACACACTCACGTGAGTGCACATATGCATAGGCACATGTAAAAAATAAATAAAATAACATAAATCATAAATAAATGAAAGAGAAAGAGAGGGAGGTGGAGAGATTGGTGCCTGACCCAAGGATGTATTTTGGCCCAAGGGAATCTCCTCACAGGAATTTATAAGCGTGTTACATGGACCAAAATAACAGTAAAAGTTGATTTGTTCACCCCGACTGGGTCATAAGATAGATATTCTTCCTGGCTGCCTTTCCACCTTGCCTCCTCCTTTCCACTCCCATGTTGGACCTAATTTGCATTTAGTTGTGCACAAGGGGAATCACTTTGAACTCACTTCTAGAGTACCCCGAAGTGCCCGGATGGCGAGAACGTCCTTTTAAGGCTCCCCGACAAAAGGGAACATGAGCAAACTGGAGCTGGAGGCATGAGAGCTGAGGCTGCTCTCGGGGTGCAGGTCTGACCCCAGAAGCCCAAGAAGCAGACAGACCCCACACCGGGCCAGCCGACCATGAGCAGCACCATACTCAAAGTTGCAGCAGACCCAGATCTTGGGGGAACCCGTCCCTCTCTTGAGTTCCACCTTCATGATCCCCCACAGGACCTCCCAGGGTGAAGAACAGAGGAGAAGATCTCCCGGGAGGGGAGTGTCTGTTTCTGGCATCTGTGCAGGACCTCTCGGGTCTCCTTCAGGCCTTCCCTCCAGGTAGACTGGCTCAGCTGCACTGGACAGTGTCAGGTCCTTGTCTCCCAGTGGAGAGGAAGAGAGAGCCTGTGAGGGTCCTTCCAGGTACACGACCCCTGGACAAGAGGGAAAGCAGACCCCCAGGGTTCCGACATCTTGTCCCCCCAGACAACACAGAAGCAGGCCCCTGAACACTGCACACGGCCCAAAGAATAGCCCGATGTGGACTCAGCTTAAGGAGTGTCCTGGGAACGCCACTGGCAGAAGGATGGAACCAAACATCCTGGAGGGAATCTTGGCATCTGACTTCGTGACAGCAACCAAGAAGCACTGCCCCATTCCTGGCCAGGAGCCAGGCGGAACAGCCTCACACTCAGAAACCTGTTGACCCGAGGTCCCTTTGTATCTGCAGTGTCACGTGCCACGTTTCCACGACAGGACATGCCAAAGGGCACAAGCAAAACACAGCCCAGTCTGCGGAGCCCAAACAACCCTGAGAAGCAGACGTAGATACAACAGAGATCGTGGATGCATCGGGCTTTAAGCCAAACACCGGTGGACAGACACATGGAGGGATGTAATGGGGGGAATAAGTGGGCCGGGAGCAAGATAAGCAATGTAAACAGACAAACAGGAGCTCGAAGAAAAAGGCGAAGGAAATGCTAGAAATCCAAAAAGCATGAAGCAGGAAAGAAGACGGCTGTGAGGCTTCTCGGACACCAGTCATAGCCCAGGAAAGAATCGATGACCTGGATAGGCCAAAAGAAAAAAACAACAAAAAAATCCCCAAAAATGAAAAGCAAAAACTGCAGGGGTGGGAGTTGGCGTGGGGATAGGACAGTGAATGGAAACATCTGGGACAGAATAACCAAGAGCTTTAAGACAGCAGCAAGGAGGAGAGAGAGGAGAGAAGTGAGAGAAAGGGGAAGGACTGGAAGAAGGGAAGGGGTAGCTGTAAGAATGACATCGCTGCAAATCGCATGGCGGGTCTGTTGCCTAAGTTTGGGATGCTCAGAGAACTTCAAGCAAGATAATACCCCATCCCCTTATCTGTCGTTGAGCACATCATTTTCCACTTGCGGGAAATAAAAGGCCAAGAGAAGAAACGGAAAACATTCTGAAGAGGGCCTAATGAGAATTATGTTGAGGGGCTCTGGGACGGCACAGAGTTTAGGGTCGCCAGCCTTGCTTTGACTCCAGGCACCACATGCCTCCCACCGGGCATGCAGGGGGGCTCAGGTCTTCCGGCTCTGTGGACCAAGTGGTACCATGTCCTCAAGCCCGGTCATGGAACCACCTCTCAAGTTGGCCAAGAGTCAGCCTGGGGGGCCGCAAGGCTGTCCTGAGCACCACTTGCCTCCCCTGCCCCCCAATAAAAGAATTAGAATTATGTAAAATTTCATTTCTGAAACAACCTGGGTGAAGGAGTTAAAGAATTTTTTTAAAGTATATCCAAGAATTTTATATGTAGCAATTATTTTTGGTCAGACTTAAGGGAGAAATAGACTTTCTCAGACAGATTCAATTTAAAGAAAGTTGTTCCGTTTGTTTTTAAGACCTGAAGAGAAATGAAGTTTTTTGATGAAAATAATATAGGATATTTTGTTGAGATGTGTGTGTCTGTTTGGGGCGTTGGGCCACCCAGTGGTTTTAGAGGCTCTGTGATCGGGGTCACTTTTCCTGGTCCTCAGGGGACCGTGGAGTGTTGGGGATCAAACTGGGTTAGCCACATGGCAAGGCAAGTGCCTGAACTCCCCTATCCGATCTCCCAAGTCCCCTGTTTTTGTCGCTATTGGCAAACTAATTCTAAATTTTATTTGGAAAGGCAACAGCATCCAAAGTAACCACCACAGTCCTGAAGAGTAAAATCAGAATTGGTCCAACATGCCTTCAGATTCACCCATAAAAATTCTGTTTCTGGGAAAAGGAAAATAGATGGTGGGACAGGACCAAGTACTGATAAACACACACACACACACACACACACAGAGAGTCAGCTTAATTAAAGGAGAAGAAAGGTTGATCTTTCCAGACAGTTGTGTTGGAGCAACTGAAAATCCATATGCGATTGTGGTGGGTTTTGGGTTGAGTATTGAATATTTGTAAGAAGTTAAGATGAACATCTTTGTTTAAAAAATTTGAGTAGAAGCCCAATATTTTTAATAAGTTCAAGAAGTGAAAGCAATAACACAGATGGTCCAGTTTGCACATAACAACCCATTAAAAAGGTCATGACTTTATCAATACCATTCCAATATATGTTGTAATAAGCAATATAATTAGTGTCTGCTAAGGAAGCAGCCATGGGGATAGGGGTGGGTGGAAACGAGGGTCTTTGGTGGCAGTAAGGGCACATTGGTGGTGGGACTGGTGTTGGAATATTGGATACTTGAAACAACTACACTCTGAACAACTTTGTAAATCGCAGTGTTTAAATAAAGATTTTAAAAAAATAAGAAAATTCATATGCAAAAAAAAAAAAAAAAAAAAAAAAAAAACACCTCGGATCTAGATACAGAGCTTCCGCCCATCACAGTCAACTAACTCAAGACACAACATGCCACTGCAAAACCAAACCAAATCTCTCGACAACAACCGGGGAGAAGAGCTGGTTGTCCTTTTGTTTGAGATGATGAGCTTTTTATGACAGCAACAAAACCACCGCCCAGGAGAGTTAGCACATGAAACAAACTTCTACATTCTGAAAGAACTGGCGAAGAAAGTGCAAAGACAAGTCACAGACTTGGAGGAACGTTTTCCCCCTCTTTTGCTAAATACGTATCTGATCAAGGCCTGGTATCCAAAATATGCAAAGAACTCTTAACATTCAATGACGAGAAAAAGACGGGCCCAATGTAGAAACGGGTAAAAGGCCTCCCAAAGAGACGCCTCCCAAAGGTCTCAGCGTGGCTCAGGAGCCTACAGAGACCAGTCCTAGACCAGGGTCATCAGGGAACTCTTGGCACCTTCAAAGAATGACACTCAGAGTGAAAACTGACAACACGTAGTGTCGGCAAGTGGTGGGGGCCATGGGACCCAACTGGGCGGCTGGGGGATGCCAAATGGTGCCGCAGTTTGGAAGCTGAGGCCTGCTGGTTCTTTCAAGGCTAAACATAGCCCTGGCTGGTACGCCCAGGATCGCACCCACTAGGGATGACCCCAACTCAGTTGAAAACTTGGGCACATAAAAGGTTTATAGCATGTGAAGGTTTGCAGCAAGTTAATCTGCCCCCTCCACAGTCTGGAAGCAGGTGGGCTGCCCCCCCATAGGGGCCTGCATCTGTGCTAGGAGGTTCATTGAGGGCTGGGGGCGAGGAGTGAGTGAAAAACTTGAGACTTCAAAGCCACACAAAAGACATGGGGGCCAGGGGTGGGGTGCCTGAGCCCCAATGACACTCCCACCAGTTACCCGCATGACTGACGGATTCCAGCCGGATTCCAGTTCTGGGAAAGGCAGAGCCATGGAGCTAGCAGAAAGCTGCCTGGTTACCATGGATTTCGGGCAGGAGGGAGGAATTGGTGGAGCACAGTTTTTGTTTTGTTTTGGGGGCCACACCAGGTAGTGCTCAGGGCTCCCTCCTGGCAGGCGATGGAACTAGGTAGGCCCCAGGAAAGCAGATGCCTTAGCCCCTTGTTCTCTGCTCCAAAGCCCCTCCCTACACCCCCTCCCCAGCACCAGGCTCTGGGACAGCAGCCACTTTCTCCTGTGGTATGATGAGTTCTGGGCATCCCAGTACCTCACACACAGAAACCAGCCCCAATGCAAACAGTGGTTTAGCTAATAAGGTTGATTAGCTAAACCTTATTTAGCTAATAGGGATCAATGTTGGTTTATGAGTTGTAACAAGTAAATCTTTTAGCGTAGCTTGAATAAGGGAGAGGCTAGAGAAAGAAAAAAGGGACCCCTGTGCTTTCTATATAATTTTCAGGACTAAAAACTGCTCTACAAAATCATCTGTCTGGGAGTGGGGGGACCACACTGAGCGACACCCAGAGATCACTCCTGATGGGGCTCTGGGGCCATCTGCACTGCTGGGGATTGAACCCAGGTTGGCCACCTGCAAGGCAGATGCCCTCCTCATCATACCATGCCTCAATCCTACAAAATCACCTTTAAAATTGCATCTCTTATGTGAGAACTGCCTTTCGTCCCTGGCAGCAGATCTACTAAGATCTTTAAGAAAGCCCCTCTGGTGGTCCGGAGAGAGGTCCATGGGCTGGGGCAGGCATGCAGGAGACCCAGCTTCGGGCACCGGCACTGCCCACTCCCCTGAGCATCATCAAAGGTGAGCCTCAAGTATCAAGCAGGAAGTAGCCTCTGAGCATCACCGGAAGTGACCTCCCCAGCCCCTCTATAAACAGGACAACCTGCCGAAAGAGAAGCTTAGTGCCCCCAAAATCCAGAAAACACTTTGGGGGTCCTGGGATCTGGAGAGGACCCGCAGACTCTGGAAATTGTGCAGCCACCGACCATTGGCAGGCAGAGGCTCCGGTGCTGGGGACAGCCTGTGATGTTCTGTTGGAGGGAAATTCAGAGTCTTCTGAAATGGGAGAGGCGTCTCTGAAACCCTAGACCTCATTTGTTTTCACCCCGGCACAGGGCCTGGTGGGCCGGCTTGATCCTCAGCCAGCTGCTGTTGGCAGATCAGGATTTGCTTCCATGCTGTGTTTAAAAATAGGGAATCAGGACTTGGGTGGTGCTTCTTGAATCCCCTGCTGCTGAGATGTGGGTTGGGCTGTGTGGGGAGCCCACTGCCCCCCCGTGGAGAGTCCTCTATGCTGACCCCGGCGGAGAGCGCAGCTGGGCCCTTGTCCACTCCTGCTCTGTCCAGCAGCGCCAGGAATGCCTCCTAAAATTAGGAGAACAGTAGAGACGGGGTATGTCAACGCTCGAGTTGCATCTCCTTTCAGCGTGCCGGGGAGCGGGGTCTTCTGGCCCTCCCCGTGGGCCTCAGAAGCTGTGTTTGATGTTCAGTGGCTCTAAGGCAGGGGGTGTGGGTTTGGGGACAGGCTCCCGCTTCCCCCCAGGGTATGTGTGAGACCCCCCCCCCCCCTCCCCCGCATTCAATCCCTCCCATCTCCACTAGACATGGGAATTTCAGAGTCTGAGTAGCTGAGGATGGTCACACCCCGCAACAATTCCACAGAAGTCTTGATGTTTTCTGTTCGACACACATGGGCCCAGGGTCCACTCGTCTCCCCGAGCCCCTTCTTCCCTCCCTCCCAGCCGGCCCTCCTCCTCTGCCCCGTTTCTGTCCTTCCCCCACCACTCTCTTCCCTTATCCGTCCATTCATCAACTCCACCCATTGGGCACTTCCGGCCCCACAATCCTCCTCAAACACCCTAATCCTCAAAGCCTCCCAAAAAATGCGATTATGGGGGAGACTAGGAGGGTGTGGAGTCCTCCCAGGCATTTCTGAGTCTGGGTAGAAACCCTCTTCCCTGGAAAATGCCACCAGGCGAGCACGCGGCCTCTCCGTTCACAGAGCTAACCCTTCTGTGGACAGAAGCGTCCCACGTTTGCCAGCACAGGGTCGGGATTCAGAGCCCCTGCTCCCTAATTTGGTGGTTTCCATGCCCCAGGGGCTTGAACCATCATTCGTGGGGACCCTGTCATCTAGGTGCTGACCCAGACCTGTCTCAATGGTGGAGGGTCATTGGGGTTTGATGGTGAGTTAAGCCATGCCCCGAGGTGGGGGCTCCCGAAAAGGGGCGTGGGGATCACAGCTGCTCACCCATCCGTCCCCAACACCAAATAGGAGGCATCTCCCTGCAGCCCTCGCAGGCACCCCTAGCGCAAGGGACTGCACCAAGTGCCCAGGTACCACCTTGGAGCCCACAAAAGTTCTATCAAAAGTGCACTCCTTCAGGTAAGGGGAACCCTTCTCCCCCCGCCCAGCACTGCCCTCTACCCCCACACCCCAGCAGGCTCAGCCCTCCCCAGGCACCCAGCAGGATCCTGGGCTTCTCCTCCTCCTCCTCCTCCTCCTCCTCCTCCTGTGTCTAGAATTCCGAGAAGCCTCAGGGCTGTGTGGTGAGGGGTGCAGCCCTGTGCCCCAGGAAAGATGAGCAACTTGTAAGGGGCGTGGTGTGCTGACTCCAGCCTTGCAGCGAGCGTTTTCATGTTTGGAGAAAAAAAAAAACAGAAGTACGAGGTGCTCACCCCGGGCCATGCGTTGACCTGCGGATGACTTCAGCTTTGGGAACCGTGGAATGCAGAGTGAAAACTGAAAATCCAGCCGAGGACGAGAGACGGCACTGGGGGGGTGGCGCGCTCTCCTGCAAGCTGTCACTTCGCGAGAGTTCCTGTAGCACCTCCCCGTCTGTTTGACCCGGTTCGCCTATGTTTAAATGTGCTTTCTCTTCTTTCTGTTTTAGCAGTTCGGTTGGCATGTGTTTGTTTGGGTGCCAGGGATCCAAGCCAGGCTTCTTATACATGCCAGCCACATACCCCCAGCCCATACATGCCAGCCACATGCTCTCCCCGAGATACACCCAGCCCAGAAAGGTCCCTTTGGATTCAAACAGACAACACGAAACCACCGTAGCTCCAAGAATTGCTGTCCCTGTCTTATCCCAGTGTCAGTAAGCCAATTCCGTTTCAACATTGGAGCCTCTCACAATTCTAGCAAAACAGGACGAGGCCTCGGTTGCTTTGCAGCTGAGACTAAGGAACCCCACCTTCCTTCCAGGGTTTGTCTAAGGCCCCAGAGGGCCCCAGGCTATCTTCTCTCACTTAGTTTAGGAGGGGCAAGGGTGTCCCTTGCCCAGACCTCACACACACACACACACACACACACACACACACACACACACACACACACACACACACACACACACACACACACACCCAGATCTCTTCAAAACCCAGCAAGCAGAGCACCACTCAGGAGGTGCTGCCGGCCACAGGACCCAGCCTTCCTGCTGATTGCTTTATCAAAAACAAGGCCATGTCTTTGCCTCCAGCCAGCCCTGGTTTCCTTTGCAGGATAGATTGGATTCCCCTGGCCCCACATTTGGCCCCATGAGCCCCCAAGGGTGATCCCTGGAGCATAGAGCCAGATGTGCCCCGAACATCCCCTCCACCCCACCAATCAAAAAACTGGAGAAGCTCCTTATTCTCTCTGCGTAGTGCAGGGGATGAGCATGTTTCAGTGGCGACTCCTCCACGCATGCTTGTTCTTTCTTTGTACACATTTCTCCGTGTAGTCATCACCTCATGACCACTGCTGCCTGGTTTATTTCCCAGAAATACCAGCTTGTGGGGCCGGAGCAATAGCCCAGCGGGTAGGGTGTTTGCCTTGCAGCGGCCGGCCTGTGCCGGCCGGGTTCGATCCCGGCATCCCATATGGTCCCCCGAGCACCGCCAGGAGTAATTCCTGAGTGCAGAGCCAGAAGTAACCCCTGAGCATCGCCGGGTGTGACCCAAAAAAGCAAAAAAAAAAAAAAAAAAAAAAAAAGAAATACCAGCTTGATTTTCTTATTTGCATAATTATTTTTTCCCAGTAATACATCATTTCCCAGACTTTGTTGTTGTTGTTTAAGTTTCACACTTGATTGTTGACCAGAAGTTTGACAGTAAGCCAGCAATAGTGGCCAGCGAGTTAGCGGTGTAGGGAGGGTTCTTGCCCTGCATGGCATCAACTCAGGTTTAACCCCTGGCACTGCAAGGTTTCCCCCTAAGGCCCACCAGACGTAATCTCTCAGCACAGAGCCAGGAATGAGCCCTGTACACCTCCAGGTGTGGCCCAAACCCACCTTTCACTCTTTTTGTTTTATGTTTGGGGGTCACATCAGTGATGTTTAGGAGTTACTCCTGGCTCTCCGCACAAGAATCACTCTGGTGGACTTGGAAGAGCATGGGGTGTTAGGAATCAAATCTATCAGTGTACTGTCACTCGGCCCCTGAAATGCCTATTTCCTCTGTTCTTACTACCCTTTCCCTCCATCGCTGCTGTGCGGAGATGACCCACACCCAGCATGGTGCTCACACACACACACATGTCGTTACCTCCAGAGCTCGCCTGAGGCTGTCCATCCAAGCCGAGCAAGCATTGCCCCCTTGCTTTGCGATGCTCCCACATCCCCTGCCCTCTGGGGTGGCATCTTTATCTGGGGTACCACGTCCGGTTTCCATGCTCACAGGGGTGAGATGGGAGCTCTGCGGTGTTCACACACACCTGCCACCCGGGCGGGAAACCTCTTGCATCTCAGGCAGCAGAACACTCAGGATCACGCTGCTTCATGCACGCCAGGGATTTGAATTCGTGACCCGACACTTTCGAGGTGAGTGCTCCCAGTCTCCGTGGGGACCTGCGCCTCCAGCCACGCCTCCAGACACACATTTCTCCTTCTCCTGGGAGGTGCTGTTTTTCCCTAAATGCTTCTCCATGCATGTTTTGGGGATTGAACCACACCCCAGAGAGCACATCTGGGACATTTTTAGGGACCCAGGGTCAGGACAATAGAAACTGGAGTGCACCTGAACCCTCATGTTGTCTCACACACACACACACACACACACACACACACACACACACAACATCCGCTGCCCTCCCACTGTGGGCCTTCCTTCTTGATTCAATATCAAAAATTCCTTCTAGGGCCCCAAGAAATTAGAGGTTTTTGTTTGTTTTGTTTTGTGGCCACACCTAGCAGTGCACAAGGTTTCCTCTTGGCTCTGTGCTCAGGGATCACTCATGGAGGCACTCAGGGATAGAACCTGGGCCTGCTGCATGCAAGGCTAACGCCCTACCCATTGTACTAATCTCTCTGCCCCTAGGAAATCAGCGTCTCTCTGTCTCCTGCTGAAAACAAAGGTTGGCGTGGAGAGAGGGCGTCCACAGTACTCTTGCTGCTTTGCATGCGGGAACCCCAGATTTGATCCTCAGCACCCTTACGGTTCCCTGAGTCTGACATGAATGACCCCTGAGCACCTAGAGACACAAAAAAGAGGAAAGGAAGGAAAAGGAAAATATTGTAATCATTCTTCCAATCAGCCTAGGGAGCCTTTGGGCTGTTTCCAGACCTTGTCTTCAGTGTCAAGAGTTGGGGTGGGTTCTTCGCTCACCTCTAGTCTCCCCACAGGACAGATTGGGGTAAGATGTGAATTTTCTCTCTGAATCTGCCACTGTCTCCGGTTCACTTGTGAAACTCCCTGCTTAACTCAGTGGCCCTGTGTTCCTGAGCAGTGACCTTAGTGGGTACCATTTGGTCCCACAGAAATTGGATTCTACACTCCCCCAAATTTTATATATAAGCTGGTCACTGTTTCCCCATCCCCACTTATGGAGCATGTTGTGTTTGTGGCAGCTTCTGGTGTCTTCCTGAGTCTGAACAACCCACACAGGTTTTCCCCTAGATTTTCATTTATGATTCAAACATGTTTGGGTTTGTTTTTGGTTTCTGGGCTGCACCTGGCTCAGCAGTCACACCAGGTCACTCCAGGGATCTTGCAGTGTCGGGATGGACCCAGGGGCTCCTGCCAACAGTGCTCCCCCAACCCTTCAGAGACTTTTGTAGTCTTCCCGATAAGACATTGGTGCCAGAGCAACAGTGCAGTGGGCAGGGCATTTGCCTTGCATACCACTGACCCAGGTTTGATCCCCAGCACACCATATGGTCCCTTGAGCCCGCCAGGAGTGATCCCCAAGTGCAGAACCAGAACTAAGTGCTAAGCATCCTCGATGTGGCCCCCAAAATAAACAAAGACATTGGGGAAAAAATTTCTCCTCGAATCTATAAATCTTTGTCCACTTATTTATAGTCATTTATTTGCTTACCAGTGAGCTGTTTTGTATGTTTCAGTAGGAAGTGACAGGATCCGACTTATTTAGAAACTAACCACGAGTAACTAGACTCTTTTATACTGAGTGTGTGTGTGTGTGTGTGTGTGTGTGTGTATGGGGGGGTACGTTAAACAGGCACGTCCAAAGTTGTCTTCTCTCCTGAAATAACCTTCCGCAGAGTGTCCTGATTTATTTACAAAGCACCATGTATCCTGACATTTGCAAAACCTCGTCTGTGTCACTTACTGGCACAAATGACTGAACTCAAGGCTCACCACAATTTCATGTCCCCGCCCCTGGCTGTGAGTTGGGGCCCGCCCACTGTCTACAGAGATGGGGACCATGACAGCTTCCAAAGGAAAGAGGGTCTCATCTTCGTTAGACATAAACCTAACCTGGCTACATACATGTGCTGCCTGCCTAGAAATGTCCCCAATGACACTTGTGTGACATGCTTATTTTTTTTGACCACTTTTTATGGGAATGACCACCTTTGAATAAGCATGGAGGGGGGGAAAGGAAAAAAAAAAACAGGTCACTTCAAAACAAAGCCACCAAAGTGTCTGAGACCCCCACCCTTCCCCAGTCCCTGGGGGCCATTAGACTCACGAGTCTTCAGAACACTCTGTCACCATCAATTTTTCATTTTTAAAGGATTTTAATTCTTTCAGCATGTTCATATGGTTTTATAAAGCCCCAGATACCCGGCAAATCCCTCGGTGTTGTAAGACAAGATTGCTGTTAAAAAAATGTGGGGGCTCCGTCAGCTGCCCCGCACTGGGCCTTGCGCGCAGCTCTGGGAAATGGTGTTTATACTAAGCTTCAATTGATAGGGCGGAGTTTAATGCAGACGGGGTCAAAGGTACAACTGCTTAGCTGGTCTCATCAACCACTCAAGTTTCAGCCTGGGTTTATAAAGAAAGGTCTGTAACGATAACATCTGGCTGCTCGAGCCGGGGCCACGTTCGGCCTCCCTATGATTGAGCGGAATTTAATGGCGGGAGGAGAAAAACGGGAGGGCAATCTCATTCTTGAATTATGGTGCCACATAGATAAGGCAAAATGGCAGACTTTGATCCCCGGGGTCCAGCCACAGAGCAGTTTGTTCAACAAACTTGCCTCTTCCATCTCTACCCACCCACCCCGGCCCCCTGTGTTCCCACCCCACCCCGGCCCCAGAACAACCATCTTGTCTGAGTCCAGGCTGAACCCAGCTCTCAGCGCTCCAGGTCGAGCACTGAGGGGTGCTTGAGGGGTCTCTGAGAGCCTGTCCCCAGAGTGCTCCTCCTCCCACCGCCTCCAGCCTGGAGAGCTGTCTGTATTGACCGCTGGGATCACACTGTGCCCCAGGCTGGTGAGCTCAGGGACCAGGGACGTCAGTTCCTGTTCTTGCCCTCGCCTCCAGCCAGGCTTGCTGGGAGAACTGGACCATTAACAGCCCACATGTCAGGTCTAGGCGTTACCGGACAGGCTGCTCCTCCCGAGGGTGCAGAGGTCACAGACAGCTCAGACCAGACACATGGGTCCCCAGTTGCCTGTGCATTCTGCAGGTAGCCCACTAAATCCCACTGAAATGCTGATGGGGTCCTGTGGGTTTGGGACGCTGAAGGCCTTGTCCAGGGTGATTTCACTTTGTCTCTGTAGCATCATTGCTGGTTGGACATTGAGTCAGGCTGAGAGGGGAAGAGGAGCCTCGGATGCCCTACTGATACTCAACCCCTAACTTGTCTGTTCTGTCTGTCTATGATGGCAGCCAGTGTTATGCTATATGGAGGGAGAGGGAGCCCAAGCCCCCAGATCCACTGTGGGGAGTCCAAAAAGGGGTGTTGGAGAAGAGGCGGTGAGCAACCATGGACAGAACAGATGCTCAGCTCAGGGACATCCTCACTGAGTGGCCAAGGAGGTCTGGGGGGTCCATGTCCCTTCTAGAAATCTGAGACTTTCTTCCTCACTTAGTTCCTGGTCTTCTGTGAACCCCCACTGACCCCTGCTCACCTCTGCAGTGGCCCCTTTGCTTCACTCCTGTTCTGTCAAATTTGACTCCCCAAGCCCTTGAAATTAGCCATGATGTCCCCAGAAGGAAATAGCCTACGGCTTTGATAGAAGAAGCTTTCCTGAACCAAAGGGGTCAACTAAGGTGCTATTTGGAAAATGGCCCACATCAGTGGGGAGGGGTTGGTTTTGGCTTTTCAGAGGGGTACTCCCAAGCAGTGCTCAGGTGACCAACGAGCCTCTCCCTGTGATTCTCAACCCAGTTGGCTAGAGGGCCAATGCCAGGGCCTGAGGGAAGGGGCTTTTCAGCAGGGCTCCCTGCAGTAGATGGAGAGCACCCGTTTTCTCTTGTGCTGGAAGGAGTGGGATGACAGTCTTCCAAGCCAGAGCTCAGGTAGCATATGCAAGACCCTGAGTCACTCCCTGGAACCACTCTTGTGGGGCTAATGTGTTCTGTCTAAACCAGATTCCTTCTTGAAACCTTTCTAGGGGGTCAGTGGTACAGATGCAGTTCAGGAGTGTCCTGGCAGACACCCCCTGAGACCAGGCTCATGATGGAAAGTGGTGTCTCCTTTTGCTATCCAACCCTCTCTACTACTACTGCGATCCAACCCTAACCCTAACCCTCCCCCTGCTCCCTGCTTCCTGCTCCCTATGCAATCTCTGTCCCACTTCTCTATCCTTCAGTTCCCAGAAAACCTAACACAAGTCCCAAAACTCCCTGTGGGATACCTCTCCCTTCTGTTCCTAGAAAAGCTCTAGGACACAAAGGAGAACATGTCAAGTACTATCTACATGTACGATCTTAGATACTGTGCCCCTAGTATTGTCTCCTCAGATATAGACTCCTCAGGTACTGTCTCCTCAGGTACCATCTCCTCAGGCCCTGTCTCCTCAGGTACCACCTTAGATACTGTGTCCCTGGTATTGTCTCCTCAGATATAGACTCCTCAGGTACTGTCTCCTCAGGTACCATCTCCCGCAGGCCCTGTCTCTTCAGGTATCATCTTAGATACTGTGTCCCTGGTATTGTCTCCTCAGATATAGACTCCTCAGGTACTGTCTCCTCAGGTACCATCTCCTCAGGCCCTGTCTCTTCAGGTATCATCTTAGATACTGTGTCCCTGGTATTGTCTCCTCAGATATAGACTCCTCAAGTACTGTCTCCTCAGGTACCATCTCCTCAGGCCCTGTCTCTTCAGGTATCATCTTAGATACTGTGTCCCTGGTATTGTGTCCTCAGATATAAACTCTTCGGGTACCATCTCCTCAGGTACCATCTCCTCAGGCCCTGTTTCCTCAGGTACCATCTTAGATACTGTGTCCCTGGTATTGTCTCCTCAGATTTAGACTCCTCATGTACCATCTCCTCAAGCCCTGTCTCCTCAGGTACCATCTTATATTCTGTGTCCTGGTATTGTCTCCTCAGGTATAGACTCCTCAGGTACCATCTCCTCAGGTACAATCTCCTCATGTCCTGTATCCTCAGGTATCATCTTAGATACTGTCTCCTCAGGTACCCTCTCCTCATGTACTGTATCCTCAAGTACCATCTTAGATACTGTGTCCCCAGGTATTGTGTCCTCAGGTACTGTATCCTCAGACACAGTATCCTTGGGTACCGTATCAAGTACCCCTATCCTTGGATACTGTATCCTCAGATTCCATGTTAGATACTATAAACTAAGGTACCATATCCTCAGATACCATATCCTTCAGTACCATATCTTCAGGGATTATCTCCTCAGGTGCCATCTCCTCAAATATTGTATCTTCCAATACCATATCTTCAGATATACTACACTCAGGTGCCATCTCTTCAGATACAGTTTCTTTAGGTATCATATCCTCAGATATTATATCCTTCGGTACCATATTCTATCCGCCCTTCTCAGAGAGCCTGGCAAGCTAATGAGAGTATACCGCCCACACGGCAGAGCCTGGCAAGCTATCCAACGAGTATTTGATATGCCAAAACAAGTTAAAACAATGTTTATTCCCCTGATGCTGAAAGATCCCTAAATACAACAACACTAAGAAAGATGAGCAAGAAGAGGCTGATAAAATCTCAAGGTCAAACTAGGCTGCCAAAACGAAGAAGGACTAAAATGACTGTCTGTACTTTCAATGCACATACGCTGGCATCGGAAGCATACATTGAGGACCTGATGGTGCAAGCGCCAAAGATCAAGTACAACATCATTGGTCTGACTGAGATGAGGAGGCGTCAATCGCATCATGCCATTTTTGGCACTGGTGAACTGTTCCTCAGAACATGCAATGAAAGAGGAGTTGGTGGTGTCAGTGTCCTTGTCAACACAAACCTGGCCATGAGCATTGATTCATTTGAGTGCCTAACAAACCGGATAGGACGATTACATTTGAAGAGATGTGGCCCACTGCCGGCAGTTTCTATCTTCGTTGTCTCAACACCAACATCCACATACTAGGAAGAAAAAATTTAGAAATTCTACATGGAACTGGAGGAGTTCTATAAAGAAGATCACACCTTCTACAAGAGCATAGTCGGTGATTTTAATGCCAAGATAGGACCAAGAAGATCGGCTGAAGAACTCCACATTGGGACCCATGGCCTAGAATGGAATGAACAGGGTGAGAGACGATCTGAGTTCATCATGTCCACCAAGATCATTCATGGGAACTCACAGTTCCAGAAGGCTGAATTGAAACGTTGGACATGGGAATCTCCTGGTGGACAGTTCCACAATGAAATTGACCACATCATCTTCAATCAATGGTTTTGCCTGACCAATGTCGCTGTTGTCCCAAAATTCCAAACAGGATCAGACCAACGTCTCCTTCATGCAAAATTCTACTTCATGGAACGGGAGAAAAGGCTGCAAAGTTTAAGAAGAGAACTCCCAGAATGACCACCAACTGGGAACTCTTTGACACCATTGTGGAGACATGGGAAGATGCCATCATTGACAATATCAATGAAAAATACAACCGACTGGTTCAGCATCTCCATGATTGTGCGAAGAATGCCGAGAGAGAGAAAGACACAAAAGGACGCCTGTCTTCAAAACCTCTCGAGCTCATGTTCCAATGTGGCAAGGCGCGAGCCTCAGGCAACCATATGCTAATGTCCAAGCTCGAAAAGCAGTGCAGAGAAGCCATAAAGGAAGACCTCAAAGAGAAGAGCAGCAATACTGGCCGATGCAGCAGCAGCCAGGAAAAGTATTCGCGACGCCTGCCTGTCCTTCGCCAACTATAAGACCAAGATGACTGCCCTCCGACGCCCTGATGGATCTATCACATCTTCCAGAAAGGCAGTGGAGGAGATTATCCATGACTTCTACTCAGATCTCTTTGATAGCCGTGTCCACCTGCCCACATACGGAAATTCAGCAGGATGGATAGATATGTCGTTCCCAACGCTTTCCTTTCTGAAATCCGACATGCCATTTCATCGATAAAGAAGCGAACAGAACCCGACCCAGGCAAAGTCAGACCCAAACACCTGAAGAATCTGCCGTCATTACTCATCAATACACTGGCTTGGCTCTTCACATGCTACCTGTCTGAATGCAAGGTGCCCTCCCAATGGAAAACCAGAAGGACAGTTCTACTGTTCAAGAAGGGAGACATCCACGACATTGGCAACTATCAACCCATCTGTTCATCATCTACAAGCTGTTCACTCAAGTCACAGGATTGGCAGAACATTAGATGAAGGACAACCATGTGAGCAAGCTAGCTTCCGTAAAGGATTCCACACGGTAAACAAGCTTATTGTTTATACAGAGTTCAAGGTGCTGCTCTGTCTAACATTCATTGATTTAAAGAAAGCCTTTGATTCTGTTGAGACCAAAGCGGTCATCGAAGCCCTAGCCAAACAAGATGTTCACACCCAATACATCAAGATCCTTCGTGAGCTGTTATTACAGATTCACCACCAGGATCTCACCATTCTACAAGGAAGTAATCATTGATGCCAAAAGAGGGGTTTGGCAGGGGTGATACCATTTCACCAAAACTCTTCAGCACCACTCTAAAAAACGTCATGATGGGGCCGGAGCGATAGTCCAGTGGGTAGGGCATTTGCCTTGCACGTGGTAGGTCCATGCTGGTCTGGGTTCGATCCCGGCATCCGCCAGGAGGTAATTTCTGAGTGCAGAGCCAGGAGTAACCCCTGAGTGCGATCGCCGAGTGTGACCGAAAAAGGCAAGCACGCAAGCCAGAAAGAAAGAAAGAAAGAAAGAAAGAAAAGAAAGAAAGAAAGAAAGAAAAGAAAGAAAGAAAGAAAGAAAGAAAGAAAGAAAGAAAGAAAGAAAGAAAGAAAGAAAGAAAGAAAGAAAGAAAGAAAAGAAAGAAAGAAAGAAAGAAAGAAAGAAAGAAAGAAAGAAAGAAAGAAAGAAAGGAAGGAAGAAAGAAAGAAAGAAAGAACCTCATGCGACAATTAGGAATGGGAAGGAATGGGAGTGAAGATAGACGGTTGGCAACTACACCACCTCTGCTTCGCTAATGACATCGTTCTAATAACACCAAACATTAGCCAAGTGGCACAAATGCTGGCTGATTTTGACCAAGAATGTGGAAAGATAGGTCTACAGCTGAATCTCCACAAAACAATGTTCATGAAAAAGCGAACTAGTTCCAGATGCTCCATTTACCCTCAACAGAACAAACATCTCTGAATGCAGCAGTTATGTGTACCTAGGTTGAGAACTCAACATGATGAACGACCTAAAACCTGAGCTGCGCAGGAAGAAGAGAGAAGTGTAGAACGCCTTCAAGAGCATTGAAGAAATAGCTAAAGGACAAAGAACCTCCAGCTCCAGACACAGATTTTCGACTCCACCGTTCTCTCTGCATTAACATACACCTCAGAGACCTGGGCCCTATGAAAGCAGGATGAGAATGCTGTTTGGTTCTCCCAAAGAGGAATTGAAAGAGCAGTGCTTGGAATATCACGCCTCACTCAAGTGAGAGAAGGAATCTGGAGTTCCGACCTCTGTCGCTGTTCCAGAGTCAGGGATGCTGTCTCGTTTGCCAAGGCATCAAAAAATCAGATGGGCGATTTGGAGACGACCGCTGGACTAGAGCCGTTATCGACTGGATCCCACGGGACATCAAAAAATCACTTGGCCGCCCACCTACAAGGTCAGACTTCTTCATCAAGATCCTGAATGAGGGCCGGAGCGATAGCACAGCGGGTAGGGCATTTGCCTTGCATGCGGCCGACACGAGTTCGATCCCCAGCATCCCATATGGTCCCCCAAGCACTGCCAGGAGTAATTCCTGAGTACAGAGCCAGGAGTAATCCCTGAGCATTGCTGGGTGTGACCCAACAAGCAAAAAAAAAAAAAAAAAAAAGACACTGAACGAACAGTTTGAGACTCTTCATATTCCTGAAGCAATCAGATGCCATTGGGCTACACTGGCATGCAATAGGGACAAATGAAAACGTTATTGGCACCCGCTCGAGCAAATTGACGAATAACACAATGTCAAGTAATCAAGTGACCATATCCTCAGGAACTATATCCTCAGGTACCATCTCCTCAGACATAGTATCCTCAAATACAGTATCCACAGGAACTGTATCCTCAGGTACCATATACTCAGGTACTAAATCCTCAGGTACTGTATTTACGTCGAGAACTCAATGAGGAGAAAGGTTTGGCCTTTCCAACCCAAAGGCATTAATAATCTTATTTGAAAGGAAAGGGTCAGATCTTTCTTTTTTTATTTTATTTTTTAATATTTTATTATATGACCGTGAGATATACAGTTACAAAGATGTTCATGTTTGGTTTCTGTCATACAGTGTTCCAGAACCCATCCCTCCACCAGTGCCCATTTCCCACCACCAATGTCCCCAATTCCTCCCCCTTCCCCCAGCCTGCCTCTATGGCAGGTTCTTTATCTCTTCTCTCTCTTCTCTCTCTCTTCCTTCTATTTCATATTGTGGCTTGCAATACATACATTCAGAGGTTATCATGTCTATATTTTTGCCTATATTCAATGCTCAGTTCTAGGCTAGTATTATCATTTTCGACAATTATTAGCACACTGTTCAGATAGGGTCAGATCTTTCTTACAGTCTCTTGAAAATGGGGGAAATGGGAAGATTTTATTAAAATAAATAAATGCAAATGGGTCGCCCCTGCTGAAGACCAGCCACCAGGGTTGGGCAGATCATGAGTGTTTTGCTTCTGAATCCTCGCTCCATCATTCATTTAACAAATATCCCTCTCCCGCTACCCCCTCACCCCTCCCCAAGTATGTCCTGCGATCAGCTGTCTGGGAGACGTGGGGGGCGAGGGGTGAGTGCTCCCAGCTCTTCTCTTGAGTTGTCCCCAGCTCCTGAGTTGGGGCACGTAATAGGGACCCAATGATGACTGGTGTCACCCATTTGAAGAATGAGGTGGCCAGAGATTCTCAGAGCCCGAGATTGCCTCCCTCTGCACACCCCCCCAAGTCAGCCTCGCTCCTTCCCGGGAGCTGCCCATCAGAACCCCAGGCCCCAGCCAAGGCCCAGCATGCTCTGTGTCACACAGGCACCAACAGCCCCTCACCTGCTCCCCATCTGAACTGGGTCTGAACTGGAGCTTTGGTGGAGCTGGGTCAGGCTCTCAGCCCGACCGGGCCATGGGCCTCTCTCTGTCCCCTTCCTTAGAGGAGGCTGCAGTACAGGGAGTCCCCTGGTGAGGGAGAGAGCGGGGCACATGAGAGACCCTTAGTCTGTGGACAGACTCTTCCCGCCTGTGCCCACGGGGGGCACATGGGAGACCCTTAGTGTGTGGACAGACTCTTCCCGCCTGTGCCCGCGGGGGCACATGGGAGACCCTTAGTCTGTGGACAGACTCTTCCCGCCTGTGCCAGGGGGCACATGGGAGACCACTTAGTCTGTGGACAGACTCTTCCCCGCCTGTGCTGGGGGGCACATAGGAGACCCTTAGTCTGTGGACAGACTCTTCCCGCCTGTGCCAGCGGGGGCACATGGGAGACCCTTAGTCTGTGGACAGACTCTTCCCGCCTGTGTGCGGGGGCACATAGGAGACCCTTAGTGTGTGGACAGACTCTTCCCGCCTGTGAGCCGGCACATGGGAGACCCTTAGTCTGTGGACAGACTCTTCCCGCCTGTGCCGGGGGGGGCACATGGGAGACCCTTAGTCTGTGGACAGACTCTTCCCGCCTGTGCCAGCGGGGGCACATGGGGAGACCCTTAGTCTGTGGACAGACTCTTCCCGCCTGTGCCCAGCGGGGGCACATAGGGAGACCCTTAGTCTGTGGACAGACTCTTCCCGCCTGTGCCAGCGGGGGGCACATAGGAGACCCTTAGTGTGTGGACAGACTCTTCCCGCCTGTGCCAGCGGGGGCACATGGGAGACCCTTAGTCTGTGGACAGACTCTTCCCGCCTGTGCCAGCGGGGGCACATAGGAGACCCTTAGTGTGTGGACAGACTCTTCCCGCCTGTGCGAAAGGGGCACATGGGGAGACCCTTAGTCTGTGGACAGACTCTTCCCGCCTGTGCCAGCGGGGGCACCTGGGAGACCCTTAGTCTGTGGACAGACTCTTCCCGCCTGTGCCAGCGGGGGCACATGGGAGACCTTTTAGTCTGTGGACAGACTCTTCCCGCCTGTGCCAGCGGGGGCACATGGGAGACCCTTAGTCTGTGGACAGACTCTTCCCGCCTGTGCCCGCACTTCGGGGCTTCTGTCCTGGACTTCTCTCAGGGTCGCCGCTGCACCAGCACCTCCAGCCTCCCTGCGCCCTCATCCCCACTTTCTCCTCTTCCCTGCCCTCTCACTCTGGGCAGGGAGCAGCAGCAGCAGGTTAGCTGAGGACTCCCCTTACTCTCTCTCAAACTCCTCCTGCCTTGGGGTGTTACAGGGGACAGAAAGGGGAGCCTTGCACACCGGGACGTGAGTCTGGGTCAGGTACTTCTTTACGTTTCTGGCCCCTCTCTGGTGCTCACACAGCAGCCCATGTCTCTTGCTGTCTGTCAGGTGCGGATAATAGTACCTAAATGCATCTCAGGGGTGCGGTGCGTGTGGATTGATTAATGTCTGTCCAGGGCTCAAAGCTGTAAAAGAGGAGTGGGAGGGTCCTGGTGCATGAGCAGGTTTCCGGCCATCACTCAACACTTGACACAGCCAGAGCCCAAGTATCACTCTCCCCGGCTCCACAGCAAACCTCTGAGATCTGGGGCCGATGGTCTGAGAAATCCGTCCCGGGGGCCAGGGCAGGGTGGGGGTGGTATGCCGGCCCTCAGTCGGTGGGGCTGGACTGCCTTTCATGTGCCCTGCTGCTCAGATAAGATAGAGGCCTGCAGGCCCCAACCTGCTGCGGTCCCCTCCGGCCTCATCTCAAGGTCAGGATGGGGGAAACGGAGGCCAGGGGTGAGCCCTGCCCGCATCTGCTTCCAAGTGCTGGACCCCGAAGGGAGAAGAAAGGCGCCAGGCGCTCTGGTCTGCCAGCAGCCTCTGAGGGATCCCGGTGCGTGGGAACGAGCAGGCCAGTCACGCTGTTTACGAAGCACCTGGAGCAGATTTGCGGGAGCACTGTCAGGGCTTGCTCCTGGCTCTGAGCGGGATCACTCCTGGTAGTGTTTGGGAGTGCCATGTGGGGTGCCAGGAACCAACCAGTATCGGTTGCACGTGAGGCAAGCGCCTTAAGCCCTGTGCCCTGCTCTGGCCCCGTTTAGCTTGGCCACAGGCTTCTAAACCAGGTTGGCTCTGGGGCCCAGGGGCCGATAGTTCAGATGGGGAAAACAGAACCCTCTGGAGCCAATCAGAATCAAGGGGGGGCTTTTAGGCGAGGAAAAAGCAGGTGCTGTGTCCCTACCCAACACACACACACACCCATCAACATCATCATTGTCTCTAACTAGAAGTGCCACTTGCAGTCTCCCCAGGGGTCTTGCTCAGGAATCCCTCCTGGTCCTGCTCTGGGGACTTTCTGCAGTGCTGGGCTAGATCGGGGTCGGCCGCCACATATGAGACCTGGACGCCCCCTCCCAGCCCCATTTCTCAGTTTGGAGTCCAGCGCCACGTTTTCTGGAAAAAATCCCATGGATTTCTGTTTGCAAGCACATCCCCTCCGGAATCTGTGCTCTCCAAGTTGTTTCCTAGAAGGCTCCAGAAATGCAGGACGCCCATGCTGCGCCGGCACAGCCGCAGAGGGAGATTCACCTCCTCCTGCGGCCACAAGACATCTTTCATGCCTTGAAACAGCCAGCAAGGGAGAGGGCTGGCCTCGGGTGCTCTTAAGTGCTTTTTTGTAGGGTTGTCCCCATGCCCCCCGTGCCAGCACAGAGCCCCCGAATCTTCCACATACAAGGCAGGTGCTCCACCATTGAGCAAAGAATTCTTGACCTGTGAGGGGGAGCGAAAGGAGACTGTCTGGGAGGGACCCGCAGGGCATGCTTCCCCTCTGCCGGGACCTTTGGCAGCACCCACCTGGAGTAACACCAAGGACAGGAAGTCTGATTTGGCCCCCACCAACTCAAGCGGAACAGGAGCATTTGAATGGCAGTGATAGAAAACCCAGGGGAGCCGTCCCCGGTGCGGGGTCTCCTCGCTGTCCCGCCGGAGAGCATTCCTCAGCCAGTGCACGCTGTAAAACCATACAGAGCCCTGATGCTTTGACGGTGACACCGATCCCTGCACCCGCTTGTCTGCCAGAGCATCTGGTTTTCATGACTATGGATGGAGCTATTCAGTGGCCACTCCACGGCCTCCCAGCCCCGGCCTCTCTCATTCCAGCACCTGATTCAGCGCAGGAAACCCCCTTCCCACACACCACGGCCCGGCTCCTTCCCACCTGCACCCCCACCCCACCCCATTCCCTGCACTCCCTCAGAAAACCTCGGAGAGGGATTAGGCTTCACTCATACTTCCTGCCCAGCGGAGACCTGAGCATAGTCTCCTAGCCTGAGGCCCAGGCCCTTCCTGGGGCAGAGCCAGCCCCCATGGGGGTAGTTTAGCTGACTGGATGGCGGCACCGCTGATGGTGACATTTCCAGGACCTGTCAGGGCACATGGACTTGGGCACAGATGGCCAATCTCTGTGGACTGGGACAGCTGTCCTGCTCAGGAGGGTGGGGGCTGGCCCTGCATGCATTTAGCCCTGTGACCGTCACTGAGAGACAAGGAAGGAGTTCAGGGCTTGAGAGATAATCCAGCAGTGAAGAGTCTTGCTGAACATATGGCTGAGGCCATGACCCTAGTTCAAATCTTGGCATTGCGTGTGGTCCCTGAGTACTGCCTGGTGTGGTCCTTGAGCTCCACTGGACATCCCATCTCCAAAGAGATGAAGAAGGAATTTAGTATTTGATTCATCCAAGTTCCCTGTGGGGTTGTGGGGCATCCAGGGTTATTATATTTGGGGTCTTTCACAGACTCACCCCTTCCCGCGCACGCGACGCACACCTGCTGCAAGACACACACACACACACACACACACACACACACACACCCACATAATACAGTGTATCTTCTCTGAATCTCCCGGCATGGATGACAAGGTTGTTGGAGTTGGACTGCTTGGTGGAGCAGAGGCCCAAGTGACATGGGCCTGCACAGGCCAGGAACTGCCCACACCTGCACTGGACACCTCCTCCATGGACAGCCCCAAGGCCAGACTCTGGTGGAGCCCAGCTTGTGAATGTAACTGGAACGATTGCTTCCGGGTGGGAGGTCAACTTTATGCAGCCCCAGACTCTGGTGATCCCAGCTTGTGAAAGAACTGGGAAGATTGCTTCCGGGTGAGAGGCCAGCTTTGTGCAGCTCATGGACCTGGACCATAGCTAAGGGAGGAAAGGGAAAGAGCCCCATCTGGGTGTGGCCAGCACCAGACTGACAGGGAAAGAGTAGGAGCACTTGGCACCTACACCCCAGCCCAGCCCAATGGGGCTGAAAGAAAATAGACACTTTTGTGCAAGGATAACTGTTGCTTTCCTTTTTTTTTTTTAATTTTGCATTATACCACCATGGGATGTACAATTAAAAAAGACGTTCATGATTGGTTTCAGTCATACATTTTCCCAGCACCCATCCCTCCACCAGTGCCCAATTCCCACCACTGACTGTTGCTTTCTTGTTGACCAAAAAGACAAATAGAAGAAGGAGAAGGAGAAGGAAGAAGAAAACTAATCCTGGGTCTCATGGAGCTATAAGCTGTTAGGGGTCCCCTGCTTTGCACCCCCAATGCTGCCAGGCCCTGTTTCGTGGCTCCATCCCACACCTGCACCCCAGGCCCAGAAGCAAGCGGCGCCTTTCATGAGGGGAGCGAAGCCCCTCCCCACCCCGCCCATCAGGCAGAAGGCATCTGTGCTGGGTGGGTGCATTTGATTCCACTTTAAGAAAATGTAGTGAACTGCCGCGTCCGGAGAACGGACCAGGATTGCTGAGGTCGTCAATGTACGTAAAAGTGCAAGGGGCGCCTCCAGTGACTCGGGGCCTGGGACTTCCCCCATTTCTACCCCCCTATTTCTACTCCCAAAACCCCTTTCCTCACACACCTGGGCACAAGGGTTCCTGTGACGCTTAAGTGGCAGCCCAAGAGGCTTTTTCTACTTTTATGACCAGGTGTAAAAGGCTGTTCAACCTGAAAAGAAACTCATGTAAATATTTTATATAAGCTGGAAAATGTCTTACTTCAGAGAGTCCTACTGTATGTACGTTGGGAGCGATGTTCATATATTACCCGTGTGTGTGTCAACTGGATGTGAACCATGGGACAGAGCAGACAACATCCCCGTACTCAGCCCTGTGTTTGGCGGGAGGACTTGGGGTCCAGGCGCCCCTCCAGGCAGTTCTCAGCCAATCAGGTTGGGGCTCGCGAGAGGGCCCCGAAGCAGAGGGAGCAATGCCGCTTCAGCTCCAAGTGCCAGGGATTACCCAGATCACCCTGTGAAGGTTGGGGTGGCGGAGGCTTTCCCAGGATGCTCAGGGGGGACTTATGGCACCAGAGACCAAACCAGGGTGGGCCACATGCCAGGCAGTGCCATCTCTCAGGGCATTTTTTCAAAAAACTATTTCAGGGTCCCAGGGTATAGCCAGCACTATTGCCTGTGTTAGTGATACAGAAATAATGCTCTGCTATGCCTTAAAGTAAGTCTCTCAAAAGAATCAAAAACAAAAGTCTCTCTCCATGTGGCCCTTCCAGAGAAAAGCAGAGGCCAGACTTGATGCCTCGTCTGGTGGTGCCTCGTGGTACACGTCCAGGTCACTTTTGGGTTGGACATTGTTGTTGTTGTTGTGATCACGTAGCAGCCAGTTAGACCCCTGTGCTGTTTCCCACTCATGATTGTCCAGCCTGGGGCTCTCATCTCCTGCACTGAAAGAGCTGAAATTCGACCCCATCCCACACCTACTCCCCAGCCCTCCCAGATGGCCCCGGCTACCCTGGCTGCCTCGGTGTCTGTCACTGGATGGGTGAACAGGACCCTGCACACGGCTCTGTACCCAGGGCCGGCTTCTTCAGCTCATCTGCGAGAGCCATCCAGAGCATAGCACGTAGAAAGGAGGAGTGAGAGTCCCTTGACACCCAGAGGCCAGCTCTTTTCTTTTTTTCTTTTGGCTTTGCAATACCCAGGGGTTACTCCTGGCTCTGCACTCAGTAATTGTTCCTGGCGGTGATCAGGAACCATATGGGATGCCAGGGATTAAACCCGGGTCTGCTGTGTGCGAGGCAAACACCCTACCTGCTGGACTATCGCCCCAAGGCCAGCTTTGCTGTGTCCATCCCTGAGATTGCTGCTCCCTCTGAGCAGCCGTGCTGGACACCCCCTGGGGGACCTCCTTTCCACTTCTTCGGTGGGTTCTCAGAAGCAGAGCCACGCACTCTTAGCTCTGAGCCCTCTGCCTGCTTTACACCAACCCAGTTTGATCCCCGGCACCACATGGCCTGTTGGGTGTTGCCAGGTGTGGCCCTGAGGCCCCGGAGCACTGGAGGAGGGGTGACCCGCGCCCGTCCAAGCAACGTGTCCTCTTACCCGGCATTGAACTGCCTGCGGCTGAGAATGGCTAGGAAGGACTCCTGCGTCCACCTGACCACCACACAGGAGGCCTCACCCCTGAAAAATAGAAACCCCATTACGGCTGCCTGCTTGGATCCCTCGGACCAGCATTTCTAACGAATGTCTGCAACACACCATATAAAACGTCCTGATGAAGAAGGGACCAAAACGCTTCCCGTCAGGCGTTTGCAAAGACTCAGCTAGGGCAGCTGGCCGCAGTTTGGAGGTGAGAGTGGCACCAGGAAGCAAAGGCCTTTGGCCTGCTCCACCGGAGATGGGGTAACCAGGCACAGAGGCCCCTGGCACCATTGCGTAGCTGCCTTGAATGAGGAGATTTTGTGGAGCGGACAAGAGCCTTCTAGTCCAGCAGGAATGGTCAGCTGACCAGCCTGTCTCACCACAAAGTGAAGCCCAGCAGACTTTAGAGCAGTAGCTTCAGGGATGTCCGTGGGATTCAGGGCAGCGAGAATTGGAGCCCTCTGCGAGTGGACAGGCCCTGGTGACTGCTGTCATAGCAGAGGCCTAAGAACTGTGACCGTGTGTTCTCCTGGGGCCGTCGCTTGATGGACCTGGGGACAGGGTCGCAGCTGGCACACAAGGCCGGGCAGGTTCTGTCCTTGGGATCAAAGAAGTCCCATTTGTACTCTCGGCCATACACACCCTCCACCCCATTGTCCAGCCAAAAAGACAGTCCAGGTGGACTTTGAAGAAATAGGGTGGGGAATGGCTACTCCCACCTCAAACCCCTGAGCTTCCAGCAGCCCAGAATATCAACTATTGAGGCACTGCTGGTGGGCGGGCACCAGAAACGCACCATACCAACAGAAAAACAAGTTGGCCCCTTCCAGGGCCCTCGGGAGCAGGGCAGGAGGCCACCCCATCACCCACAAGGCAGGCCGGGCCATCTCAAAGAGCAGGAGAATCCCAGGCCCTCTTTTTGGGTCCTGAGGAAATGTTCTAGAATGTTCTGCGTGACTATCATTTTGCTTCCTCCTCTGCTCCGACCTGCCCTCCTGTCACGCCTTCCTCTTCTCCAGCTGAGCTCGTGGCTCTGGTGATGGCAGTTGGTAGTGACACCGTTGTCTCTCTCTCTCTCTCTCTCTCTCTCTCTCTCTCTCTCTCTCTCTCTCTCTCTCTCTCTCTCTCTCTCTCTCTCTCTCTCCTCCACACACACACACACACACACACACACACAGGGTCTTGTGCTCAGCTCATTGCATCATACGTATGTGCTTGGCCGTGTCAGTGCTGGGTTGGGGGTGTTCAGAATGGCAGCACCCCTGGGCTCGCATGTGGGGCGAAGCTGGGGATGGAACTTCGGGTGGGTCAGAGACTCAAGACAGCTGCCCCACCCCAGTCACATCCACTCCCTTGCCCCTTGCCCCATCATTTTTTAGGGAGTGGCTGGGTACTATGAGATGCTGTTGGTGGGAACGTCTTAAGATCCTTTTCAAGGTCTGCCAAGGAGATGCGCACAGGCCCCCAGGGAAGAATGGCGGGGGCCCCTTGAAGGTCCTCTCACGGAACCTTCCAGGAGAGCGGAGCAGGACCGAGGCCACCCTGGGATGTCTCAGGTCGCCCCACCTGCACCTCTGCGCTCCTTGGACCCGCACCGTCCCCCAGCGCGCGCAGGGCTCGGCAGTGGCGCAAGACAGCGATTGAGTCACCGATAGGGATCAGAGTGGCCGCACAGGTTCTGCCGGCAAGCGGGAGGGTGCCCTGACCGGGTCACTGTGTTCCTCCCGTTCTCAGGACCGGGTGAAGGTCCCCCCACCAATGCGCACCCCCCCCAGACTCCCGGAGAGATGGTCCCCAAGCTGCTGAAGACACAAGCCTGCCTTCCCTGACCCCAGAACTAAGGGGCTGGAGGTGGGATCGTAGCTGAATGTCAGCGGGGGTGTTCTGCATGGAACTTTTGCATTCGGACATCCAGAGCCCCACACACACACAACATCCTGAGAGGTTCCGCAGCCGTGGTGTGGGGGGAGACCAGGCAGTGAGCAGAGAGGGAAGTGTTTGGGGCCTGTCACTGTGGGCCAGTGGTCCCCTAAGCGGGCTCATGGAGATGCTCGGCATCAGACAGTGGCCCTGCAGGTGCCAGGACCAGCTGGGCCACCCGGAGATGCTCGTGCGGCCTGACCCTGTGCTGTCTCCCCGCGGGCATCCTCCATGACCCAGAGATGACTCAGCTGCCTGAGCTCACAGCCACCTGCCACTGTTCCTCTCACCATGTCACGGGTTCCCGCCAACAGACTCCCTCCACCTGTCAGCCTGAGGCCCCGAACCCGGTTCCCGTGTTCCTGTCCCCCGCTGGGCAATCCTGCTGTCCCGGTGCCCCGGCCACAGAAGCGCTAATTCGGTGCTCAGAGGGTGCAGGAAGCAGCAGAGAGAGCCCAGGGGGTTGGGCAGAATATTCTGGTCACGGCGAGGCCTCAGAGTGCCAGCATGGAGGTGGCTGTCAGGGACACGGAGGCCAGGCCGGTCCGTCCAGCATCTACCGCGGCTCTGTAGGTGCAACATGGACCAGAGCACCCAGAACAGGACCTTACCCTAGAGCCATTCACCGAGACAGGCTCATCCCGAGGCTCACCCACAGTGGGGGCCAGTAGGGGCCAGTACTGGACGTAGCTGCTAAGCTGTAGCTGCTAAGTTGCCCTGCATCTGGGGTCCTTCTCCCCTCCACCCCTACCTGCCCTGTGGTCAGAGCCTGGTTCTGGTCTCCTGCTGCCCCCTTTCATGCCTTGACCTAGCTCCAGGATCTCAGACTAGGGCAGCATGAGAGCCCCCCCCCCGTGCCCCCCACCCGGTCACTAATGCAGCCACCCCGGGCCACCCAGTGAGCACATTGCCTGCTGCCCAGGGCCTCCCCACCTTCCTCCCTGCCTCTCCCCCTCCTTCCCCTCCTTCCCCTCACCACCCCTCTCCTCCTTCTCCACTCTGCTCCACTTCCCTTCTTCTTCTCATCTTCCTCCCCACTTCCTCCCCTCTTCTCCTGCTCCTCCTGTCCTGGAACTATGCTGGGTGCCTGGCATTAGGGAGGCAGCGGGAATCATCGGAGGATCTGGTGCACCCGGCTGCTCCCCGGACTATTTCCCGGGAAATCAGGGCTGAGTCAGGGCTCGTGCAGGAGCAGCAGTGCTGGAGGAATCTTCTCGGGGCTTTGGTGAAGATGACAGTCGCCGGCCAAGCCAGGTGTGATGAGTCACAGCCCACCAAGGCTCCAGAGAATTCCACTGATCTCCAGGGCTTCACACGTGTACACGTGTGTGTCTGTGGGTATGTGTATGGCGTGTGTGTGCACACATGTGTGTATGTGTGTGTATTGGTGTGTGTATGTTGTATATGCATGTTTCTGTGTTTGTGATGTGCTTGTGTGTGTGTGAGTGCATATTGGTGTGTGAGTGCATATTTGTGTGTGTACATGTGTAGATATGTGTGAGTACATATTGTGTTGTATGTGTGGCGTGCAGTACATATGTGTGTGTATGTGTTGGTGTGTGTATGTATGTGTAGGTATATGTGTGCTTGAGTGCATATTAGTGTGTGTTGTGTGTGTGTGCAGCGTGTGTGTATGCATATGTGAGTTCTGGCAGTCTGGGATCATGGCTGTGCCCAGCCCTGCCCTGTGCCCACCCATCCTTGTGCTCGGGTCCTTGCCCAGGGGGCGCTGGTGCTTGGCGATTCTCACCGCCCAGGAGAGGTCGTGGAGAGGGCTCCTACACAGGGTCCTTCGTGCTGGGGGCGGGCAAAACGGGCCTGAGCCCAGCCTCCTCACTCAGACATAGGGCAAGAGACCTGCTTTCCTCCGCTTCTCCATGAGCAGAATTCCATGGGCTGCACAGACTGAGGTCTAGGAGGTGCTTATTAGCAGGAAGTAGAAAAAAAGAAACTGGCACTGGGACGCGAGACAGCTTGGGCCAGGCTGGTGCCCATGCCTGGCATGAACATTGACCCGACTCTGATGCCCTGCGCTACGGCGCATGGTGTTCCTCAGCACCTCTGAACCACCGGCTGGTGGCTGAGTATCTCTGCAGGTGGCCCCTGGCCCCCAGCCACTGTAGGGATCCCACCCTCCAGTGTTTATTTAATTCCAGAGAAATAGAAGTGATCCGGAGAGACGGTACAGAGGGTAAGGCCTGGCCTTGCACGCAGGCAACTCAGGTTGGGTCCCCGCACCGATAGGGTCTCCGAGTGTGCAGGGAGTGATCTCTGCGTGCAGAGCCAGATGTGCGCAGCCCCGCCCACCCAGGAAACAAAAGAGAGAAAGAAAAGGAAAAGAGAGAATTGGATCCGGTGCATGGGCTGAGGCTTGGCTGACTGTGACCCTGTGGCAGACCAGGGCCTGTCCTGTCACAGAATAATTTCTCTCATATGTGGGACAGAAAGAAACTTTGGAAGGGAAAAAACAAAGCCCCAGAGGCAAAGAGAAGAGCAGCAGGAAGCTGGCACTGGAAGGGGGTGGGAGGTGGGCGGACAAGTTAGTAACGGAAACACCATGGAGGGAAAAGTCTCTGCTCTAGAGGTAGGCGCCGGAAGCTGGGAGGGAAACTGGGGACATCGCTGGAGGAAAGAGGATGCTGGTAAAGGGACTAGTGTCGGAACATTGTATGCCTGAAATTTAATCATGAATAACTTTGTAATTCTGTAATTCATGAAGATTGAGAAGGATTTTTTTTCTTTTTTGGATCACACCCGGCAATGCTCAGGGGTTACTCCTGGCTCTTCACTCAGGAATTACTCCTGGCGGTGCTCGGGGACCATATGGGATGCCGGGATCAAACCCGGGTCGGGTGTGTGCAAGGCAAATGCCTTACCTGCTGTGCTATGGCTCCGGTCCGAAGAAAATATTTTTAGAAGAGAAAAAAAACAAAAGACCTGTCCTGTCGCTGGGTGTAGCGAGCGTGGCTGGTGATGGGGACCTGTGAGGCTTCCTACCTCATGCTCTGCACCAGCTCCGGGCGCTGATTGAGGGTGGGGGCATGCTTCACCACATCCCACGTTGCTTATTTAGCTGCATGTGGTTGGTGACATGTTGACCGCGAAAGGCCCCCTTGTGTCCACCTCTATGGCCGTGAGACTGTTGAGTCCCAGCCTCAGGCCACTGGGTGACCAGGGGCTTCCACAGCTGCTCTGAATGCGTTGGCACCCCACCTATCCCGAACCCCTCCACCCACAGAGCCCACCTGCCTCAGTACCCAGAGAGAAGCCGGAGCTGGTGGCCTCAGCTCAGGTGGCCAGGGTGAGGGGACCAGAGCCCAGCGGCAGCCCCACGGGAGGACAAATGGGGATTCGGCATGAGGGTCCTCGGGCCCTGAGAATTGTGTGCCTGTGTCAGCAGGGGCTCAGGCAAACCCCACCGCCTCAACAGCACCTGCATGGAGTGGGGGTCTCGCAGGCAGAGCCCAGCTCGGGCTGCACTGCCCCAGGCTGCCCACCGCCAGGTCATCCCTGACCCCCACATCAGCCCCTCCAGGAAGACCCGCTATGGACAGACGTTTTTCGTGCCAAGGCCGTGGGACTTGACCCCACTAGTTGAGGCCCCTCTCGAGTCGGCCAGGTCAGGGGGCTCATCTCATCCCCTCAGGACCCTTCCCAGAGCCTTGCAGGTGTGTATCTGCCCCCTTTGCCCCACCCTTCGGGTGGGAGCAACCAGGAGCGCCCCATTCCCGGATCCACGTCCCTCCCTTTTGGCCGCCTTCCCCAACTTCAGACTGGCCTCCCCGGGGCCTGGTGCCATCAGACAACACCTTCCCCAAGGCCCCAAGTCCCGGGCTTTACCCACGTGTCACCTACTTCCTCTGGAAACTAGAATTCTAGAACGTTCTTTCATGTGGGGGGAACTCTTCCTCTGTCCGTGCTCAGAAGTGAGTCCTGGCAGGACTCAGAGGATCATACAGTGCCCAGGATCAAACCGTGGTTGGCCGCAGTGCAGCACCAGCGCCTTTCCTACTGCGTGTCTGAGCCCAGACTTCTAGAATCTTCTGGGCCTCTAGTGCACTGCTGCCTCCCTTTCCCAAGCTTATTGATGAGCTTGAGAATTATTGACGAGTGCGGGGCCGTCCCTGTGTGCCTGTTCTCCGTCCTCCCAGTCACTTTGGAAGGACCATGGGGAGCAGCAGCCAGGGCAGGGGGATAGAAGGGAGCACGGAGGGCACTCCAGCAGTCCCCTGACCTGGCCCCGCTGTCCTCGACCGTCCTCGTGCCTGGCCAGTGCCAACCTTTCCAGAGACCAGGGAAGCCCCTCTGCCGTGAGCAGCCACACCCCAGCAGCCCTCAGCTGTGGCACCTGCCACGTGGAGGGTGACACTCGGAGCCCTCCCGAAGCTTCCATCAAAGCCAACCTGATGCTTTCCCACCGCGCCTTCCTCAGAGGATGTTATGATTCTCTCAATGTGTGGTGGCCGCGATAAATCAGGCTTTTATGATGTCATGTGAAAGGCCGCCTCCCGGACTTCCTCTGGCCACGCTGTAGATGAAAAACTGGACGGTGTATGTGTGTGTCGGGGGCTGGGGGTGGGGCAGTGGACCCAGTTAGGACTTAACCCTTCCCTCACCACCCACCCCAGCCACGCAGGTCAGGACCCGAGAAACACCCTGTCCATGCGTGCAGCCAGCTGGGGGCCCCGTGGACACGCGACGGCCCTCTGCCACACACAGCCTTCCCCGCTGAATGGAGGCCTTGGCACCCGATCAAGATTCCGAGCGAGACAGTGCGTTCTGGGGAATGATATAAAAGATCGCCGGCAATTTTACAAAATGCGCCTTTTGAAAGCGTCTGCATTTCCGCAACCATGAAAATGAGAGGTTTCCTTGTAAGAGAGATGGTATCTGAGGCCGGCCAGGTGGGTGATAAAAGGTTACTCACTCTTGGCTGGTGCCCATGCGCAGCCAGCCTCGTGTCTGGGGGCCTGAGCAGCCAATCCAGGTGAGGGTTCTGGCCCATCTGCTCCCCTTACCCACATCCAACCCCACCCCCAAGCCTTGCCCACTCGGGGTCCCCATCCAGCTTAACTCCCAACCTGCTGCCCACCCCTGTCTGAATACAGCCGTGGCTCAGCCTACACCCCCTCACACACAGCAGCCCCTCACCCTGCAGAAAGCTGGCAGAGGGCGCTGTGTGCCCACAGAAACTCAGGACGTCTGGAAGCTATGCACACACCTGTGCTCATGTACAACACACCTGTGTCCTCTCACACACCTGTGTCCATATACACGCCCATGCCCTCACATATTCCTGTCCTCACACACACCTGTGGCCATGTACACACCGTGCCTTTACATGCCTGTGCTCTCACACACATCTGTGACCATGTACACACCTGATCCTTTACACACCTGTGCCCTCACACACACCTGTGACACGTACACACCTGTTCCTTTGCACACCTGTGCCCTCACCCACCTGTGGCCATGTACCCACCTGTGTCCTCACACACAACTATGTCCATGTAGATACCTGTGCCTTCACATACCTGTTTCCATGTACACACCTGTGCCCCTCACACACCTGTGTCCAGGTATACACCTGTGTCCCTATACACACCTATGCCCTCACACACACACCTGTGCCCTCACACACACCTGTGCCCTCACATCTGTGTCCCTGTATACTCTTGCATACTTGTGCCCCTACACAAACCTGTGCCCTCACATAGCTATACCCCTGTACACACCTGTGCCCTCTCACACGTGTACCCTCTTGCACACCTGTATCCTCACATAACTGTGCCCTCACACCTGTATCCCTGGATACCTCTTGCACACCCAAGCCCTACACACAGCAATGCTCTCATGCACATCTATGCCCTTACACACCTGTGCCCTCACACACACCTGTGCCCTCACATACATCCTTGCACATATTCACACATGTGGGGCCATACACACATCTATGCCCAAATACACACCTGTGCCTTCACACCTGTATCCTCAGACATACCTGTAGTTATACACACACCCTTGCACACATACCTGTCACCTCACTTATGTCTGTGTACACATACATACCTATGTCCACACACACATACATCCCTATGCCCCCCACATACCTGTGACCATGGACACACCTGGAACTGAGTGAACACCTGTGCCTTTACACCTCTGTGCCTGCACACACACCTTGCACATGTACCACCTGATGCCAACACCTGTGCCCCCTGTCCACACCTATGCCCACACACACATACTCTGAATTTGGGTCAGAAGAGAGAAGGAAGCCAGAAGCCAGAAAGCGCAGTTCTGGGGGAGGGTCTGGGCGACGGGCCCCACAGGTGGGAGGAGATGGAGGTCGTAACGGAGGACCCCGTGGACCCCGTCCTTGCCCTCTGGCCCCAGGAGCTTGCCTGCAGCTGCCTGCTCTCCTTCATCCGCCGCGCGGCCACTCTGCGCCTCTATGTGGCCGAAGTGCCTTAGACCAGCAGCAGTGAAAGGGCCAGGGCTCAGGTCCTGCTCAGGGCCTCGATTCAGTCCCTATGGCCACGCCCCCACACAGCTCTGCTGCATGTAGCCTGGGAGGCCCAGAGACTATGGGAGTGTCTTTGATGGCCCCAAGGAGCACTGGGGGTGGGGGTGGGGGGTGGGGAGTAGAGCTTTGAACTGTTCACTGGGGTGGCAGAGTATTACTGGGAGTGACCTAAGGAACAGTGCTTGGGAGCCCCCATAAAAGAGCAGCAAGATAGAGAAGGGTGAGTTCAGCATTGAGTTGGCACAAGCAAAGCAAGTACCTTCTGGCCCTGCCAGGTTCCCAAGCAGTCACCCGGTGCTTCAGATCATAGGACTTCGCCCAGGTGCGACGCTGGGGCCATGAGTGGAGCCGCAGACGAAGTCTCAGGACAGCCCGGCTGGGCTGGGATAGGCCTGTCCCCTGGGGGCCTCTTCCCTGACTCTGATGTCATTTCTGTCCCCAGCAATTAGGTCGGGGGCACATAGCGGACTTCCAGCAGGCACACAGCCGGACTCGGCATGTCCACTCTGTTCCACCTGGATCTCCTAGTCAGCATCTGCGTGACTGTGGAATGAGCTTCCAAGCTGGCTACTCAGATTCATTAAGGCAACAGAGTGTCTGTGGCCCACAGTACTCGGGGGGCCACAGAGGACAGGACGGTAGTTACCCAAATAGTGCTGTGAGCTGAACTAAGAATCAGAAATCCTGGCCCAAGTCTGAGCCCCAGCTACTTATTTGATGTCTTCATGACATTAGCCTCATCAGTTGTGATCTGCAGGTCTCAGCAGATAGTTCCAGGTGTAAGGACTCTGATCCTCTACTTATGTGTGTATGCATGTTTGTATGTTTGTATGTATGTGTGCATGTATGTGTATGTGTATATATGCATGCGCATGTATATATGTATATATATAAGTATGTAAGTGTGTATGTATGCATGTATGTATTTTTTTTTTAATTTTGGCTTTCTGGGTCATACCCGGTGATGCTCAAGGCTTACTCCTGGCTCCGCACTCAGGAATTACTCCTGGCAGTACTCAGGGGACCTTATGGGATGCCAGGGATTGAATGATTGAATTTGGATCTTGGCCACATGCAAGGCAATGCCCTCCTCGCTGTACTATGGCTCGAACTCCTCCGCTCCTCCCTTTTGTTGTTTGTGTTTTTTATTTTGTTTGTTTGTTTTGGCTCACACCCGGCAGTGTTCAGTGCTTATTCCTGGCTCTCTCTGCTCAGATCACTCCTGGAAGGGCTCAGCAGACCATATGTGATGCTGAGGATTCTCACTGGGGTTGCTGCATGCAAGGCATTAGGCTTAACAGCTGTACTATGCTATCTTTCTGGCCCCCAAACCTTTTTGGGAATCTGGGGACATGGGTGGTGGGAAATGTGCACTGGTGGAGGGATGTGTGCTGTATGACTGTATGACTGAAACCCAATCATGAACAGCTTTGTAATTATCTATCTCACAGTGACATAATAAATTTTTTAAATGCTAGAACAATTCTTCAGATATAAACGAATGAATGAATGTCCTTAGAGAAAGAACCCCCCCAAAAAAGCAAAAATTTGGAGGCAGTCAACTGCCAAATTGGTCCTGGGGTTTCTTAAGAAGTTATTAAGGAGAGAGAGAGAGAGAGAGAGAGAGAGAGAGAGAGACAGAGACAGAGACAGAGACAGAGACAGAGACAGAGACAGAGAGAGAACAGCGGGGCTGTACCTTGCATGCAGTTGATTGAGGTGTGATCTCTGGCACCACATATGGTCCTCAGAACTCACCAGGAGTGATCCCTGAGTGTGGAACCAGGCGCAAGCCCTGGCACAGCCAAGTGGGGACCTCCTGCCCTGAAAGGAGTAATTACAGAGGCCTCCTCCCTCTTCCTCCCCCCCATTTCTTCTCTCTCCCTCCTCTTCCCTGTTCTCCCCCTCCTAATACTCCCTTCCTCCTCCTCTTCTTCCTTCTCCCTCATGCATGCAGAGCCGTGCTCCAGACCAGTGCTGCACTCTAAGCACCTTCGGCCATCTCCTTTTAGACCTACTGCGCTCTGCATGTTCACGAAGGAGAGAGTGAGCCTCTCACATTGTTGGCAGATAGTGAATAGAAATGTTCAGAGATGAGGCTCATTCTCTGGCGAGTAAGGGACATTCTCTGTGTGGTCAGAGATCCCCTGTGTGGTCAGGGATCCCCTGTGTAGTCAGAGATCCCCTGTGTTGTTAGGGATTCCCTATGTGGTCTGAGACCCCCTTTGTGGTCAGGGATCCCTTATGTGGTCAGAGATTTCCTGTGTGATCAAGGATTAATACTGGTGTGGTCAGGGATCCGCTCTGTGATCAGGAATCATCCCCTCTGTGGTCACAGATCATCCCCTGTGTGGCCAGGGATCCCCTGTGTGATCAGAGACCATCCTCTGTGTGAGCGCAGATGCCCTGTCCTCTGCGTCTGCCTGTGGGCTGAAGCCAACACCCATCCCGCCCCTTGGCCCCTGGGCCACGTGCTGCAGGAGATGAGCTGAACCACAGAGCCAGTCTTTCATCCACAGGAAAGAGGCTGCTGAGCAGATAGCAGATCTCAGGAGTTGCATTTTGAACCTGATTGTCTGGGGCCTAATTAGCTGATGTACGTCAAGTGCTTTGAGGGTAGAAGAAAGTACCAAGTGGCAAAAGATGAGCGGCCTCCCTGTGCCCAAGCGCACCCCCAATTATGTCCCAACAGTCTTTAATGGGTCCACTTAGAGGTGCTTTATCTCCTGTCCTGGGGGGTGGGTATGTCACCTCCTACCAGATCCAGCCATTAACAGTAACCAGTAATTTCCTTCCAAGATGGCCAGCTTTGAAGCCTGGAATGCTGAGGTCACTAACAATCTTATCTTCCTTTCATTAACTGGTTCAGCCTTACCCTGTGAGTCAGCCCACCCTGCCCCCCAATCCTGGTTGGAGTGAAGAAATAAGAACCCAGAAGGGTCCGGTTACAGGGCTTCCCTCACGCCCTCCTGGCTGGATGCTCCTCCAAGCACCAGGGATCAGTGATAAAGCTAACCCCAAGCACACACTCAGAGCTGCGGACCAGGTGGGGAAGGGAAGTACCTCGCCTAGGTGGGTGGGAGCAAGACTCTGCCCCGCCCCAGAGCCTCACGTGCTGCTTTGATGCAGGACATCTGACTCCAAGTCCAGAAGCAGAACCCCGAGAGCCCCAGAAGCACCTGCCCCAGAAGCACCTTCCTCGGCCTCTCCTGACTACATGGGACGGCCTCAGGGCTCCAGGCAGCCTGGGGGTGGGGCATCTTGGGCCCCCACTCTGCTCCCAGCAGCTCCCAACCCCCACTGCTGGCAAGGAAGGACTTGAGGTCTGGGGGTGGCTTGGGCCCTGTGCCCCCAGAAAATACAGCCGCTGCTATCCTGCCTACCCAAATAATTCTGGCATTATTTATTCATTCCTTTATTTTAGGTTTGGTTTGAGCTTGTCTGTAAACACCAGGGCTGGGGAATGAGCTCAGAGGCCCAGAGCCCTGACTTGGTATGAAGGATCCCCAGGTTCCATCCCCAGCACTACACTGTGCTCCAAGCACCAGTCAAACCAGGAGTAGTGACAACCTCCCCCCACACACACACACACTCAACCATGGACTATCAGGAGCAGCTACAAAACCAAAAAGAAAAGTCCCCTGCGCTTTTGGGGCGGAGCAATAGCCCAGCGGGTAGGGCATTTGCCTTGCACGCGGCCGGCCCATGCCAGCCCGGGTTCGATCCCCGGCATCCCATATGGTTCCCCCGAGCACCGCCAGGAGTAATTCCCTGAGTGCAGAGCCAGGAGAAACCCCTGAGCATTTCCGGGTGTGACCCAAAAAGCAAAAAAACAAAAAAGAAAAAGAAAAGTCCCCTGCGCTTCTGTATAGACTACACTTTATTTTCAGGCTTTTTTGTTTGGGGACCACATCAGCAATGCCTGTCCTTCCTCCTTCCTGTCTCGAAGCTCAGGGCTCACTTCTGGGGACTCAGTGAACCCTGTGTGGTGCCAGGCTTGAAATTCTGTTTGGCAGCACACAAGGCAAGTGTCTGCCCACTGCACTATCTCTGGTCCTTTTTTTTTGGCACACAGGCTGCTTGCTGGGACCAGGCAGTGCTGGGCATCAGACCAGGACCCCACATACAAGCCTATGTTCCAGCCCCCCCATAAAGGCTCACTTCAAATGCTGTTCATTGGTGCTCCTTTTTTTCTTCTAAACCACCATAGACTTTGTTTGCAGGTGGGCATGGAGGAAGGAAAGGTCATCCTCATCCAAGAAAGCTCTCCCATGCTAACTAGACACTCCTGCTGTGTGGAGGAAGTCCACGCTTGTGTGTGTGTGGTGTGTGTGCGTGCGCATGTGCGTGTGAGCATGCACGTGCACACACGTAGAGGGATGGTGTATTTCTTTTGTTCCTTCAGATAGATAGCTCTGAGCACCTGCTCCTAATAGCAGTTTTCACCTTCCTCCCAGGTAAGGAGGAAATGTAAAACAACTAGTAAATAATAATAATAATAATAATAATAATAATAATAATAATAATAATAATAAATGGGATTAGCAGTCTGGAGGCTCAATCGAGGGTCTCAGAGACCCTCAGAGAGCTCAGGTATCAGTTGGGGCTCACATGTGAGATGCGGATGGGAGACCCACCAGGGTGCCAAGCCTAGGACCCCGCCCCCAACACAGTGCAGATCTGGCCAGGGCCCGTGGGCTCTGCTTTGTCCACTGGCCACTTTATCTGCACCACCAGTCTCCCTCGGAGCCTGTGCTGACGGATCCACTTCCCGGAGGTGACCCCCCCACCAGCCCTGGAAGTAAGGGGGGGCCGGGCCAACATTCCGTCAGCCCCCTGACGGCCGCCCCGTGAGCCGGCTTCCTGCGCAGACGAGGGGCCGCTGTTTTCTTCTTGTCTCTTATCGGCCCTGTCATTAAAGGAGAGGCCTGGCCTCAGCTTCAGGGAGCAGGCAGCCAGGGGAAAACGTCCATTGCCCTCACGAGGCCCCAATTTCCTCGCTGCCCGCCCAGGCTTCACTGACCCCATCTTAGGGAAGGGTTCGGCCCGGAGCTGGGGCTGGGAGCCCAGCAGAGCTGAGACACACAGGCAGAGTCAGCGCCCATGGCCAGTGGTGGGGTCAGGGCGACATTCTGGTTTCATAGGTTTCCTCTCCCCCTCCCCATTCTGTCCTGTTCTAGACTATAATTCTGGAATCTTCGGGCACCAGAAAGCTTTCAACCTTTGACTGCAGTTTCGGTATTGGGGTATGTGCCCGTACATATAGATTATATATGTTATATGTAAAATATATCTGTTTTGGCAGTGCTGTCTTCTCAGGCTGAAGTCTTCTCCACAAGAGCAGTGCTTTCTCCCTCACCCTGTGTCAGCGTGGAGAGTTCATAGGGAACCGACTTCCTTGGCATTCTTTGACTCCCTGGGAACCAGCGCTAACCCACAATTTTCGCCTTTTCTGAAAGTGCAGGGCGGAAGGGGAGAAGCAAACACGGCGAACCCCTCCCGGCTCCAGCGGCTCCCATCCCGAGAGCGGTTGCGCCCCATTTTCAGTTGCTTCTTCCTGGGGAACACAGCCTGGCCAGTGTGTCTCGCCTTCAGCAAACCTTTGCCTTGGCCCCAGCCTTTCCAGAACCCGTTTCTTTCCATGTGCACATTAGCAACTCACCAGCCTGCTGCCCAGAGAGCCCGCGTGCCCGGGATGCACGCTCCACCACACACAGAGCCCGAGCCAATCTCCCCCCCAAATCCTGCTCAGGCCACACGGGCATCCGGCACATCACCCAGAGAGACCATTTATTTTTCATCCCCCACCCACCTGCACCCGCACCCCTCATTGCTGTGCCTGAAACCACAAAGAAAGGGAGCGAAAGAAGTCAGACGCTGACTGTCGCGAGCCAACCTGTGTGATACCATCTGTCTAATAGCGGCAGCTCCCCAAAAGGATGGGAGGGGAAGTGGGTGGGTATCAAAGGCATTTCATGTGTGAAATCATGATCCAAATGAAAGAAAAGGCAGCGAGCTGGTGTCATTTAAAGATGGGGCCTTATCTTGATGGAGATGAAAAGGCTGGAGGGAGTGGAGATTTGAGAAGGGGGAGCCCAGTTAGCACCCCAGAGTGTGGCTCAGCAGGGTTCGACTTTTCTGGATTTTGTGTTAACTCCTGTGGGCTCTGGAACCGGCTTAATGAGTTTTGCAGGCTCAGGTCTGGCCTTCTGTCTGCACGCTCTTAACAAGAACAGAAGCCTCAACGCGGCCTCATGGAGTCCACCTCAGACCACCCTGGGCCACCAGCAGCAGGGATGCCCCTTGGCAGGGGTCTTGAGGGGCTCCCCGCACCCACCAGGGCTAGCTGAGTAAGTCTTCAGGCTCACAGGAGCCCTTCACAGTAGGAGGTGGGGGGGCGGGAGCACATGGAGAAGGGGGCTCCGGGCCCTGAGCCCTCGGGCCCGTTTGCTGCTGGAGAACGCTCGCTGAGGCCTAATTGAATCTGACAAGAATAAATCACATGCTGAAACCTAGTGCTCACCTACGGAACGGCAGCAAGCAGCAGAGACACCCGGAGCCAGAGTGCGGGAAGTGTCACTTCATAGAAATGCTTCACATTTTTCTCAGCGCTTTCTTGGGGGGTTTCGGTTATTTCATTTTGTTTCGTGTGATTTCAAGAAAAGTCCTAGACCACCCAGTGCAGAGAGTGCCGGTTTGGGAAGCTGGACATCACCCACCGTCCCTCCCCCCTCATCCCCCCCACCCCGTCCACTTTTCTTTCTGCTCTGGACCCTTGATATCCTGTGTGGCTTTGGCCTGTTCCTAAAGCAGAGACTGTCCAGCGTGAAGGAAGGAAAGGGCCACACGCACGGAGCACCCTCCCTCGCTCTCCACGGGCCTCTCACCGAGGACGGGCCCTATCGTCCCTGAGGTCTGGGAGCAAATACGGTGTCCAGGCTAGAGAAGCTGGCCTTGAAGCAGCCTTTCCGTGTCCAGCTGCCATTCGCACCCACATGCTCGCTTTTTTCTCCCCTGCCACCCCCAAGTCTGTCTCCAACCCTCAGAACATGAACCTGGTCACTTGGCCTCCTCCCGAAGGATACTCAGGAGGAAGCAGGCCCAGCAGCGGCTGTCCTCCCCTCTGGCCCCGAACACGGAGCGGGCGCCAGCACGCAGGCACACACGCTTGACATGTTAGCGTGGTGGTGCTGTTTGGCTTCCTCGCAGTCTCATCCTTTCCCCTTCCTGGGTCTCTTGGTCTAATTAGATTTCAGGGAGAAGGAGCCTTGGCAGAGGGTTAAAGCAAGCTGCTGTGGAATGCAGGAGCCGGGCTCAAGACTAAATTGGGAAGTTTAACTGGGTGCGTCTCTGGTTTCAATGAAATACTTTGAGAGCGTAGGGTAGCACTGTCTGTGTCTCTGCTCGGCAAACTCATTTGTCTTCTTCCTTAATTGTCGCCTCCCCCACCAGCCCTTGCAAGTTGTTTTCATATTATGAGCTACTTGTAGGAAAATACAGGAAACATAATTACAATACAAAGCTGCCGTTCCCAAGCCTTCGCAGAGGCTGAGAAGCCAACGTGGGGCTCAGGGTTTTGCTAACTTCAGAGCTGTGAATTGCATCGGATGCGGACCAGCTTGATTTACAGCGAGGGTTATGTGATTAAACAATAACCACGCTTCTCCAAGCTGTGACCGGCTGTATTGGGAAGAGGGGGGGCTCATGGCGTCACCCTTCACAGCTCCCCGTGGGCAAGAAGAATGAGTATCTTTGTGCAACTTAGCGAGTCAAAAGAGAAGTATTGTACAAGCATATACAAGTTGTTTTAAGGAAAAAAAAAAGAAAGAAATTAACTTGTTTTTCCCCCCTGCTACTTCCGGCTGCGTGGAGCCCAGTTAAATTGCTAATTATTAAAGTTTTTGCATCCTGCGCGTCTTACAGTAGCTGTATATGGAATTCCAGGGCCGGCAGAAATAGCTTGTTTTACTATTATTAACACTCTGAGAGGAAATCCGTACTTCACTGCATTGTGAAATGCGGGACCTTTGGAGGTTTAAGTCCAGCCCACAGAGGGCTGCTGGCCGGGTCCTGGGGGTGCCGAGCGCTCTTGGTAGCGAACACACTTTCAGACACAGAACAGACCCCACCTCTCCACCCCATGGCAGCCACATCCCTTTGGGTGTGGAAGGGGTTTGCCAGAGAAGTGAGTCCAGGGGGACTGTCAACTCCTCCTAGAAGTCACCTCCATCAGGAAGCTAACACATGCCCTTGCCTGCGAGTTTCAGGGGAGTTCAAAGCCCACGGGAAGGCGTATGGTTGTCGGTGATTCCAGTTTCCTTAACTGGGTCTAGGTTTGTTCTGTAAAATGCGGTGTGGGGATAAACAGCATCCAGGTGGGATGTGGGTGATGCTTCAGGCTCAGAAGCAGCACACGGGGAAGGAGCTTGTCTGGCACGAGGCTGGTCCTGGTGCCATCTGCCCACCACAGAAAGGTCCCCTAAACACCACCAGGAGTGTTGCACAGGACCCTGCCCCTCGAAATAATACGACTAATAATAAAGCCCAAGTATTTTCTCCTGCCTACTCCTGTTTCAGAGCCCCTGAAGGAGGGTCTGGTGAAGATTTCTGTCTAAAGGAACACCAAGTGTCTCTCTCTCCCCTGCGGTCACAGACTTCTTTCTTTCTCTTTCCTTTCTTCCTGCTCCTTCTTCCCTTCCAGCCTCCCTTTTATTTTCCTTTTCCGCAAAGCATCTTACATTGTCAGCTGCATTTTTCTCCTAAGGCAGTATTCCCAGAGCCGCGAGGAGGCGGAGCAGTTGCGCCGAGGGGCCAGATTCTGGCTCTACCTTTGAAAGTCAGTTTTCCTCCCAGAGAGTCTCTTAAGAGGGACAGACGGGCAGTGACACCTGCGCAGGGCAGGCTGAGCCTTGGTCCTTTCCTGGGAGAGGGCAGTGCCTGGGGGCCGTCGCGGAGACGGTCAGGTGGAGAGCTGCAGTCCACAGGCAGGGGACGTTGCCGACTACCCCAGGCTGTGCCTTGCCCCCTGGGGTGGGCGCGAGGGACTTGGGTCAGGAACCTTCAGTTTCGTTTCTGGAGCCTGTCAGGGGCTGGTCCTCCACGGCCCTGAGAACACTCCTGCTGTCTATCCAGGGCTGCTGAGAAAAGGGGGCGCAGAGGTGAGTCCCAGGTGACCAGGTGACCGCTGGCTTGAATCCCGCATCCCTGAGAGGTGGCAGGTTCAGGCACAGAAAGGCGCGGGGCGCGGATTTGCTCCCTTCAGGCCTGAGAAGCGCAGTAATTCAAAACAGTTCTCGCAGTAGCGTCCCTGACAACTTAATGTATATTTAAGAAAAGGAAAAAAAGAAAAGCCATTACACACCCCTAGGGACCATCGAGGGGCGCGCTGGGGGTGGGAGGTGGGACAGGCCGGGTGCCTGGTCAGGACATGTTACGGGGGCCCTGCAGTACGGTCCTTGCCGGTCCACCCTGGCAGCATATTCTCAGCACGACTGTCTAGAGATTTGTGGGCTCAGGGAGCCAGAATGTGCCCAGCAGGGACCCCCCACCCCTGGGCAGGAAGCAGGGATCCCCCCACCCACTCTTGCCCTGTCTTCTCTTCCTCCACTCCACAGGACTTTCTACAGGGAGATTGCAGCAAAGCGAAGCAGAAGCTGAACTGGAAACCCCGGGTGGCTTTTGATGTAAGTGTCCACTGGCTGCAGTGGAATTGCGGGGCGGGGATTTGCCGCCCACAGCGTGGGAGAGGTGGGCAGGGCGTGGGGTCATCCTCTATGGCCCTCCCCAAGTGTCCCAGCGGGCTGGAGAGTGAGGGACTGGGGGAGGAGACAGCAGAAGGAGGGTCAGGTCACCCCAACTTCGGGCAGAAAACTCCCGCCCTCACTCCCCGTCTCCCTCTGGGTTCAGGAGCTGGTGCGGGAGATGGTGGACGCCGACGTGGAGCTCATGAGGAACAACCCCAATGCCTGAGCAGTGGTCCCTGCCCTCTGGGCACCCTTCCCGCCCTCCCCCCTTTGGTGGCCTCGGCGGGCACCCCAGGCCCTGGGGCGCTGGGCTCGGAAGCTGGGGTTTGCCGAGGCTGGGAAGTGGCACTCCAGGCCTTTGACTTCGTTCGCTTTGGTGGGAGGCCTCCTCTGAATGGTTTTATGAAATCAACAAGATGTTTTAATCACAGGGTCACTTTCCCGGAAACGACGTCCTTGGGCAACTGAAAATTGTGGAGCTATCAAATTGAGGGTTTTTTCCCTTCCCCTTTCTCTCTTTTCTTATTAAAAAAAAAATCACCTTTCTATGAACCAGCATTTACCTTGTCCGTGTTAATTTTTTAAAAAAGTTTCTCCCTCCAACTTAAAAAAAGCAGCTTGAAGTAAATCCTTCCCTCCTCCCAAACAAAATACTCAAATCTAAGGCTTAGAGTGAGGCGGCTTCCTGCAAGCTGGCTCCTCCAGAGCCTTCCTATCTCTCTCCCTGCTGTGTCTGTCTCTCCCTGCGACAGGCCTTCCCCTTCTGGTGACAATCAGCCACTAGCCCCTCCACCTGGGAACCCAGTTCCCACATAAAGGAGCTGGTCTCCACTCACCCTCCGAGCGGATTCCACCCTCTCAAAAGAAGACTCGGAAGCAGTGGAAGGGGAGGAGAGGAGAAACGGAAAGAATTGTTGGAGCATTTCATGACAGGGCTCCCGGGTTCCCCTGGGTGTGTACGCACGCGTGTGTGTGGCGTGTGCCTGTGTGTGCATGTAGTGTGTGTGTGCGCGTGTGTGTACACATGTGTGTGACTTTGGAATCACTGACACTGTACTTCACTTCTAACCCAACCATTTTTACTTTTTTTTTTTTTTTTTTTTTTTTTGCTTTTTTGGGTCACACCCGGCAATGCTCAGGGATTTCTCCTGGCTCTGCACTCAGGGAATTACTCCTGGCGGTGCTCGGGGACCATATGGGATGCCGGGATCGAACCCGGCTGGCACAGGCCATCCGCGTGCAAGGCAAACGCCCTACCCGCTGGGCTGTCGCTCCGCCCCGCCAACCATTTTTAAAAGGCTAAATTTGTTGTCTTAATTAATCAGGTGTATTTGAAGGGTCAGAGAAAGATCCGCCGGGCACTGGCATCTGAGTGATATCAGCAACAAGCAGACATTCTAAGAGAAAGTTTCCGACTGAACCCGCTCTGAGAGTGCCCAGAGCTGCCCGGCTCTAAGGCAGATGTGTGCTGTTAGCACTCACTGAGAGTCCAGCACCGGAGCGTCCAGGACAGGTGGACCCTCTGTGGAAATCTCTCCCACCCACCCACCCTCAGCAGGCAGGTGTCTCCCACTACCTGAAATGCAAGTTCTCTTCCCGAACAAATGAGTCCAGTTCTCCCCCTAATCTCCCCCTACACCAAACCCATCCAAGTGAATTTGAAAAAAAAAAAACTTTATAGCAAATGGAATTCCAGCGTTTGCACATGCTTGGGAGAGCTAGTGAACGGTTGCTGAATGTCTTCCCGGCAGGTTTATGATCTGGGGGAGAAGCCGGGCCCAGACTGTGCGGGCTGGCTGAGGAGAGAGGGCCCTTTGTGCAGCTGCCTGGGGCAGCCGCGAGAGCATGCTGGCTGGCCAGGGCAGCACTGGGGCGTCCTGAGCCGGCCCACCCGGTTCTCAGAAGCAGCCCCGGGAAGGGGCCTTCTCCCATCGGACGCCACTAATTGGAAACAGATGGGCCCTGGAAGGCCCGGCCTCCGGGTCTGAGCGGGCTGGTGTGGGCAGACTCACACTCACAAACATACAGACGGGTTCAGACACCCCCCCATGCAAACTCACACTCACAAACACACACGCACAAACGGGCCGGCTCAGCCTCCTCGAGCTCCGACTCACACACTTTTACAAAGCACATCTCACAAGCCCTCTGTTTCTCTGTCTCTCTCACGCACAAGCAGGCGCACACACACACACACACACACACACACCTGAGGAATACACACAGCGTGCTCCTGGAGCGCAGGGAGTCCCTAAGCCCTGCACCGTACCCCCACATCTGCACAGAGAGGCCATTCAAGTCTCATCCAGGAAAACAGGCCCATTTCATTCAAGGTTTTGTGGCTTGTTTGCCCAAAGTCCTAACAAGCTCTTGGTGAGGACCAGGAGAGTTTCCAGGCAGAGCTTGAATGGACTAGGGGGTGGGGGAAATAAGGCTGAGTTAGTGCATCGTTCATTGAAGGACATGAGGTTTTGGGTGGTGACCTCTGTCCTGCACCCTCAGCTGCAGCTGGCCTTCTCTCCCGGCCTCCTGGGCTCCCTGTGTGTGTTCAAAAAGAGAAAAGGGAGTAAGAATCTTGCTTGAGGCTTCCTATGTTTCGGATATTTATTCAGACATTCTTCAAGATCATTCTCTTTTCGTGTATGTGGGGGGCAGTAATCTAGTCTTTAATTCTTCATCATTTGATCCCCAAACCTAGGAGTTGGTTCTGACAACTTTCAAGAAGTGTGAGGAGAGGAGAGGGGAGAAAAGGGGCTGCGTGGCGACCCCCCACACCCTAATAGGGCTGTTTTGCAAGACCAGCTTAATGCAAAAGGGTTGTTGTGGGTTTTTTTTTTAACCTTAAATCTCAACTCAATTTTAGCAAGCAAAGAAGCCCAAAAAGACCCTTTTTATTTGCTTTGGCTATTCATTTTAGAGGGGAGTAAATGCACTTTTAAAATTTGGGGGTTTTGGGGGGAGGTGGACCTCTGTAACACACTCGGATACAACAGGAAGACAGGCAGCGCCGGCTTGTGCAATAATGAACCAAGAGGATGGCCCAGTGACCAGGTCCACAGGGGGACCTTCAGAGAAATGCTCAAGTGCCTCAGACAATAATGCTCCATCAAAGGGACCCCCTTAGGGGCCTTCCCCTGGTGCCTCTGTGATGCCAAGGTAAATGGTCCAGGCTGAGCCAATAGGGGTTTAGCCCCTGCAGTGTCTAAAGCAGCTCGGGCAGAGAGATAGCTTCTTCCTGCGGTGTGTCCACTGCCGTTCCCACATCTGCCCCCTATCAGCATTGCCATCCCCGTGTGTGATGGGCTGGACTTCTCTGTGATTCTAGTTTCCGGCAGGAGGGCATCGCTTTGCAATTTGGCCTCAAAACACCCTTAAAGGCAAGCCCTATGGATAAATAATTTGCTAAACTCCAAGAAGACCTCTCAGCACCCACTGCCCTGTCTGTCTGAAAAGCCCAAGGGCCTTCTGGTTTTAAGCTGAATTACAGCGAGTGTAAGTTCCCACTTGGTAGGGGTCCCTGGCCTGCGCCTGCAAATTGAGTGAGTGGTGTGGTTGCCCCAGTGAGGAAAGTGCCCGCCAGGCTTTTACACTGAAAGGTCCATATGTGCAAACGGCTTACCCACACCGCAACCCCAAACAGAGCCTCTAGTCCCCATATGCCCCCACCCATTTCCAAAGATTCTGAGTCTTAGGGGAACCTAGAAAATAGAGAATTTTCACAGCCATAGGACAATTGGAACAGAAAGCCCCCTTGGAGCTAGCGGCCCAGCCTCTGACAGGCAATGGGGCTAGGGGGGAGGGGTTCTCCCCGTCTTCCATCTTATCTCTTTAGGACTCTCAGGGTCTGCATCTGATGTGGGGCACAGGCCGGGCCAGGGCGTGGGAAGGGGTGCCTACCCTTGCATCTCACCCCTCAAGCACAGCCGGCAGCGCCTGAGTGGAAGGTGGGTGCGATCAACATGATCTCGGCCAAGGACTCTCCAGCCCTTTCGCGGAGCCCGCCGCAGCTACCCGAGGTGCGCCGCACTTCATTCCTCCCAAGAGCGCCCCAAGGCCAGTTACGCCACGCACTGTCCGCCCCACCCCAACCTCTCCGGCTTCCTCGGACAGATTGTGTCGCCAGGAGGCCCACGACCGCCGGCTGACCCCAGGCCCCGCCACCCGCTTACTCCCGCCCTTCCTCCAGGGTCAGGGGTCACACCCAGCGGGCGCCCCCTTTTGATCTCTCGTTTGGGGGGCGGCGCGCCCCGGCTCTAAGAATGGCACTGAGACCCCATCGAAAAGTGGGGAGGCCTCCGCTGGACTAGCTCTGGGAACTAGTCGTCGCGCACTATCTCTGGGAACCTGGGACCGAGGTTCTAGACCTTTGGCTCTCAGGCTTCGACCAGGACCCTGGGTGATCAGACTGCTGGGACCGCCTGGAGCTGGGGACCAAGTGGCTCTCAGCGCGCGCAGGCTTCGCCCGGTGCCTTCACTGATCCTGGCGCACGTGGCCCCTCGCCCACCCCGGACCCTTTCCCCCCTACCCTGAGCTCAGGGAATTGCCGATGAAGCTCTAGGGTTAAGAACCAGAAAATAACACTTCAAGTCCGCAGTCCCAGGTTTCGCGAATGAGCGATGCGCCCGGGGCGCATGCGGAGAAACACCGCGCCCGAGACCCAGAGAAGGCAACGATTGTGCCGGAGGCAAAGTAGTGGCCGCTGAAAACTGGTCACCCCGACTCCCACCACTCCGGGTCGGCAGGCTCTGGGTTTGGGCCAGACTGGGAGGAAGCCGCGAAAGGCCGGAGGCGGGCCGCGGGCGAGGGAATGTATATTTGGAAGGGGTCAGGACCTCGACTGGAGTCTGGCTTTTTATGGCGAGGAAGCCGCCTGGGAAGGGCCTTCTGGCCAGGCTTTCCTGTTGTGCCACTTTTCCCCTGGACTGCGCCTGGGCGGGAGGGAGGCCTTATCCCGGCGGCACCGATGGCCCGACTCCCCCGACCCCCGGGACTGCCCGGCCGGCCCGCCCAGGAGCCAGCCAGCAATGCCGAGGAATGTCACATTATTTCTCGGTCACCGAGCACACTTGTGTGAATCGCAGCCCGGCGCCTCCTGGCTAATCCGCGGCAGCCACACGGGAGTGAAAAGGGAGCGCGCGGGCTGCAGGATCCGGAACCGGCGCCCCTGGGTGGGGGTGGGGGTCGAACCTCCTGTTCTCTCTGGGGTTTTCCGGCACCTTAGCATTTGGTGCTGCGCACAAAGATGGGGCGCATTTCCCAGGCCGCCCCTGTCTCCGTGGGTTCGTATGCAAGTCATCTCGCCTGTGACCCAGAGGCCTGTCTCGGCCGTTCCCGTGCGTGTCCTTCGTAAATGAATAATAGTTTTTTAAAATTCCTCTTCTCAACCTCAAGGCAGCCCCAGGCCCGGCTTCGCTGACGCTACCGACTTAAGTGCCGGGTTTGAGACTCTGGAAAGGCTCCTAGATGCGCCCCGGCCGTGCACGAACCCTGGCGAGGAGGATCGCGCCCCACCTGGGACCGGCCGCCCCAGGCCGCCCCAGGCCGGGACAGGCCTCCGGCAGTCTCGGGGCCGCCCCTGCGCTCCGGTGGGTCGCCAATTTCGTTCGACTCAGAGAACAGAGATTTCGTTGTGTTTTATTCCCTCCTCCACTCGCCGGGTTCGCAAACGTCTCGGCGGCACGTGCTCCCACCCTGCCCCGCTTACACATCAGGAGCTATTAACCAGACCCGGCCGGGCCGCAGTCCCGCGGACCTGCTTTTACACCGAAGGCAATGCAGAGGCCTGAAGAGTTAATGGCCTGAATGTGAGTTTTCCTGCTTTTTCCCTGGGGCAGTTAAGAAGGGAGGAGGGTTTTGTTTGCTCTTTCTCTACCTAAATTGTTCTCAGGACCCTCCAGCAAACCCCTCCAATCTATTCAGAATCCTCCAGGGCCCTTGCCTGCGGGCCTCCTACTAGTCTTAGGTTCAGCTTCTGCCCCCCGCACCTCCCACCCGGCAACCTGGCCCTGGCCCTGAGATTTTGGGGTCTCTACTCCTTCGCCTCCCACCCAGGAAGCACTAGTGGCGCCCCAAGGACAGCTGCCCAGGCTCCCTCTCAGTTGATAGGTAAAGAAGGTGACCAGCTGGGAGAGGTGACAGAGAAATCCAGAGGCACTGGGAGACACAGAGACAAAGACAGTGGAAAGAGGAGAGAGGGGCAGCGCCCAGGGAAGGGGTAGGGAAATCCCCTTCTGCTGGCAGATCGTCCTGACCTGCCTACGCCAGGATTCTTAGCAGGAAGCCCTGTCGCAGGGTGGCAGAGACCCCCTACCTCTCCTCCAGGGGCTGGACCCTGGTGGGAATCCTGCCTTTCTCTCTGGGGTCTACAGGCAAGGAAATTCCAGCTCCCACTGCAACTCGTATAATACGCTCAATATGCTGCAAATTTAAAATCAGTGAGGGGAGAAATCAAGTAAACAACAGAAAAAATATAATATAAAACAGAGGGTTTCTTTGGAGCCAGGGGCGAGCCGGAAAGGGGTGCAACAAAGGTCTGTGGCCAGGCCTGCTGCTCCCTGCGCCCTATTTTCCTTTCCAATAAGGCGGACATGGTACATTTTGCTCAATTTTCCACTCCTAATCACGTTGAAATGTCGTGGAGAACCGGCTTTCGTTCTCCCCAATGGCTTTTGGAGCCAGCATTCATTTAATTAGGCGCTGCTCCTTCACCAGCCCAACACATACCTGAGACTGCCTGTTCTCCCCATCTTTCTGCCAGTCTGTCCAGGGGAGAGCTGGGCTTGAGAGCTCAGGGTCATCGCCACCCCCCCAACGCAGCCCTACATGGTCAGTTATGCTGGGGGGAAAGTGGGGACTCTGGGGGTTCACAGAGAAGCGAGAGAGAAGGAACAGAAGCCTGTGCCCGAGACAGGGACAGAGGCGTGAGAGGCAGTGACACGCCATGAAGGACTCATCTGAGGCTTTGAGCTGTGGGGGAGCACAGAGGTAGAAAGTGAGAAAAACTCCAGCTCCGTTCACAAAGCCTCACCGTGCCTTAACCAAAGATCTTGGTGGAACCTAGGGGTTCCGTCTAAGTCGAGGAGGGAACTTTTGAAAAAGTGGGGTTTTCAAAACCAACATTGAGGGCCCTCTAGCAAATCTCCACATGAGTCGCTCACACTGTTATTCCTGTCTGGTCCTCCCTGGTCACTGGATAAATTACACTTTGCTAGTTGGTGACTCTGAGAATTTAGAGTTCCCTCACTTTCTGCTCCCCTGCTCCACACACAACTTGGTGCAGTGAGTGAGCACTCAGACACTGTAGCAGGTCCCTTCCCCCCTCCCACCCCCCCAGCGCCTTGCTTAGCTGAAGAATGACTGCCCGCCAGCTTTATTACAAGGCCCCCATCAATCTTGCCCCTAACGCGACATTTGTTTATGAGCGGGTGGTAAGGGCTAATGGCTTTGTGAACTGGATCTGAAGTGAGTCTGGAGAGGATTTGAAATATTCTACAGGGAAAGGGGCCGCAACAGCAGGCAGAGATCTGTGGCAGTGAGAGCTGAGAGCAAATGGGACCCCATCCTGGGTCTGAGATGGGGGTGTCAAAAGAGAACCAGTCACTTCAGCCAGTCTCTTTGACAGCAGGGGCACTCAGGGAGGACAGGACAGGGGTCTGGAACCAGCCTGGTGTCTTCTGACCACCCCTGGCCATCAGGCCAGGCAGCCTGGACCAGCCAGCAGACGATTAGGCCTCCCAGAGTTCTCACACCACGGACAAAACTTAAGGGTGCTGTGTCTTAACCACAGAAACCCCTCCCAAGAGGACACGGTGGAAAAAAAAACTCCAGCGCCCCTTCTTCACCTCTCAAAAGTTCCGGGAGACCCAGGACTCTAAAGCACTCTTGTTTGCTGACCCTTGGTCTAACCCCTGCAGGAAACAGCCAAGCACTTACCAGGGCCACGGGCACAATTGAGCCTTATTCCTCTGCAAACATCGATTATTAAGGACACAAACTCTGCGGCATGATGAATTGTCAAACGCATGCTTGTTTGCATGCAGTCTGGCGAAGAAAGGCGGCGAGCGCCATAACCCGAAAAACAGCACGCGTCCCCCTACCACGTGTCCAGTATGCCAGAGGCAAACTTTTAGGTGGTATGTAACATGCTGGCATGCGCTTGGTCCTGGTATAAATGGCTACAATAATAAATGCCTCTAGTACATAGAGGACAAATACTTATTATCCCTACATTTCTGCAGAGGCTGGCCGGTCTCGTTTAGTGGCTGCAGGCTGATTTCAGGATGTGCCTTCTATTAAATTACTTAGGAGTTTTTCTTAAGACTACTGTGGGGTGGAATTGGGGGTCTAGAGGGTGTCTACTTATGGCGGAAGAAGTGCAAAGTAAACTTAAGACAGGAAGAAAAGGAAGGGCTCGTGAATTAAAGCTGGTGACTGGGTTTTCTTGCGTTGGACAGGAGGACCAAAGCGCCGGGTGCATGAAGAGCTCATCTGATGTGGTTTTAAAACTCAGAACCAGGAGTAGAATGTCTCACCTCCCACTGACTAGCCCTGCCTCAGAAAGAAATCTACTCTGCACCCGGAGTTTCCCACAAACACCTTTGCTCATTTCCCATTGCCTGAACCTACCTCCTTCAAAAAGCTGGGTTGGTGGGGCCTGGGGGTGGGGGGAAAAAAAAGAAAAAGAAAAACTGCTTTTTCCTTTGCTTTTTGCTCCCCAGCAAGCATGCAAACACCGTGAGGGCCGACCCGCTGCCTGAGAGCACAGGCCGCTGGTCACTTCCTCTCTCAGTCCCTCGTCCAGGAGCACCGGGACTCAAGAGTAAAGGGGAGCCCGAGCGAGGTCTGACTCGGCACTTCGGCTGCTAAGCAGGGGGCGCCTACCCGGATCCAGCGGCCGGGCCGTCGCCGGCCGCTGCGCTGCTCTCCTCCCCTCGCGGCTCCCAGCCGGGCGGCCGTCTCCCCGCACCTCTGCGGTTCTAGGGCTGGGCCTAGAGCCCCTCAGGCCGGCCGTGATTCCAACGTCTGGGGACAATAAAGCCCACGCATGGGAGAGAGCGTCGCGGGCACGTGGACATCGCCCACTCTGCAATCATCTGTCAGCTTCCCTCCTCCACCAGGTGAATGGGCGCCCCCCTCCCACCCACCCACCCACTCCTTTTTCTCCAACCAAATAATTCTCGGCTTCCCACATGATCTGCGGAGACGCACCCTGGGCTGGGCTTCTGCACCCGGGGCGGGAGAGACGGGTCAGGCTGAGGCTCACGGGCATCGGGCAACGCGCGGGGTGCGCTGTCACCCTGACGCGAGGGAGGGCCGTGACCTTTCCACCCCGGCTGCGCCCTGAACTGCACGTGCGTCTTCGCAACACCCGCAGCCAACGCGCTCTCCAGACACGCACGGCGGGCGCGGGGGTCGGGGTCGCGGGAGTCTCTCGCCCGTGCCACTGTCCCCAGTTCACGCGCGCAAGCGCGTCTCGTCTCTCTGGCCCCCATGGTCCAGCCTGGTAGGACCCCACGGAATGCCCCCCCTACGTGTCTACCCCCTTACTCGCTTTTCCTCTCCCCAAACCACGCACTCCAGCGGCCGCGGCGGCGGGGCGGGGGGCCTGCCAGGAAGGTGGGGGAGGAAAGAGCTGCAAACGCTGCGGACGCAAACAGAAGCCGGCGGGTAATTACAGCTAATTAGCTGGAGAGCCTTCCCGTCGGCCAGCGGCGTCCGGCGTCCGCGACAGGCGCGACACGGCGGGACCCAGGCGCACAGCGACGCCCCAGCTGGCCAGGCCCAGTGGACACGTCCTGACTAGCCACCCCTCCCTCCCGCGCCCCCAAACTGAAAAAAAAAAGTGGAAGCTGGCGCGTTCTCTGCCCGCCCACGCTGCCCCTCTTGGGACTCAGTAACCGGGTCTCCGGGGACTGGGCCCATGGGTCACCTAATCCCTCGACCCTTTGGGGCCTGTTCTCCCGCAAGGCCCGCCACCAGCTCCTTTGTCCGCAAATCCCGGCCCGGGCGCTCGGCTCCCCAGAGCCGACCGACGCGCGCACTCCACGAGAAAATTGGGTAGGTTTCTGGCCTGCCACTACCCACCCCAAAGCGGGGTGCCCCGCCGAAGCTGGAGAGCCGGGGAGCCCGGGGCCGCGACGCCTGAGCGCAGAGCTAGGCGCGGCAGGAAGGCCACTGCCCGCGCTGGGTCCTCCCCGGAGACAGGGCGCCCCGCGCCGCTGCGCCCGTGCCTGGTTCTTAGGTTACAGCTCAGCGAGGGGACCCGGCAAAGAGAGGCCATAGGCAGCGGGTTTTGGCTGAAATTAGAGTGTATTTATTTGCAGCAATCCGTTAACAATGATCAAATTTTGACAACAACCAACAGCAATTACTGCTAAGTGTTGCCTCTAGATAAGGGACAGCAGATAGCAGGAAACTGTATTATCTCGAAAACAAATAAAGGCCCTGACGGTCTGTAATCGAATCGCCATCTCCCCAAAGTCTGATTGACAGGGCAGATCACCCTCAGATAATGAATTTATTACATTTCCTGGGTTATTTACAAAGGGGGAGGGCCAATCCGGATTGCCCCCTAGGTCTAACTGTAAATTAGCAAGAAAAAAATTGGATTGAATAGGGACTGCCCTAGATCACAAAGTTTCTGCTCCTCTCTCCTTCCTTCTTGGTACTGCTTAAAATCTTTTCCACAAAAATATAATAATAATAATAATAATAATAATAACAATAATTGTTCTACAAACATATCTTCTAAAATAGTTTCCCAAAGATTAAATATCCCTTTCCAACCCACAGTATATTAAAAAAAACCTCAATCCTTCTATGTAACACAGGAAGGATTGTAAATGTAGAGTTTATATACAAATATTTTTAAACTGCTGTATTTTTCCTCTTACAAAGGAATGAAATTAATAGGAAAAAAATCTAGCCACCATTTGGCTTACAGGATGTGTAATGCACATCGATATTTTTTATGTGATAGGAAAGCCAAATATTCCCGGCCATGTGGGCAGTGCGAAGAATCAGCGCCCAGCGGGTATCTATCAGGATAGAGAACAGCTGCTGATTCAGAGGCTTAAAATCACCAAATGTGTTCTGTCATTACCAAGAAAATGTATTTGTTTATATGCCGACTCAAATCGGTTTAGAAAAATATCATTTTTTTTCCTTTTTTTTTTTTACTAATCACAAAGCAAGCTGACAATATAGTACATTTCGCAGGGGGAAGCCAATTTAAATAGAAAGACTTAGATGAACTTTGACAAGGAATAGTCAGCGGGATTCTTCATTTTGTCAGAGATCGAAAACAGGTTATTTCTACAAGTGTTTTAATCTCTGAAATCCTTTTTTCTCCTGATGATAATTTAGACTATTAAAAGTATCCAGGCATAAAAGTCTCATCCAAATTGAATGGCAATTTATTAATAAACAACGAATATGTTTAACAACAACAAAAAAGAAAAAATGATAGAATAAGATGAATACAGTTTCCCTTTTATAATGGAAAAAAGCACAATTTTAAGTTTCAGGCAATTTAACGTCAGGTTTTGAAAATACTTTCTGGCGTTTGGTCCTCGACTTCCAACTACAAATTAAAAATAAATTACTATGTTGCAATTTACATTTTAAAACAAGTCCATGAATAAAAAGAAAGCGATTTTCATATACGGGGACTTTCCCCTCCTTTCCACATACGATAAAATATCTTACAGGTGAGAGGTGAGGGACAGACAGGAGAGGGCGGAGGGCCCCGGGCAGGGAGGGGACGGGGAAGCCGTGATGTCTGAAAAGAAAGGAGAAACTTACGTGTTATCTGGAGTAACACTGTCCTTTAATAAACCATGACTGCTGTCTCTGTACAAAATAGTTTACGGGTTTGTTTATTTAGATAAGGCAAAGGTGGAGGTGGCTCTGGAATTATCTTTTTTTTTTTTTTTTTTTAAGAAAATAGTTTTCTTGCTGCTGGTGGGTCGAATCTTTGCAGAGATTCTGGCCGCTGGTCGGATGAAGGTTGTTCTTAGTCTCTTTAAATTGGCATTTTAGGGGATGGGGGAATCTTTTTTTTTTTTTTTTTTGGTTTCGATTTTACACCGATGGTTCTTTGGATAAGTTGGTGCTTAGAGGTCCGAGGCAGTCCGGCTTCGCGGGGCGGTGAGCGGGCGGGCGCTGGGGCGTCAGAACTTGCTGCAGTCGTAGACGAAGGCCCCGGACGTGCGGTACAGGGACTGGCTGGAGGGGAAGGCCATCTGACAGCTACTGTTCCCGGTGGCCGGTGAGTTGTTCAAGCCCATGCGCTGCGACTCGAACATCTCCCGCACGGAGTGGAAGTTCTGCTGCTGGCCCGGATAGCCTCGCGGCCGCCGCCGCCGCCGCCGCGCTGGCCAGGTGGCCCAGGTCTCCGCCAGCCTGGTTCAGGTACCACGACGTGAGGCGGCCCTGGTGGGCCGCGGCGTGGTGGCCGGCCTCCTGGCCGCCGCCGTGGCTCAGGGACGACGAGCTGCTGCTGGTGACGGGCGGCAGGGAGTAGTCGGGCAGGGGTCGTCCACGGCCGAGCCGCCTGCGCCCCCGGGAGCGCCCTGCAGGTGGCCGCCGCGCTCTCCCGCAGCGTACAGGCTCATGGCCTGCAGGTTGCAGTGGTAGGTCCCCGCGCCCCCAGCGCCCCCGCCGCCGCCCCCGCCGCCTCCGCCGCCCGCAGCCCCGCCACCTGCAGCGCCCCCAGCGCCGCCGCCGCCCGCACCCTGGCTGCAGGGGGAGCCGTAGAGCGCGCTGTGGCCGGGGGAGTAGGCGCCGAGCGCTAGCGGGGGCGCAAGGCCGGCGCGCGCGGAGCCGGCCGTCGAGGCCAGCAGGCCGGGGCTCAGCTCGGCCGCGGCGCCCTGCGGCGACCCCCGCAGCGACGTCATGATGTTGTCCACGCTGAAGCCCTGGCTGTGGTGGGGCGGCGGAGGCGGGGGCGGCGCGGGCGGCGCGGGGGGCGCTGGGGGGCGCAGGCTCGGCGCCGCCGTCCAGGCTGAGCGGCCTCGCGGCGGGCAGGCTGCCCGGAGGGCTACTGCCGCTGGACAGGCTGCTGCTGCTGCTGTCGGGGCTTTCGATCTTGGGCACGGCGGCGGCGCTGCCTAGGGCGGCGGCCGCCGGGGACAGGGGCTGGGGCGGCGAGGGGCACGTACCGTTCTCGGTCTTGATGTCCTGGATGCGCACGGGCGGCGGCTGAGGGCCCGGCGCGGCGCCGTCGGCTGGCTCTGGGGCCGCGGGCGCGGGCGCGGGCTGCTGGCGGCCGGGCGGCGCGGACGGAGGCTCCTTGAGGTGCAGCCGGTCCTTCTCCTCCTTGTCCTTCACCGCGTCCTTCTTTTTGAAGCGACGGCGCCGCCGCAGGAAGCTGCCGTTCTCGAACATGTTGTACGAGTCCGGGTCGAGCGTCCAGTAGCTGCCCTTGCCGGGCTTCTTGTCGTCGCGGGGCACCTTGACGAAGCACTCGTTGAGCGACAGGTTGTGGCGGATGCTGTTCTGCCAGCCCTGTTTATTGTCCCGGTAGAAGGGGAAGCGGTCCATGATGAACTGGTAGATGCCGTTCAGGGTGATCTTCTTGTCGGGCGCGTTCTGGATGGCCATGGTGATGAGCGCGATGTAGCTGTAGGGCGGCTTCACCATGTCCTTGGGTTGTGGCTGCGGCGTGTAGGGCCCGTAGGCGCGCGCCATGCCGCCCGGTACTGCTCGGCGTGCGCCGGGTGCGAGTACACGCTCATGGGGGCCGGCATGGCGCTGTAGCCGCCCCCCGGCCGCCGCGGCCGCCGCGCGGTAGTAGCTCTGCTCGCCGCCGAGGTAGGGCACCACTCCCAGGGAGTTGGGGCTGGACACGGAGTAGCGCGCCTGCATGGCCCCCGCTGCTGCTCGCCGCCGCCGCCGCCCCCCGCTGCCCCGCACCCTCGCTCGGGCCGGCCGCGCCGAGTCCCAGCCCGAGCCCGGGCGCCGCCGCCCGGTGGCCGCTGCCGCCTCCCTCGCTGCGCCGCGGCCCGCGCGCGGCCTCTCCCCTGCGCTCACTCGGGCTCCCGGGGCGCCGCCTGCGGCCACTTCGGGTCCGACGGGACGCGGCCGACGGCCTCCGAGGTCCTCGCCGAGCCACTTCCAAGCGAGATCGGGGGTGGAAAAGGAAAAGAAGGAGCCAAAAAGCCGAGCCCCAAAGGCAAAACCGAGAAGGCGTCCTGCTCGCCACCCTGCTCGCTCCGCGCTGGAGACTCTGCCCCGAGCCGCCGGCGAAAGCGGCCAAATAAGCAGGGGGCGGGGGGCCGCGCCGGCCGCCGTCCCGGGCCCCGCGTCACCTTTTTTTCAGGCTCTCGCGCGCCGGCCGCTTAAGGAAGCATTGGGAAAACTCCTGAACTTTTGAGCATCCGTCACCCAGGCGAGGACTTTTTTACGCATTACATTTTTTCCGGGCTGCTGGGCCCCGCCCCGGCCCCGCAGCGGCAGCCAATGGGAAGCGAGAACCGCCTCTGAATGAGCCCGGAGGCCGAGCTCGGCCGGCCCGCGCCCAGCGCCGCGGGAGGACCGCGGGGCTGACCACACGCGCGCCGGCTGCCCGCACCCCGCTCCCCCGAACCCCGCAAGCCCGCCGTCCCCGAGCCTGGGACGCCCCCGGCTCTCTCTCTCTCTCTCTCTCTCTCTCACACACACACACACACACACACGGCCGGCACCCGTCTGCTCTCCCATAATCCATCCCCACTCTCGACCCTCAGCGCGGCCCACCATTGTTCCCGCAGTTTCTGGGTGCTCCTGGCACACCCCTGCCCTTCTGTCTGGCCACCGTGCCCCGGTGTGGCCACGTCTTCGCGCCCCGTTCCCTTTGGCTGGCCCCTTTTCTGGCGCCCGTCTGGCCGGCCTCAGCGCCCCGATTGCCCTGTCTCCCCCTCCTCTCCTTCTTCCCCACCTCTCTGGTGTCCCCTCGACCCGAGATTCCTCTACGCCGAGCTGGTGTTTTTGGAGACTCAGTTCGTGATGCTGCACCCTCACTCGGGCAGCGGTCGGCTCCGTGCTTGGTCCTTCCCGGTCGAAATAAAGGAGAGGGCGTCAGGTCTGCAGGGGTGAGCCCCGGAACGCTGCACCCACCCGACCGCGGACCGCCAGGCTCCCGGTCCCCGCCACCTTAGCGGGAACAGGGGCCTGGGAGGGCTGGAGCCTGGACGCTTCCCGCGCGCCAGTCTCGGTCCTACCAGTCTCGGTAGGACCTCGGGGTCCCCCTACCTCGAGGCTTTACTCCCTCATCGAGTCCGGTTCAGCCTTTTGGGTTAGGAAGAGGGCTCAGGCCGTGGGCTCGGTGACATGAGCAGGTGTGATGACAAGAAGCAAAATAAATACGTCTAAGAGTGTACAACTAAGTGCCCACCGTCCTCTCGTCGTCTCTCGGTGTCCCCTGCGGCCCGCGGAACTGCCGGCTGGGCTGACGGAGATAACCCGTGGGGTTTCAACCTTTTCTGGGGAGGGGACAGTATTCAACCTGGTACTTGCAAGGAGCCCGGGATTCTGGCCTTGAGGGGTCTTACATCCTTCTGCCTGAGGCCTGCAGTTTCTGGCTGACTGGAGAGCTAGTAAGAGGAAGGGAGAAGAAAGGAAGGAAGGGGCAGGAAAGATCAGGCTTCCCGGCCTGCCAGATTCTGCATTTCTGCCGCTTTGGAAACGACCCTCCTCCAGGCCGGACCCTGGACTTTCCTTAGAAGCAAACGGAGCTGTCAGTTCTGGAAGAAGAATATCGCGAAGCATTTCACACCTCCTGCCCCCAGGTTTGAGCCGTCTTAGCTGTGGGAAGCTGGAGGCTCCTTTTTTGGTTTCTTCACTCAGGAAAAGTGTGAGTCCAATGGCAGCTGTGTGCCCAGCACTCAGGGTTGTGTGGGGACACGGTTTTGTGCCTCCTGGACATTTGCAAATAGAGTTTACAGGAAGGATTTGGTGTGTGTGTGTGTGTGTGTGTGTGTGTGTGAAGAGAGAGGGGCGTCCCATCACTTAGAGAGTCAGGGGTTGCCTGGAATTTGTAGTCCTTGAGGCAGCTAACCTGGGATGAGGGGGCTGCTTGCACTGGTTGGGGTCACTTGAAAAACCCCTTTGCAGGAAGAAACGCTTGATTTACCCGAAGGAGGTTCAGTTGTTGGTGGAACCTAAACAATTTTGGGCATGGGGGCGGAGGAGAAGTAGAGAGAGGTTGCACCACTCGGAAACTGAATTCATGCCCAGCCTACAGCCCTGTACCCTATTGGCCCCTTTACTAAAGACTTCTCTCAGTCGCTCTGCCCTTAATTTGGCTGCCGGGCTTTGGGTGAACTCTTCAAATCCCTTAGCTCTCGCACAGTAACTCTTTCGCTTTCCAAATGTAGGAAAGATCAGTGATGAGAAGTTTTATAAAAAAGCCTGCTGTACCCCCACTGCACCCCCACCCTGGTCACGTCCTTGCCTCTCTCCCTTCCCCTCTCTCTGCCACTCTCGAAGAGGCACAACAAGCTTGTTACGTAAACTGCAGATCTCGGGCTCTGGGGTTCAGGGCTCTTGCCGGGTGCCTAGAGTTGGCGTTATGAAACTCATATCGCATGGGAGGAAAAAATGAGGGGTGCTGTTTTATACAGATCAACTTTCCACCGGTGGTACTCTGGATATTCGCCAAGAAAAGACATTTGCATTTGTGTTTTATAAGCTTACTCGGAAGCAAGCCTCCTGTAAAAGGTTTGGTTGTGTTTCAAGACCTCATTTTATTATTGTTCTTGGTGTTAGTGAGGGCGAAGTTGCAAGGAGAAGTCTGAGGGAGGAATTGCTGCAGCTCCGGGCTGGGAGGGGGGCCCATCTTGTCACCATTTCAACAACTCCTGCCCCCAATAGCCTGACTCCAAGAATTGAAATGCAGACCACCCCACGCCCCCTGCCCACAGTAGGAAACCTCTAGCTTATTATCTGACACCTTGGGAACTTGCTGCTCCCGCTGGTGGGGGCAGCAGTAATGGATGGTGAGTTTGCACCTTCCCGCCTGCCTCCACCAGCCTCCCCTCCCAGACCAGCCCTTCACGGGTGGAGTTACCATTCTCTGGCCACCACAAAGTTCTCAGCTCCCAGGAAGGGGTATGGCTTCAGGGCAACCTCAAAAATAAAACGTAACCAAAAATCGAGCTTCCCAGCCCCCCCCCAGGAGCTACGCCCAGAAGGGGAGAGGTGGCAGGCACTCCAGGAAATGCCCGCACTGGGGAACGCAGCGACACCGCAGGAATGTGGGGGGGGGGGTGACCTCAGGAGGGCTCATCTTTCTTTTTCTTGTTGCCAGACAAGTACAGAGAATAAGGGTCGGCTCCACCTCCACGGGCTCCAGGAAACCTGCCAAGGTGTACAGGCTTGGTGTCTGGCTTTCAGGAACCTTGGGTGTCCCTTTCTGCCCAAACCAAGCTGGCGGAACCTGCGTGGTGCCCAGCGGACCTCCCCTGCTGCTGTTGCTTATGTCAGCCTTTGGTTCTGTTCAGGGTGGTTCTTTAAATGCTGGCCCTTGAGGAGGGGTGCTTGGACACTGGCCTGCAATTTGGGGTGTGCCCCCTACCTGATTTGAGCTGCCCTTGAGCCAAGGCTGTGGGGGTGATAGAAAAGGCAGACTTAGAGGTTAGGGGCAGTTTCTTGTACTCAAGATGCTACCTGCATCCCAGCTCTCAGAACACCCCAGAAAAGTTCAGCCTCCCCCCCCACGCCCCCTTCCTGGAAGGGCAACCCAGGGCATAGGTGAAAGCATGGCAACCAGACACGGAACCTGAAAACTCATCCACAGGACGTTGAAATCGGCAGCAACGCAGCTGCCCTCCATCTTAGGGGTGTCTTGGAGCCTGGTTCTCCGATGGTCAGCCTCAAAGTGCAGGAACTGGAGAGGCTGTCGCGTGTCTGCGAGCGTGTCTGCGATCATTATTCGTTAGCATTTGCACTGGAAGTGACTTTTCAGCTGGAGGGGACCGGCCCTGGCTGAGGTCTGGACAGCGCTAAGGCGGCAGAGGGCAGGTCAGCCATCTGTGTCCTCTTTACATCGTGGGGTGGGGGACGCCCCCGCAGACGTTCTGGTAACTCATCCCTCTGATCCGACTCCCGCCTTAGGAGAGGAATAAAACAAGATTCCTACTATAAATGAGAAGAGCGCTTGTTTTTCGATTTTCTTTTAAACACAGCTTTGCCTGGAAATAGGCTCAGTCGGGCTTCAGTTCGTCCCTCTTCCTACCGAAGCTCAAGGATGTCACCTGTCCTTCTGCCCTGTCCTCGCCCAACAGGGTGGTGGTGGGGGAAGGTCCCACGAATGACTTACACGGGCAGAGCGTGCGGGAAGGACCGTCACCTGTCGCGCCGCGCAGGACTGCTCCGCGTCCCTGCGTCCCCCCTGGTTTGTGGGACCCAGAGCAGAGCTGGGGAGCAAAGGGCCATAGGGCAAGCGGGAGTGAATCTTTAACCCGGGGCGAAAGAAAGACCGTTTTTTCCCTTTGTCCCTCGGCGCCGCTGGCACGCCCAACTGGCACCTTCCAGGACCAGAACACGAAATAGGGACTGGAATAAACAAACAAACAAATCTGTGTGCACCCGAGGGACCTACTCGCGCCCAGGTCCCCATCAGGATCGATTTGGGGCGCGCTCGCCGCCCTACTGGAGCCGGACCCTGGGAGCTTCGGGGTCCCGTGACCTCCAAGACTGGCTTTTAGAGACGTGACTATCCACGGGTCGTGCTCTCTGGAGGGCCCCGCGCTCCTCCTGAAGCCCTGCGCGGCTTGCCGAGCGCAGGCGGGTGAAGGCGCCTTCGGACGGAGAAAGCGCGTCTTGCGGGGACTCCCGGCACGGGTGTGGAGGGAAGAAAGACAGACCCGCAGCAGCCCGGGGCCGTGGGCGGAAAGGTGCTGGCGCCCGGGCCTGTGTCCCACGCGCGCCGGGTGGCTGGAGGGGACCAGCCTCCCACGCCCGCTTCCTCCCGCCTGCGACCCGATGGCTCCTTTAGCCCGCCCGAAGGCTTGGAGCGTCGGGGATGGGATCCCTCCTGCCGCCCCCTCCTCGCAGTCCCCCTGGGTGTCTCGCCGCGCGGCTGCCCCGAAGGCAGGCGAGGTCTGCCCGGCGCCCCTGATCCAGAGCAGCGGCCGCACAGCCAAGCCCGCACTTGGAGCGGCCCAGGACCCTGCTAGCTCCTGGCAACAGGCCTCCTGGAGGGGCACGGCGAGGCCCTGGCGAGGGGGTGGAAGTAGGGGTCGCGGTGGTGGCTCGGAGATGCGGGAAGAGCCAAACTGGGTCCTGCGCCGCGGTCCTCTGGCCTCGCCGGTCCGACCCTGAGCTCTGCGCGGGCTCCGAGCTCCCCCTGCCGGTCACAGCTTTACCTACGAGGCCTCGGCAGCGTCTGGCAGCCACTAAAGTCCACAGCTGCGGGTGCCTTTCTCAAGTCGGGACCTCAAGGGTCTTCTATCCTTCCCAGAGAAACCCCAAGATCCAGGAGAGGACAGAGGATGATGGTTAAACCCCCAAGCGGCGATCACCTACGCTCCCTAAGCACAGACCCACCAGGATCCTGGGTGCGCTTGATTCTCCGACTCACCCCCACCACGACACCCCTTCTTTCTCCCAGGCCCCTTGCAAAGCTACTACTTCATTCTAGCGAATTCCATGCCGGGGGAGATGCCAAGGAACGCATTCCCTGGCAGTCAGCTTTTCCAATAAGCGCAGCGAACAAAGACCGCTGGTTTCCAGGAAAATGTACTTCTGTTCTTTTAACCACTCCTTCTTCTTAATTATGAGGGAGAGAAAAAAAGTCCGAACCTCGGAAGAAGAACTGGTTGATAGAAGAGGCAAGAGTGGTGGCCACGCATGCGCAGGGGGGGGGGGTGGGGAGCGGCTGGGGCTGTCTCACGCCCCCACATGCATTTTCACACTCCGCAGGCTCAGAATGACAACACTGAGCATGCATCCTGCTGCTTGGCCCAGAGAAAGACTTGCCAATATTTACATACTGGGTAGACACAGGCAGAAAAAAAGCTAGACGCTGGCAGGGAGAGAATATGCATGCGGATTAGTGCTATTTGGTTTGGAAGCAAAGACATAAGGAAAGACACACCATAGCGGGCAGAGAGGCGATTTCCACCCACTGTTAAAAAGACACTCGTGGAGGGAAGGAAAGTTGGGCTCATCTCGGGAAGGTGGCCCTGGGCTTTGCTCAGGCCAAGGGTGGGCTGCCGGTCAGCCTCTGTGTTAGGACCTGCAGACAGACGCACCCAGACTTTGCTGCTGAGACTCCCCCTTCGTCTGCTGCAAAGACCCCAGCTGCAGCTCTACGGACTCTAGCGTCTCCGGGCCAAATGGGGCAGCCCTTTTCACGCCCCTTTTCACGTGGCCTTTGGCTTGAGAGCTGGGTGTGAATTCTCACAGTGGGAGTTTGCGTGCTGGGAAATTTCTCTCCTGTTCTTTGGGGGCTTCCCATGCCGGTATTTAGGAATAATGGTGGGGGGGGGGAGCTCCTGGTGATTGTGGGCTAGCCAGGCTGTATAAGGAGCCATTTAGGCCTGGTGGTACTGGATGACTCAGGCCCACCCAGCGTGCTTGGGCCCGCCAGGGCCTCACCTGACGGTGCTCATGGAACTATTTGGTGCCGGGGCTCAAAGCAGGGCTGGCTGCACGTGAGGTGTGCACCTTACCCGGGCCTCTATCTCTCCAGCCTCAGTTTCTCTAGTCATAGCCCCAGATGCTTAATGCCACCAAGAAAGAGGAGGTAGGAACATTTTCCAGGCAGTCCTTCTGCTGAGCGCTTTTTTCTTTTGTTTTGTTTGGTTTTTTTTTTTTTGTTTGTTTGTTTTGTTTTGCTTTTTTGGGTTGTTACAAGCAACAATGCTCAGGGGTTACTCCTGGCTCTGCACTCAGAAATTATTCCTGGTGGTGCTCAGGGGACCATATGGGATGCCGGGATCGAACCCTGCATGCAAGGCAAACGCCCTCCCCGCTGAGCTATCACTCCTGCCCTCTGCTGAGCACTTTGATCCTGTCACTTCTGCCCCCATCCCAGGAGAGGGGAAATCCTGATATGGAGAGAAAAAAAAATCTGCTTCTGTGGGCAGAGTGAAAGTAGAGCGGGTCCCGTGCTGCCCTGCATATACAGCTGACCTGGGCTCGATCCCTGAGCCACGAGAGTTCCCTGAGTACAAGCCGGAAGTAAGCGCTGAACACCGCTGGGCACTGTTGTGGCCCAAAGTAAAAAACCAGGGCACTGGTGGAGGGATGGGTGCTGGAACACTGTGTGGCTGAGGCCCGAATATGAACACTTTTGTGACTGTGTATCTCACGGTGGTATGGCAAAAAAAAAAAATTAAATATAAAGAATTACAAAAAAAGAATAAATAAAAATCTGCATCTTCTCCAGGAGGAAACTAAAAGCAGAGGAAGCTGGGCCGCTGGCAGCCTTTTTTTCACAGGGTAAAGTGACCACAGGATAAAGTGACCATGTGCCCCTCAGAACTGCCCCAGTCAAACCCAGTCAGCCGAGCTCGGGGTCTGCACCATGCTGTGAGGGGTCACTGCACTGTGCCCCCCTGACCTCGCTGCTCTGGCAGGGGCTCGACCACCTGATACCTCTGCTGGGAACTTTGCTCACTGTGGGGGAAGGCACCCCACACCAGTGCCCGAATGGAGCGTCAAGTATTTCTAACACCCTCTCCCAGGACTGTAAGTGTTCCAGATCACACATGTCCCAGATCCCACATATGTTCCAGATCACACGTGTTCCAGATCACACATGTCCCAGATCATGCATGTTCCAGATTACGTATGTCCTAGATCACACTGGGGATGGGGAAGGAGGCGGGAGAGATTCACGTTCAGAAAAATGCTCTCACCCGGCACCCACATTTCTCTGTGCGTGAAGCACGTGCTTCTCCCCCCCCGCTTATTTGTCTGGAGGAAGATTCTCCAAGAACAGTGAGTGGGGAAGAGGTGAGTGATCCTGCCTGGCCTCACAGAACCTCAAGGCCCCCAGGAAGCACGACTGTTTCCCTCTCCTTCTTTCCTCTCCCAGCGCTCCAAGCAGGGTGGGGGGGGGTGCTGTGGAAGAAGATGGATTTTTTTGAAGCTTTTTCTATTCCTTCTGCTATGTTTCTCTTTTTTAATATTTTATTATACCACCATGATATATACAATTACAAAGATGTTCATATTTAGGTTTCAGTCATACGGTGTTCCAGCCCCCATCCCTCACCAATGCCCATTTCCCACCACCAATGTCCCCAATTCCCTCCCCACCTCCCCAGCCTGCCTCCATGGCAGGTTCTTTATCTCTCTCTCTCTCTCTCTCTCTCTCTCTCTCTCTCTCTCTCTCTCTTCCTTCCCTTCCACATTGTGGATTACAATACATACATTAAAAGGTTGTCATGTGTATCTTTTTGCCTGTATTTAATGCTCAGTTCTAAGTTGGTATTAGCACTTTCAACAATTATTAGCACACAGGCAAGCCTCCAGGACCCCAAGAACTGCCATCAAAGTCAGATTATTCTTTCACAGGGAGAAAAACTGAGGTTCTTGGGAGATAGTAGCACCCAGTTCCTCCCTATTTAAAAAAAGACCGAGGGCCACACCCAGTGGTGCCCAGGGCTTATTCCTGTTTTGTGTTCAAGGGTCACACCTGGCAGTGTTTGATGAGCCCCATACAATTCTGGGAATATGACCCAGGCCGGCCACCTGTGAGGAAAAGCCCCTTTACCTGTGCTATCTCTGCTCCCCTGTTCACCCTTTCTTAAGAGCAAAGATCCACCAAAGGGCCAGGGTGAATGTACAGCGGGAAGGATGTTTGCCTTGCATGTGGCCATCCGGGTTTGATCCTCAGCATCTCATATGGTTCCCCGAGCATCAGCAGGAGTGATTCCTGAGTCAGAGCAAAGAGTGACCCCTGAGCATTTCTGGGTGTGACCCAAAAAGCAAACATGTAAATAAGACCCTACTGAGGGTTTGCAAGGACTCAGCTTGGTCCCTGCATTGGGTCACCCTGGGCCCTGCTGTCAATGCCTTGGAAGGGGAACACCTGCACCTGGAGCACTGATCCAGAGACCCCTAGTGAGGAGGAAGAGAGACCCCCTTGGAAAGGAGCCAGAGGAGGGATTGGGACCCCCCATCAGGAAGCCTCGGCTGAGGCAGCAGCAGGGACCAAGGCCCCCTAGCCCCCCTGTCCCAATGCCAGCCTCATAGTGTCCGTATGTGACAGTCTTGGGAGTTGCTGGTGGACACTCAGGCTCTTGGCTCTAGGATCATACCATAGTGCCCACTGGGTGGCCAGCGGCAGCCCACGCCCCTGGAGGTCCAATCCCAGCCCCTGTGAGCGTCTGTGCCCTCCTTCTGGCCCCACACGAGCCAGTCTGGCACAAGGAAAGGAGGCCACTTCCCAGGGCCAGGCCCTGTGCTCAGGGCGGGCGTGGACGCAGCCCGAAGCCGGGCTGTGTTTAGTCTACACCGCTGACGTCCTTCCTGAACAGATGGGAAGAGGAAGCGATTCTCTGGGCCATTTTTTTGCCTTTTCTGGGGCCAGGCCCATTCATCATTTTCTCACCTCACATCTCCAGCACTGAGGCTTGGGCACAGCAGGGTCCCTCCCCACCCCCAGGGCCTCAAGGGCCCCCTCTGGGCCTGCCCACTCGCTGCCCGCACCCTTCCTCCTCCTGCCAGGACACAAAGCTTTACATTATTGGCTCTGGCTGTGATGAAACAGGCACAGATTAGATAAGGTCGTATTACACTTTTATAAGGTATCATGGCAGGGCCGTGGGCTGTGATGGGTGCGGGTGGCATTGTCGTAGGAGGGGGTTTGGCCTGTGTCTCTGGAGCAGACAGGGACCGACCCGCCAGAGCTGATCAGGGACGCAGAGGTCCGTCTGGACCCCAAGTGAGCCTGAACTCCAGGGACCCAGCTGGTGTGCGGCTGACTGAGCTTTGGGAAGTTGGGCCCATGCAAGGCTGGTGCCATCCTCAGAACCACCTTCATTGTTCGCCTTTATGAGTGTTTGCTATCAAGGCTGATTTGTGAGGTGGATTTGTTTTAGGAAGGAACACAGCCAAGGACAGCCGACGACGTGTCTGTCACTGGGAAAATGCTTTGGCAGGAGCCGGCAGGGATTTTTTTTTTCTCTTTCCTTACATAATAGAAAAACAGCCTGGGGGGCCCCCACCCTCCTCCTCCTCAGTGGGTGGACACACCCACGCGGTCAGGGAAATCAGCCGATTGTCCACACTGGGTGGCGGAGTCCACCGCTTCCCAGCCGCGGTTCACCCCAGTCAGGTTCACCATGGGCTGGAGAAGGCTTGGGCCGACACGGGTCTTTGGTGATCAGTCTCTAGACGTCTTTTATCTTATTATTGTTCATTTTGTTTTGTTTGGGGGGCCCACACCCAGCGGAGCTCAGGAATCACTCCTGGGGAGCTCAGGAGACCATCTATGGACCAGGGATCAAAAGTGGGTCGCCTGCATGTCAGGCAAACAACCTTAAGTCCTGCACGATCTCTTTGTCACCTATAATTTTATTTTATCTTATTATTTATCTTAATATTATGATTTCATTTTATCTTATTGTTATTGATTTTGTTACTAACTGCACTGGAGGTGCCTGGGGCCATTGCAGAGGGGACACCAAGTTGTGATTGTGGCTAAACTCTCAGGGTGTGCCTGCTCCCTGGCCCCTAGGTAGACATGTGTGGGTGGAGCTGGGCCACACCCAGGGGTGCTCAGGGGCTGCTCCTGGCTCTGTGCTCAGGGTCATGCCCATTGGTGCTCAGCAGACTGTGTGGTGCCAGGGTCAGCCATGTGCCAGGCAAGTGTCTTCCTGCCCATGCAATCACTCTGGCCCTAACTAATGCATTCATTGAAAATGCATTTTATTGCTGCCAATGGTTGTTAGGAGCCCTGTCAGCGGTACTGGGGCACACCCAGAAGTGCAGAGATGGGGCCCTGGTCCCACACCAGCCAGGCCTGTGCCCTTGAGCCCCATCTCCAGCCCCCCATCCCAGGCTTCAGATATTTTGAGATAAGCTGTCTACTCCCGAGACTGGCCTTAGCTTGGCTAATCTTAAATTTCCTCAATTATGCATGACACAGAAGCCAGCAAATACGGTTCTGTTTCATTTTTCTCCTGCCCTCCCAGGAGCCCCATCCCCAGGCGGGCCTGTCCCCGTCTTCCTGATGACCTCTAGATGGTAGTTTCGCTGACTTCAAGGAGCTTCTGTGCCCAGACGGAGCCAACGGTCTCAGGGAAAACTCCTGAAAGATGAGTTGTACTGGATCTTCTCTCCGGCCCAGTGGTTTCCGAATAGATTCTGAGAGCCCAGAAAACGTCCCGTGCCTCAGACAGTGTTAAGCGAAGCTCTGGGTTCACAGTCCGTGGTGAGGACGCTTTCAGACCCTGCTAGCTGCCTCTGTGTAAGCTCATCTCCCAGCCTTGTTTCAGAGACTCATAAATAAATCTCAGAGAGATTATCTAACCCCCAAAAATTCCTCAGACACCCATTCCAGGTTGAAACCTCTGAGGCACCCTCGGAGTGGGGCAGGCTGGTTCCCACCCAAACAAAATCCCAGTAGCTGCTCCCATACCCCAGAGCCGCCTCCATGCACGCACCCTAGGACTGAGCCTCACAGAGAACGTAATCTGCCAAACACTTCAGGTACACGGGTCCTGTGACTGAAAACTCCAGGCCTTCTTGGAAGGCCCGGTTAAATATTCTGGGTTTTTGGACATCTCTAAAATCTGCAACACTTTGAATGTATGCAAAGGGATTTACATGATAATCCTTAAATGTCTGTAGGCAAGCCACAATGTATAAGAGAAGGAAGGGGGTGGAGAGAGAGAGAGAGAGAGAGAGAGAGAGAGAGAGAGAGAGAGAGAGAGAGAAGAAAAGGAAAAGTACTTGGGGACATTGGAGGTGGGAATAGGGCATTGATGGAAGGATGGTGCTGAAACTCTGTATGACTGAAACTCAATCATGAACATCTTTGTAATTGTATATCTCACAGTATACAATAATAAAAAATAAAATCTGCAACACTGACATGCAGTAGTAGCTCACCAGATTGGGTGGATGTAACACAAAAACAACCAATCTTTTTTTTTGGGGGGTGTCACACCAAGTGATGCTCAGAGGTTACTCCTGGCTCTGTGCTCAGGAGTTACTCCTGGCAGTGCTCAGGGACCATAAGAGATGCTGGGGATTGAACCTGGGTTGGCTGCGTGCAAGGCAAATACCCTACCCGCTGTGCTCCAGCCCCAGGCAACCGATCTTGACTAACATAAAGCATTACCACAGAAAGCTGAACTTACAACAACAGCTTAGTAAACCCTCAGACAAGGACTTCAAGTCTCCATGATGAGGTACAACACTGTCACTGTCACTGTCTTCCTGTTCATCATCGATTTGCTCGAGCGGGCACCAGTAACATCTCCATATGACCTGTCTCATGCAAGTAGAGCCCAAGGGCACCTGCTTGCTCCAGGGAACATAAAGAGCCTCAAACCATTCCATCAGGTCACGGGAATGAAGTCTATAATTGTTACTGGTATCTGGCATATCAAATACGACACGGGTAGCTTGCCAGGCTCTGCCGTGTGGGTAGCATAATCTTGTAGTCATCTCAAAATCCAGCATTTATTGAAGAACCGCGGTAGCAGCTTGCGGCCACGCGAGCCGGGCTTGATAGGCTGGTCTGCTAGGTGGAGTTCTGACGAGGGGGAAGTCCGGATGTGGAAAATGGAGGTCCTCATGGAGTGGGGGGGTCATCTGGCTTGTTGTGAGGCTCTGCTGGGGTGGTGGGCCAGGGCTAGAACCTGCCATCCCTCCCGGGCACCTCATGAGCAGCTGGGCACAGTGAGAGCCAGTAGCAGCTCTGCCCCATGTCTGTCTCTGGATCAGCATACCTGGGCCGGATTAAAAAAGACTGTAGCAGGGTGGATCTCTATGAGCCGGGCTGTGATAGGCTGGTCTGCTGGGTGGAGTTCTGACGAGGGGGGAAGTCCGGATGTGGAAAATGGAGGTCCTCATGGAGTGGAGGGAGGTACAACAATTTTCACAAATTTTCTTCTACAGAATTTTTTTTTTTTTTTGCTTTTTTTGGTCACACCTGACGATGCTCTGGGGTTACTCCTGGCTCTGCACTCAGGAACTACTCCTGGCGGTGCTCGGGGATCATATGGGATGCCGGGATCGAACCCGGGGCGGCATGGGCCAGCTGCGCGCAAGGCAAACGCCCTACCTGCTGGGCTATCGCTCTGGCCCCAGAAATATTTTTTGAGCATTTCGTTACCCATTAACTTACAAGCAATATAAAATAAATGACTGTGGGTCTGCTGGGAGGCCGACTTGAGGGGGTGGTTGGGAAAACAGAGACAATGGTGGAGGGATTGGGGTTGGAATATCGAAATGCCTGTAACAAATCATCACGAACAACCCTGTAAACCACAGCGTTTAAATGAAGTCCCTGCTAGGCCCTGCTTCTGGGTCTTCACTACAGACCTGACTTCCAGTTTGCCCAACAAACCAGCACTGTCAGCGCCTGCGTAGCGGGAAGAGAGGCAAGTGGATTTCCAGGTTGTTTATTCCTCCTAGGGGAGACTGTGTTCTGAATTCCTCACCCAAATGCTTGTCTAAATGAATTCAAGTTTCCCACCTCTCCCTACGCCCTCACCCCCTGCTATGTCCCAGTTCTAGCTCTATAATAGTGTTTCTAAAAAAGTGAAGTTAGAGCCCAGACAATAGCCCAGGGATGAAGGTGTTTGCTTTGCTTCCTGCTGACCCTATCAGCACACTGCCACAGTTCACTCTGAGCTCTCTCTTCTCTCCATTTCTTTCTCTTTTTCTCCCTCCCTCTCCCTCCCTTCTCTCTCTCTCTCCCTTCCTTCTCTCTCTCTCTCTCTCTCTCTCTCTCTCTCTCTCTCTCTCTCTGCCCCTCCTCTTTCTGGTTTTTAGGCCACACTGGTTGTGCCCAGGGCTCACTCAGGTTCTGTGCTCAGGGCTCACTTCTAACAGTGCCCAGGGGACCCTGTGTAGTGCCAGGGACCAAACTCAGATCTGCCATGGTGCAAGGACAACGCCCCGTGGGCTTCACCATCTTTAAACAAATTTCATTCATCTTTAAACAAACTACCAAAAATACAGGAGCTCAGGGTCACTCGGGGCAAATGACCTGAGATGGAATGTCTCAAGAAGTCAGGTGGGGAGGGGTCCCCATCTCCGGGAGAGAAGGCAGCCTGGGCAAGGGTCTCCTGCCAGCCCAAGCCTGTTGGCACGCACAGGTGCTGTTCGTTAGCGCCTGTTGGAAGCAACAGCAGGACAACGCCTGGGAACTGGTCACTGCACCACTAGGGGGAGCCCACCTGAACCTGTGTGCTGGCATGGGGGGGCTGTGGAGTCTGCACTGCCCCTGCAGCCTCCTCTCCTGGACGTTCTGGGTGGAAGAGCAGCAGGAAGCAGGGGGAGGAGGAGAGAGGATGGAGTCCTCCAGCGTCCTAGCCTGCCCTGTGCCAGAGGCGGGGTGTTCTCAGTGTAGTCTCTCTGCTCAGGTACCAGGACCTGGTGAGCTGAAGAGGTTCCGGAAGTAGACTCAGAATCCAACACACCAGGAAAAAAAGGGCTAAAAAGAGCAACCCCCCAAGGGACCCCTATAACAGTGACAGCTGGAAATGATCACCCTGGATAAGATTTGAGGGCTGAAAGTAGGTAAAGGGATATACATGATAGTCAGTACCTGTACTGCAAGCTATAATGATCTAAAAGAGAGAGAGAAAGAGAGGGAGAAAAGAGAGAGAGAGAGAGAGAGAGAGAGAGAGAGAGAGAGAGAAGGAAAGTGTCTGCCTTAGAGGACGGACTGTGAGGGATGGAAGGAGGGAAACTGGGAACATTGGTGGTGGGTAGCTGGGTGAACAGGGGTTGGAACATTGTTTTACTGAAACTCAATCATGGATGATTCTGGAATTGTTTATCTCATGGTAATTTAATTAAAAATAATAAAATAATAAAATAAAGAGTGCCCTCATTCTTTCTGGGGCCACCTGGCCAGGCCCCTAGCAGCAGGGAGTGTCAGGCATGGAGGACAGGGGTCTGGGGCCACCCAGTCACAGCAGGGCCTCTTCATGCCTCTGTTTCCTGGCTCTTAAAGGTCAGTAAGTATCTGAGTCCTTCTTCAAAGTTAAAGGGGGGCACAGAAGGGAGGGCGCTTGCCTTGCACGCACCGACCCGGGAGTTCAATCCTAGCAGCTGGTATGGTCCCCTGAGCCCACCAGGGGAGATCCCTGAATGCAGAGCCAGGAGGACTAAGTCCTGAGCACCGCTGGTGTGGCCTCCAAACAGAAGAATGAAATCAAACCAGAGGAATTGGGGTGGGCCCGTGGGGAGGTGCTCAATGGGAGGAGCACAGGCTCTCGAGTGGGAGGTGGGCTGGAGCCAGGGCCCCGCCTCCAGGAGCACCCCCAGACCCTGAGCCCGGAGCCCTGTTGCAAACCAAGGGAAGCAGCAGAGATAGGGATGATGGTGGGCGAGGGGTGGAAGGGCAGAGGCGGCAGCTCAGCTCCAAGCCCAGGGAAGGCGGAGCACCTGCAGGGAAGGAAGCAAGTGGGCTTCGCTCCTGCCGCACCTCTGCGGGACTGTGTGTTCATCTCGGCTTCTGCAGGGAGAGGGGGCCCGGGGAGAGGGGGCTGCGTTGTGGAGGAGCCAGAGGCACCCACATCTCCTCTGGGGTGGGTGCCTGACAGCACCCCTTGAGCTCACTTCCCGCCCAGAGCTCAGGGGCAAGTGAGGTCCCTGAATGACCCCAAGCACTTTGTGAGGTAGATGAGGAAAATCTTTTCTCTTTGCAGGGGGTGTCTAGGGTCTGTAAAAGACACACACTGCGCAGACTCAGTCACACACATACAACTACACACAGACATGCAACCACACACAGACAACTACATACAGGTACACACAAACACAGCCACACACAAACACAGACACATAAAACCACACAGAGACACACATAACCGTACACACACACACACACACAGAGATCTGGGTCTGTGGGTTTGCAATGTCTGTAGGGTTTGGAGCAATGCGACAGCGGGCGTCAAACCGAAGGCCCGGAGACTCGCCTTACGGGGTAACGGGCTGATCTTCGGTGGATCCAGCAGTGAGCTCTTTGGGCCTGCAGATATGTGGCCGGAGGGGCTTAGCCTGGGGCCGGTGGGGTCACAGGCGACAATTTATCAAGGCGCTGTTTGCCACCTGAGGCTGCCCATCTTTCTCCAAGCCCTGGGCAGTCGGCTGGGCCCGGGATTCCCTGGAACCTCAGAAAGTAGCCGTACCCTGGCCCCCAGTCCCACCGGAGGTTTGGGAAAGAGAGGAGAGAGTGCGGTGGGAGTGGGAGAGGTGTAAATGGCCCCGAGGACTCAGCCAGAGGAAGCGATAAAGGGGCACCGGCCAGTCCCCTGGCTTCGGTTTCCCCTAAAGCCCCTTATCACACACCAGATGCTATCGCTCCTCGGCAAAGGTGAAGCCTTTATATAAGTGTGCCACATTCCCAGGGAAGGAAGGCGGTGAGGTCTGGGGGAGCACTGCGTGTGCGTGTGAGTGCGCATGTTGATCTGCCGCTGTGCAGGAATCGTATTTGGGGCTGTGGGAGTGAGGAGAGGGCGGAAAGGAGGGGGTGCTGCTTGGTGCTTGGTGCTGTGGTTCTGGTTTATCGGGGCTGGAGCGTGTGCATGTATGTGTGTGTGCACATGTGATGTGTGCACACATGTGTGTGCATGTGTATTGTGTGTTTGTGCATAAGTGTGTACGTATACATGTGTGTGCATATGTGTGTGCTTGTGTATGAGTGCTTGTGTATGTGCATGTGTGTATATGTGTGTGCATGGGTGTATGTGATGTGTGTATGTGTGTATGAGTGCATGTGTGTGCATGTGTGTATATGTGCATGCATGTGTGTATGTGTGTGTATGAGTGCATGTGTGCGCATGTGGTATATGTGTATGCATGTGTGTATATGTGCATGTGTATGAGTGCATGTGTGTGGTGGGTGAGCATGTGTGTATATGTGTATATATGTGCATGTGTGTATATGTGTGTATGTGTGTGCGCGTGTATGAGTGCATGTGTGTGCATGTGTGCATATGTGTATGCATGTGTGTATGAGTGCATGTGTATGCATGTATGTGTGTATATGTGTGTGCATGTGTGTATGTGTGTATATGTGTGGTGTGTGTATGTGTTTGCGCGTGTAGTGAGTGCATGTGTGTGCATATGTGTGTGTGTTATGTGTGTGTTGGGGTGGGTAACTGAGGGGGTCCAGGGCAGGCATTGCTTTCTCAACCCGAGAGTGTCCAAGGCTGTCTGCTGACCACTGCCTGCTGGAGCCTCCCAGTGAACCGGCACCAGAAGCACAAACAGCCCAAGTTCCTCAGCTTGACAGGGGGCCTGAGTTCAGGCACCAGGAATCAAGGACCCCCCAGCAGTCCAGGCTTGCTGAGACCATGGCTTCTCCCTCAGACACACAGGTCCACCCTCTGCTGCCTAGAATATTCTGTGTCAATTATACCTTAAAGAGCAAGCAGAGGGGCCAGAGTGATGGCTCAGTGGGTAGGGCGGTTGCCTTGTGCACAGCTGACCTGGGTTCGATCCCTGGCATCCTATATGGTCCCCTAAGCACGGCCAGGAGTAACCCCTGAGCATCGCCTGGTGTGACCCAAAAAAAAAAAAAAAATAAAATAAAATAAATTTGATACCTTAAAAAGCAGAAAAGAAAGAAAAGTTGGCTGTATTCAGCACTAGACAAGACAATTTCTGTGGTCCTTTGGCATTTATGGGAAATCCTCTGGGAGCAACTATATTCTGTTTGTTTCAGACTGTAAAGTCAAGAGCACTGATGCATGGTTGAAGACAAGAGGTGGGGGACAGTGTGTGTGTGTGTGTGTGTGTGTGTGTGTGTGTGTGTGTGTGTGTGTGTGTGTGTGGTCAGAGACCACTGGTACAGCGCAGGCTTCTGCGTAAGGCCCGGCTCCATCCCAGCACCAGGAAAGGAAAAGGTAGGGTCCACGTTCTGTACGTGGCTGTCACGAGTTCGTTAGGCTCTTGACCCGAGTCCGAAGGGAGCTGCCGTGTTGCAATGAGGCCTCGGTTCTGAGGACTGGCCCAGAGACTTCAGTTGTTCTTGACCACGTGAGAATGTGCCACAGGAGTTCTGCCCCGCCGGAGTTTTAGTTTTCCTTTCCTTTTTTATTTTATTAATTAACTAATCAATTTATTTACTTGTTCGTTGTCCATTCATTTATTTATACATATTTTATTATACCATCGTGAGATACACAATTATAAAGATGTTCATGTTTGGGTTTCTGTCATACAGTGTTCCAGCACCCATCCCCTCCACCAGTGCCCATCTCCCACCACCAATGTCCCCAATTCCTCCCCTCCCCCAGCCTGCCTCTATGGCAAGCTCTTTACCTTCCCCCCTCTCTTTATTTCTCTCTCTCTCTTCCTTCTCTTGCACATTGTGGCTTGCAATACATATATTTAGGGGTTATCATGTTTATATTGATTTTATTTTAAAACCACTTTTATTGTGCTAGCTGGACTGTTCACTGTGCTTTCTGTGTGCATCTATTCCCACACTGCTCCAGCAGAAAGAGCCTCGTTCCCTTCACCCCCTCCCAGCCCCCAGCTCTGTAAGCTCAGTTCTGTACATAAACTCTCTATTCTGAAGACTTTGACCATTTTTTGATACCTTACTACATTTCTATAGTTATCTCATATTTAGGATAAATCTCTCTCTTTTCTTCTCTCTCTCTCTCTGCGCTCTCATTGTGGAGGTAGTGATACCTACAAACATAAGTGAATAGAGATAATCTGGAATGCCACAAAATTGTAAATCAATAATAAATTCTTTAAAAATTCCATCTATTTATTTAGTTCTTTATTTTTGCTTTTTATGGGATGCCAGGGATCAAACCTATGTTGGCTGTGTGCCCACCATCTATTTTTTTTTAAAATATGTATTTACATTTAAAAATGTAGTATTATGACAACTTCTATGCTAATAAATTTTAAGATTTACATGAAATAGACTAATACAACACATGTAAAATTTAGTAACAATGAAGAGTTACGGTAAGAGAAAAACACCTGATAGGTGGTATATAACATCATTATATGTTATATACCACCCGCACGGCAGAGCCTGGCGAGCTAGGCATGTCGTATTTGATATGCCAAATACCAGTAACAATTATAGACCTCATTCCCATGACCTGATGGAATGGTTTGAAGCTCTTTATGTTCCTGGAGCAAGCAGGTGCCCTTGGGTACACTAGCATGTGACAGGACATATGGAAATGTTACTTGTGCCAACTCGAGCAAATCGATGAACAACGCGAAGACAAGTGATACAAGTGATACAAGCGAACATCAATATAAATAAATGATGTTTTTCTTTCTCTGCCCACTCGGAATCTTGGCTCCGTCTGCAGAACTCTGACGCCATCTAGTGTCTGTAATGGAGAAACTGCTTTCACACAGGAGGTGAGATTCTTTGGAGCCTGCCGTGTGTGCGTGTGTGTGTGTGTGTGTGTGTGTGTGTGTGTGTGTGTGTGTGTGTGTGTGTGTTTGAGAACCCTTACAATCCTGGAGATGAATCTTTCATACAAAGCATGTGCTCAGCCCTTTGAGCCAGTTCCCTGCCTTCTACAAAACAACTTAAAAAATTTTTTTGGCTTTTTGGGTCACACCTGGCAATGTTCAGGGTTTACTCTTGGCTCTGCCTTCAGGAATTACTCCTGGCAGTGCTCCGAGTTCCATATAGGATGCTGGAAATCAAACCCAGGTTGCCATGTATAAGGCAAGCATCCGACCCCCTGGGCTATAGCTTCAGCCCCTCCTAAGAAACTTCTTCAACTTTAGATTTGGGCTTGGGGACAACTCCTAGCTCTGTAGTCAGGGCTCACTCCCTGCTCTGTACTCAGGCTCACTCTCTGCTCTGTGCTCAGGCTCACTCCCTGCTCTGTGCTCAGGTCTCACTCCTGCCTCTGTGCTCAGGGCTCACTCCTGACTCTGCTCAGGCTCACTCTCTGCTCTGTGCTCAGGCTCACTCCCCTGCTCTGTGCTCAGGTCTCACTCCTGCCTCTGTGCTCAGGGCTCACTCCCTGACTCTGCTCAGGCTCACTCTCTGCTCTGTGCTCAGGGCTCACTCCCTGGCTCTGCTCAGGCTCACTCTCTGCTCTGTGCTCAGGCTCACTCTCTGCTCTGTGCTCAGGGCTCACTCCTGACTCTGCTCAGGCTCACTCTCTGCTCTGTGCTCAGGGCTCACCCTGGCTCTGTGGTCAGGGGCTCACTCCTGGCTCTGTGGTCAGGGATCATTTCCTCACTCCTGTGCTTGGGGCTCACTCCTGGCTCATGAGATGTTTTTCTGGCCCCTCCTGGCCTGTGCGCAGGGGCCTGGAATCTGCCATGCTGTCTCTGTAATCCCTGCTCAGTGGGACTGGGCAGGAAAAGTTCGGCGACCTCTCTGACTGTGTTTGGGAGCCAGGACTTTGGCTTGGTGGCAGCTCAGCTGAGCGACCAGCATCTCAGGAAGCCTGTGGCTTCGGTGTGGGCTCAGAGAGGCCCACTCCCTCAGGTCTTGCCTCGGGTCCTTGTCTCCACTAGCCCCTGGCAGGTCCATGGGCCCCCTTGGGCATGCAGGCATGTCCCTGATGTGGTGAGAGGGCGGGGTGCCCCCAGGCACCTGTGGGTGGTGAGAACCATTCGCCCAGGGGTTGTGGTTATCTCTGGCAGGAAGCCCCGCCCAGGGACGCCCCAGCCGGGATGAGGCCTGGAACAGGCTCTGCCAGGCAGGGGGAAGCTCTGAGGGAACACAAAGTGCATTGTCTTGCTGGGGCTAGGCACCTGGGCGGGCAGGCGGCTGGGCCTTGCCCAGCAGAAGGCAGGTTCACGCGCTTCCTTCGCGAGCTGGGGGCTTTGACTCAGGACCAGGTCTTGGGGGGGGGGGGTGGGGGGGTGGGTGGGGAGGCATCATGGCCTCCTGAGCTGAGCCTGCTGACTCTCCAGAGACAGAGACAGGCCCCTGTGTGGTCAGGAGGGGTCAGGAGTGCTGAAGCCGGACCAGGAGGGCACAACCCGCCTGGGTTATTGGTATCATTCTCTTCTGGGTTTCAGACCCCAAATCCCAGTTGTGCAGCAAGAGGGCGGGAATGGATTAAAACCCATTATTTTGGGGGAGAGGGATTGTTTTGGTGCCCCCCCAGTGGTGCTTAGGAGCTTAGCCCCTGGTGGGCTGGGTGGTCACCTGCGGCCCGCGGTCTGCCTTGGGCTCAGACCTTCACTCAGTATTGTCGCGGCCCCTTCGGCCCACTCCTGCCGGCCATTTCCTCCTTAGCCAGACTCACCATCATATTTTCTTTTTCCTTTTGGGTCACACGCTGCAACGCTCAGGGGTTGCTCCTGGCTCTTTTCTCAGGAATTACACTTGGCGGTGCTCAGGGGACCATATGGGATGCCGGGGATCGAACCCGGGTCGACTGTGTGCAAGGCAACGCCCTCCCCGCTGGACTATCACTCCAGCCCCTCACCATCATTTTTGTGATGCTTTCTTCCTTTTTTTTTTTTCCTACAATGGCAAAACACAAACTTTAAATTAAAAAAAAAATCACAGCACCTCACACTCACGTTTGACACCCCTCAGCCGGCTCGAGCCCTGTCAGACCCTTGCTCTGATCCTGCCCCCAAAATCTGCAGATGAAGGTTCTTCCCTACGCCCCACCCCGACCCAATGGGGCGGTTCTGATCTGGCATGTTCAGGAGTCACCTGCCTACCTGTGTGTTCCCTGCGTGTTGCAGTGCGAGGCCACTCCTCCGGCAGTCTGGTAGCCCTGGGGTTCCTTGGGTCTGGCTCTCCCTGAGGTATGTGCCTGGGCAGAGCCTGGCCTGGTCACCCAATGCTCGGGGCTACCAGGGAGCTCCCGAGTCCCCAGGAGGAAAAGCACGCCCTGAGAAGGACGAAGTGGGAAGTGAGCACCCGTTTTCTTGCCAGCTGAGTCCCCGGTGTGCCACACAAGCCCAGAGACCTCCCTTCTGAGTCGGGCGACTGCCTGCAGAAGCCACCAGAACTTGCGGTGCCTGCTGCTCGCAAAGCAATCAAATGCGATTTGCAGCCGTCAAAGGGGAGATGTGCTATTTTGGGCAAATTAGGAGCCACAGAAAGAAAACCAGGGCGGAGCACCCTGAGGGCAGGGCGGGCACTGATCTGCAGGATCCCCCACCCCGAGGGTTTTTCCTGTATTTCCTCCAATATGCTTTTTTTTCCTTGGCTTTTTGGGTCACACCCAGCAATGCTCAAGGTTTACTCCTGGCTCTGCACTCAGGAATTATTCCTGGCGGTGCTTGGGGAAGGGGGTCATATGAGATGCCAGAGATCGAACTTGGGTCAGCTGCACATAAGGCCAATGCCCTACCCACTGTGCTATCACTCTGGCCTCCAATACACTTTAAGGCAGGCTTGGGGTCTGCTGGGTTCTTCCTGGCTCTGCGCTCAGGAGAGATCCCTGACATTGTTGGTGACCATGTGGTGCTGGGATTGGAACCAGGGTCAGCTGGATGCAAGGCCAGTGCCTTAACTCCTGGACCATCTCTCCAGGTCCCCCAACTTAAAGCCAGACTGTTTTAATGAGAGCCTCTGTTCAGGGCTGGGAACTAGAAGCATGATGCTTGTCTGTATACAGGGTCTGCTTGGGGACCACTTCCTGGGGCTCTAGGAGCAAGCCCAAGTTGGACCATATATATATAATTTTATATACATATACATTTTTATATTTTATATTATATATGGAAATCACTGTCACTGTATCACTGTCTTCCCGTTTGTCATCGATTTGCTCGAGCGGGCACCAGTAACATGTCCATATGTCCTGTCTCATGCAAGTAGAGCCCAAGGGCACCTGCTTGCTCCAGGAACATAAAGAGCCTCAAACATTCCATCAGGTCATGGGAATGAGGTCTATAATTGTTACTGGTATCTGGCATATCAAATATGACACGAGTAGCTTGCCAGGCTCCTCCGTGCGGGTGGCATACTCTTGTAGTCATCTCTAAATCCAGCATTTATTGATGAACTGCACAGCGACAAGTGGCCGCCTGAGTCGGGCTGTGATAGGCTGGTCTGCTGCTGGAGTTCTGACGAGGAGGAAGTCACTGACTTTATTGCTTTTTGTTTTTTGGGGGACCACACCTGGCAGTGCTCAGGGGACCATGTATGGTGTCAGTGTTTGAAATATATGAAAATATATGAAAAATGAACTAATTCCAGAGTGAACTAATTCCCCATTCACTCTCAACAGAGCAAACATCTCTGAATGCAGCAGTTATGTGTACCTAGGTTGAGAACTCAACGTGATGAACGACCTAAAACCTGAGCTGTGCAGGAGGAAGAGAGCAGCATGGAATGCCTTCAAGAGCATCGAAGAAATAGTTAAAAGGACAAAGAACCTCCAGCTCCAGGCACATCTCTTTGACTCCACTGTTCTCCCTGCATTAACATACGCCTCAGAGACCTGGGCCCTACGAAGTAGGATGAGAATGCTATTCCGGTCTCCTAAAGAGGAATTGAAAGAGCTATGCTTCAATATCACGCCTCACTCAAGTGAGAGAAAGAATCCGGAGTTTGGACCTCCATCGTTGTTCCAGAGTCAGGGGCGCTGTCTCGCTTGCCAAGGCATCGAAAATCAAATGGGCTAAACATGTAATGCTATTTGGAGATAACCCCTGGACTAGAGCAGTTACTGACTGGATCCCACGGGATGTCAAAAGATCATGGGGCCGCCCACCTACAAGATGGTCAGACTTCTTCGCCAAGACCCTGAACTAACGGTTTGAGGCGCTCGTATTCCTGAAGCAAGCAGATGCCATTGGGCTACACTGGCACGTGATAGGGTCAAATGGAACTGTTACTGGCGCCCGCTCGAGCAAATTGATGAATAACGGGATTCAAGTGATCAAGTGAACCTTGACCCAAGAGTGGACAACCCACATACACAGCAAGGTCACTGTGGTCAGAAGGGTCAGGGGCTGCTCCAGGACAAAACTTGTCCCAACAACCTAGACGACCCCTGAGTCAATCCCTAACTGAGGCCAATGACGACAGCAGCCCGCCGCAGGGGCCCCAGATCACTGCCTCGTCCATGTCTATGGTGGTTTTTAAAATTTGCTGGGGGGGGGGGGACTGGGGGGCCACACCTGGCAGTTCTCAGGGATCACTCCTAGCTCTGTGCTTGGGGTTCATTCCCTGGAGGTGCCCGGAGGACCCTGTGCGGTGCCTGGGGTGGAGCCCATGGAGCCCAGCTGGCGTCCAAACCCCGATACTCCATCTGCACTCAGCCCCATCATGAATCTCAACCCCAGGCTTCTTCTCGAGTCCAGGAGGAGACATGTTTTGGGGTGGTGAACTCAGGATGATGTTTTGCTTCTAGGGGGCCTCCTTGGCTGTTTCCACCAGAGTTGAGCAGAGTCTTTACTACTCTGCATGCCGGCCCCATCTCCAGGGAACCCGAAGCCTCGAGGCTTGGAGTGTCCTCAAGGCTGGAATTTTGTGGCTGTGTATCCGTGAAGGGGACAGCGGCAGCAAGTTGTGTGGCCCTTGGAGACGGTGCCTTAGCCCTTACAAGGGAGGTTAGGAAACACTATTTTCGGCTTCCTTTGAACTTTTGCAGGATGAGGAAGGCTGAGAGCCGGCCCTAAAAGCTCCAAGAGCAATAGCCCAGCGGGTAGGGCGTTTGCCTTTGCACGCAGCCGGCTCATGCCGGCCCGGGTTCAATCCCCGGCATCCCATATGGTCCCCCGAGCACCGCCAGGAGTAATTCTTGAGTGCAGAGCCAGGAGAAACCCCTGAGCATTGCCGGGTGTGACCCAAAAAGAAAAAAAAAAAAGCTCCATGACGACACTGTGGCCCTTGGGCAGCTCTGTGGAACTCCAGCAATGCGGATGGTGCAACAGACACACGCGGGAGAGACTGGGCCCAGCCAGACTTGCTCCTCAGAGGCCCTGCCCAGCACAGGGGACCTGCCATTGGACCTGGGAAATGGTGCTGGGGGCTGGTGGGCTACTCACTTAGTGGACGTGGGTGGTTCTGTGGGAGCCGTCCCTGGAGCAGGGAGTGTGAGTGGGCACAGGGCTGCCATGGGGAGGCGAGAGAAAGATAAGGGGGCCTTGGAGTCGAGAGACACTCAAGTGACCACTCTTTGAGCTCGTCCTCCTGAGCTGGCAGTGACCAAGTGGGAACACCCTGGCCTTCAGCCTTTGCTGAGTGCCATTGGTGCCAGCTGTGCACAGCCTTTGCTGAAGCCCCGTGGTTTGTGGCTTGCTCTTTGGACACTTCTGCTGTACACAGACTCACAGGCACAGACATTGGAGTACCGAAAACATCCTGGCAGTGCCCTAGGGGCTCCAGGAGAACACGCTGGACAGAGCTCCCTAGTGGGCTCCGGGAAAACATGATGGACAGAGCCTCTAGAGGGATCCAGGAGAACATGATGGACAGCACCCCTAGTGGGATCTGGGAGAACATGATGGACAGCTCCCCTAGTGGGATCCGGGAGAGCATGATGGACAGCTCCCCTAGTGGGATCCGGGAGAACATGATGGACAGCTCCCCTAGTGGGATCCAGGAGAGCATGATGGACAGCACCCCTAGTGGGATCCGGGAGAACATGATGGACAGCACCCCTAGTGGGATCCGGGAGAACATGATGGACAGCACCTTAGTGGGATCCGGGAGAGCATGATGGACAGCTCCCTAGTGGGATCCGGGAGAGCATGATGGACAGCTCCCCTAGTGGGATCCAGGAGAACATGATGGACAGCACGTTAGTGGGATCCGGGAGAACATGATGGACAGAGCCCCTAGTGGGATCCAGGAGAACATGATGGACAGCACCCTAGTGGGATCCGGGAGAACATGATGGACAGCTCCCCTAGTGGGATCCGGGAGAACATGATGGACAGCACCCTAGTGGGATCCGGGAGAACATGATGGACAGCTCCCCTAGTGGGATCCGGGAGAACATGATGGACAGCTCCCCTAGTGGGATCCGGGAGAGCATGATGGACAGCTCCCTAGTGGGATCCGGGAGAGCATGATGGACAGCTCCCCTAGTGGGATCTGGGAGAACATGATGGACAGCTCCCTAGTGAGATCCGGGAGAACATGATGGACAGTTCCCCTAGTGGGCTCCGGGAGAGCATGATGGACAGCTCCCCTAGTGGGATCTGGGGAGAACATGATGGACAGCTCCCCTAGTGAGATCCGGGAGAACATGATGGACAGTTTCCCTAGTGGGCTCCGGGAGAACATGATGGACAGCTCCCCTAGTGGGATCCGGGAGAGCATGATGGACAGTTTCCCTAGTGGGATCCAGAAGAACACACTGGACAGTGCTCCCTCGTGGGCTTTTTCTCTAGGCTCCTCTTGTCATTGGGAATTTGATATGGGACACGGCCAGTCCTCAAGAAAGAGCCTTAAATTGACCATGACTTCCATACCAGTGCTTCTCAACCTTCCCTGACCTTGACACCCTCTGACCTTGCTTCTTGAGGTCCCTCTGTCCTACCAGTTGGCCCCTAGTCTCGTGCCCTGATTCCTCAAGATCATGGCTGGTGCTCACTTGTGGCCCCTGTGGAACATCTTGGGGGCTCACCCTTAAGAATTGCTGGTGAAGCAGGTAGGGCGCTTGCCTTGCACGCGGCTGGCCTGTGCCGACCTGGTTCGATTCCCGGCATCCCATATGGTCCCCCTGTTGGAGGACATGTTTAGCTAATCTGGGAGTTTTGTTGTTTTGCTCACTCCCAGCTTAATCTTATTTAAGCCAATGTTCATTCTAATGAGATCTCTCTTCTATGTAAACACTTCTAGAGGGTGTGGCTGTTACAGAAGTCACCTTGATTGAATAACTTCGACTTATACATCTACTAAGGCTTCCTATGTTTTCTAGATTGGGCACAGCTCTCCTCTTTATACCCACTGCACCCAGCGTGGGACAGTTAGGATTTACCAGGAGACTACCACCCTGGCTACGCTGAGACTAAAAGGTAGACTATAGCCAAGGATCATACTAGTTTGCTCTAAGCAGGCGTAGTATGACCCTTTCAGTACATGAGAACAAGATACTCAGAATCACCCTGGTGCAGATAATAATAAGGACCTTGTGGGTACCACCTAGATTACATGAAGCTCATGAAGTTAAGATGTATTCTTTATATCAGCCCTCTCTCTCCAGTGTTTTACATAAGAGATAATCTCGGGATTAGTCCCAGTGTAACCTTTGTTTATACCTGCAATAGGGTGGCACTACACTCTGTTTAGGTTCTTTGTTGGCATGACAACCTCCGATTGGATTACTTTGGTGTATATAAGGGGCTGACTTGAGGCCCATTTACCTTTGCCTTTTGGTTCCTCAGCCTTCAGCTTTTGCTTTTGGCTTTTGGCTTTTTGGCCTTTGCTCCTTCTTCTGGTAGACTCAGCTGGTGAGATCCTCTCTCTTTGGTGGGAGACTTAGGCTCTTTGTAGGATCTAGCTCGGACCAGAGCTAAAGTTTGTTCTTTATATTGGAGTGCTGTGGAAGAGCTTTTGTACTATTAAAAGCCATTTTTGAACTGCACCCGACTCGTGAGTTTTCATCTGTTCTCCTGGCGTCCTCAGAGGTAGAAGAGAACCTCTGTCCTGACACTGTCGGGGACCCCGGCGACGTTCCCCGACAGTCCCCTGCCGGGTCCCCGACAGTGTCAGGACAGAGGTTCTCTTCTACCTCCGAGGACGCCGGGAGAACAGATGAAAACTCACGAGTCCGGGTGCAGTTCCAAAAAGGCTTTTAATAGTACAAAAGCTCTCCCACAGCACTCCAATATAATGTACAAACTCTAGCTCTGGTCCGAACTTAGACCAAACAAGAGAGCCTAACCAAAGAGAGAGGATCTCACCCGAGCTGAGTCTTACCTAGAAGAAGGAGCAAAAAGGCCAAAGAGCAAAAAGCCAAAAGCCAAAAGCCGCAAGGCTGAGGAGCCAAAAGCCGAAAAGCTAAAAGGCCCAAAAGGCAAAAGTGAAGGGGGCCTCAAGTTAGCCCCTTATATACACCAAAGTAATCCAACTGGGAGGGGCATGTCAACAAAGAACTCTAAACAGAGTGTAGTGCCACACCCTATTGCAGGTATAAACAAAGGCTACAAGGCTACGCCAAGGACTAATCCTGAGATTATCTCTTATGTAAAACACTGGAGAGGGGGCTGATATAAAGTAATACATCTTAACTTCATGAGCTTCATGTAATCTAGGTGGTACCCACAAGGTCCTTCTTATTATTATCTGCACCAGGGTGATTCTGAGTATCTTGTTCTCGTGTACTGAAAGAGTCACACTCCGCCTGCTTAGAGCAAACTAGTATGATCCTTCCTATAGTCTTCCTATAGTCTCAGCGTAGCCAGGGTGGTAGTCTCCTGGTAAATTCTAACTGTCCCACGCTGGGTGCAGTGGGTATAAAGAGGAGCTGTGCCCAATCTAGAAAACATAGAAGTCTTAGTAGATGTATAAGACAGAAGTTATCCAATCAAGGTGACTTCTGTAACTGCCACACCCTCTAGAAGTGTTTACATAGAAGAGAGGTCTCATTAGAATGAACCTTGGCTTAAATAGATTAATCTGGGAGTGGGCAAAACAACAAAACTCCCAGAATAGCTAAAACTGTCCTCCAACAGTCCCCAAGCACCGCCAGAAGCAATTCCTGAGTGCAGAGCCAGGAGAAACCCCCTGAGCATTGCCGGGTGTGACCCAAAGAAGCAAAAAAAAAAAAAAAAATTTTTTTTTTAAATGAAGTACTGGTGCGGGCAGGGCACTTACTTAGTTTGCACGCAGCCAACCCAAGCTTGACCCCTGCAACCCATACGGTTCCCTGAGCACTGGGCTGGATCATTCCTGAGTGTAGAGCAGAAATAACCCCTAAGCTGCTGTTTTTGAGCCACAACCAGTGGTGCTTAGGGCTTAATCTTGGCTCTGTGCATGGGGATCACTCCTGGAGGGGCTTGGGGCACCATATGGGGGTTCTGGGGATACACCCCACCAGCTGTGCTCTCACTCCAGCCCCCAGAGTCGGCTTAGATCTTTGCAGTGGGTCTGTGAGATTTCTCTGTTGCTTTGCTGGGGTCATTCCCCCACACCACAGGGTCCCCCAAACCCTCTGGGGGGTGATTGCTGAGCACCATCCCAGGGTGTCCCCAAAGCACCAATGGGTGAAGCTTTCTCCACCCTGTGCCACATCCTCCAATACTGTCGACAGTGGCCAGGTCTCAGAAGCTCACTCTGTGCCTGGCACGGAAGCTTCTGGGTTGTCTGAGTCACTGTACCGCAGTGTGGGGTCTCCTAGTGTGTTTGTGGCCGATAGACAAAGGCTCCCCAGCTGATAAATGAGGAATGGGTTGCAGAATGATTGATTGCCAGACAATAGTCAGCAACCTTTATTCCAGACCCAACAGATTTGATATAGGGGAGAGGAACCGCTGGAGAGTGGGGGAGGAGTAATAGGCTAAAACAAGGCAGGGGAAGTGTAGCACAAAGGAGAAGTTTCACGCGGGATTGTGGGTATCCCTGCAGAGTCACGGAAGCACTGCAGTGGCCGGTAGTGCAGTTAACATAACCTCCTAGCTAAGAAGAGGAACAGGTCTGAGCCAAGCCAAACTGCTCACAATAGAGGAGCAATTATTACCAATTATGGGGAGCCGGTGCCGCTTTTTGGTATTGTCATTTGCCGTTTCTAGGCACGCCTCTGAAGCTCTCTCACCTCAAGGAGAATCCCCGGATGTATAATCAACAGGGTAGCATTACCCAGATGGTTCGGGGCAGTGCCATTAGGGGAACCAACACTGAGTTTGCTTTTGAACGACGCTGAAGTTGCCGGCCTGTCCCAGACACAGGGTTTGAGTTGAAAGGGCTCTAAGGTTCTAATTGCAGCCGATCAGATGGACGCTGCCATTGCCGTTGTCATCCTCACACAGTATGGCACCCGGTTCTCATTCACCTTCGCCTGCTCAGCTCCGCCCAGGGCTGTGGCCCCGCCCCTGCGAGTGTGTCCTGTGTTGACTCTACGAAGGCAGGGGAGGATTTAAGGAGGAGACAGCGAGTAGCCAGTCACGGAGCCCGGGGAGGCCCGGGGGCACTGTTCCAAATCAATTTTTTAATTAATTCATTTTCAAAGACTGTTGCTTTTTGCTCACAGGGGGTGGGATCGGACGGCAGGCGGATGTTGAATGGAGAGTTGAGTGGGCTGGTCCGATCAATCATGCTGGTGACCTACATTTCTGCGCTGTTTCTAGAATAACCCAGGCCCAAGACTGGGGCAGGGGCTATGAGTCACATATTCTCTGGAAAAGGTTCACTGTCATTTATTTTTCTTTTTTGGAGGCAGGGGTTGGGCCACACTCAACAATGCTCGGAGGCTATGCCTGGCTCTGCCGTCCTGGTGGGGTCAGGGGGCCATATGGGATGATGGGTATAAACCCGAGGTGAACACACGCAAGGCCCGTACCTTAACCATGCTCTGTCTCTCCAGCCCTCCTGATCCATCCTCTGTGGTGTATCAGCAGAAACTGGGAGCAAGACTGATGGGGACCTTGGCCTCACCACAAACCCTCTGACTGGGTGCAGGTGCGGGGATGGGCGGAAGTTACCGTATTTACTGCATGTTCGCTTCCATAGCTCAGGGTGTGTCATATTATCCCAGACATCTGTCACCTGTGTTGCTTCCATGGTGGCTCTTCACATCAGCCGCAGGTACCTTCTTGGGACCTCATCTGCTGCAACAAGCCAGGCAAGCCTGGGCACCAGCAGGAAGGAGCCGTAGAGCCCCCGCACTCGGCTCTGGGCCCCCAGCTGCAGCCCCCATGCTGCTCCCCATTGTAGCGTCCCCACGCGGCCCCCCATTGCAGCCCCCACCCGGCTTCACCCCCGCTGCAGAGCCCGCAGCTCTTCCTGCCTCCTTTCTTCACTTGCTTGTCACTTTTGCCAGATTCTTGGGGGCTGAAACCTCTTGCCTGGTGCCAGGCCATGTCTGCCCAAAGGTCCATTTTTTAAGAGAGTTTCTGCCAGAGTTATTAAGCTTTTTCTTGGATCAACGATAAAGAAGCAAAGAAACTCTTCATTTGAACGGCTTGGCTTCCGTTTGCTGGAAAATTATAATGTAACCCCCCCCATGGGCCGCTCTGGGTAGAGGGTGAAGTTGGTTTTTTTTTTTTTGTTGTTGTTATTGTTGTTAATAGAGATTTTTGGGATCAGGAAAAGGAAAAACTGAGGATACATGTTTGGTATTTTTTTTTTTTTTGGTGTGTGTTTTCACTACAAGACATTGAAGGACCGGTGTGAATGTGTGCTTGCAGCATGCACACACACGCATACACACGCACGCACACACACACACACACACACACACACACACACTTCATTCACTCCTAACAGAGGTTATTGCATTTCCCAGCCAGGACCGAGGCTGTGACTTCTCCGTGATCTCAGTTTCCTCTGGAAACCACGTGCCTTCATGGCAGGTCCGTCAACTGCAACTGGAAAGGCAAAAACTCCCCAAAGACTTCCAGCTCTTTCCATCACAGTCAGGGTCATTGTGTGGCTTGTCTGCCCGCATGTGGTCTCCTCTTCCCTTGCTCAGTCACTTGGGTCCGGCTTTGAAATGGTCCACAAAGGAGCTGGTGGCTGCTTCCCCAGGACCTGGGTGCCTCAGGCCCTGCCCGGCAGAGCAGGAGGTCCCAAGGCAAATGTTTTCGCCCTGTACTGGCTCTTGCCCCATTTTAATCTTTTAGTTTTGTTTTGTTTGGGGGCCACACAGAGCTGTACTCAGGGCCTCTCCTGGATCTGTGCTCGGGATCATTTCTGGCAGGCTTGGGTGACCATATGGGATGCTGGGGACCAAACCCGACTTGGCTGTGTGCGAGGCAAGTGCCCTACCTGCTGTCCTATCACTCCAGACCCCTACTTGGGGATTTAGAAATAGCAATTCACTGGGCTCACACATCCCTCTGCGAGAATTTAGGTCAACCCCACTGTGAGACTTTTGCGCTAAGGCTTTTGAAGTTCTGTCTCTTCCCTTTCTAAAGATTGACTGTGGTCATGAATTACCACCTCCAGATGTGTGTGTGTGGGGGGGTGGGAAGGAGGACCAGGACTTAATGGCCTTTCTTCTTTTTATCTCTCTTTCTAGAGGTTTGGGGGACACACAAGCTGGTGCTTAGGGCCTATTCCTGGCTCTCTGCTCAGGACTGACCCCTGGCAGAGCTCAGGGGATCCTGCATGGTGCTGAGTAGAGCTGGGATCAGCCACATGCCAGGCAGGCACTTTAACCCACTACACTATCTGTTTGGTCCTGTTTGTTTTTGTTTTTAGGAGCAAGAGGTTGTGGGCTTCAGGAAAGGGTTGTTCCAGGTGCGCTGATTGAAAGAGAACAGATATAAATATCTAGGGGTGGGGTTTGAGAGAGGGGGTGCAGTCCTTAACCTCTTCCCCACCTAGCTGTTAGCACTTGACTTCTTCCCCTGGCCTGGAGGTGTGCCCTCCAGGCAGAGTGAGAAGCTTGGAAGGTAACAAGACCGAGGGAGAGGAATGAGGAACCCCAGGTGCCGCCCATGTCCCTTCCTCTGTGGGACCTGCTGCCTGTTGCCTCTGGAGCTCTGGGGTCTGGTCTGTAGAGGTGGGTGCAGGTTTGCTGCCTTCCTGCCTGGCCTGGGGAAGGTCACTCAGGGTCACTGAGTGTGGTGGAGGCCAGGAGGGACAAAGATGGGCAGAGACAGTCCAGGAGGAGAACTGAGAGTTTGCCTAGGGGCCACCCATCCTTGGACAGAGACGTGGACAGGGAGCATGACTGACCGACCGCTAATTCGGGGCAGGGGGCCAGCCTGGTTGGCCCTGAGGTGCGGTTATAAATAGATGTTGGCACTTTGGCCCAGCGCCCGGGCGTGGTCCGCAGCTGCCCAGCCCCATCCAGGGGAGGCTGGAAACCTTCTTCCTGGGGCAGGCCTGAAGCTTATTTTTAGGTTGTTGTTGCCCCGGCTGGCTTCTCGCCGCTGCGCTTACTCACAGCGCCGCTGACCCTCCTGCATTGCTCAACCCTTCACAGCCTGTAACTCAGCTCTGCGGCTGGCGGCTGGCCCGAGTCCAAGGTCCCTGTGTTCCTCTGAACTTGGGGTGCTCTATGGCCTGTGGTCTGAGTGCAGAGTGGGGAGCGACAGAAGAAAGGGAGGCTTGTAGACGCCCAGGCAAGCTGTGTGGTGGCTCTGTCACCGCCCGTGTAGGTGTATCACGGTTTCAAGTTGTGTTTTTCTGGCTCTGGCCTTTCTGTGATGTTACATCATGCACGTCTTCATAGTTCACCCAGCCTGCATCTACCTGGACCTCTCCTGGAGTCTGGTCTCGGTCCTTATCTGCCACCTATTTTTCCCCTCTGACTGGCTCAAGAGCAGAAACGAATGAAGATTACCTGGTGGTCTCGGGACAGCCATTAAGGTGCTGGTCTTGCACCTGACTGACCCCCATTTGATCCCCTGCACCATTGGAAGTGCACAGAGCACAGAGCCAGACTGGGCACTGCTGGGTGCGGCCAAAGAAGGAATGTGGCCTCATTTTCCCTTGCAAGACCAGAGGGTGCTCAGGGACACTCTTCCCAGACCAACAAAGATCTAACATGGGCCTTGTAGCGGTCATGGGGTGAGATCCAGCTGTCCCCAATCCCTGCCAAGGACAGCCACCACACTCAGGCTCCAGAAACTTCTCTAGAAATGACAAAGGCTAAGTCTGATTTCCCAGCCCGAGGGAAACCCTCTCACAGGCTCTCCGTGCTTTTGCTCTTATTCATTTCTTTCCCATTTCTCCCCGCCCCCCTCCCCAGCAGTTTCTTCTAAGACATGAGGCTGATCGCCCCCTCCCCTAACCCCCTCCCCAATCAACTGTGATGATAGGAGTCAAGCCAGGGAGCTATGAAGCCAGGCCCTATAGGATACGTCAGAGGATACGGTCAGAGGCTTCCACTGAGCTCTGGAAGCCTTGGGACTTGGCCCGCCATTTTGTTCTGCTGGTGGTTCTGGACAAGGAAGCATTCCTGGCCATGCGGCCAAGCAGCTGGGAGTCCCTGGCTGCCCTCATTCTCCAGTGACAATTCCTTGGACCTTTTCCCCCCACCGTCTTCTCTGTGGTGGGGGTTGGCGGGGAATTGATAGGTCCTTTTCCCGTGTGTGCCTGGAGGCTGACATTTCTGCCAGCTCCCTGTGCCGCGGTGGAAAGAACTGTGGTTATCGTAGGACAAATTCGTCAATGGATTTATGGTCCCGTCAAAGCACATGGGAGAAGCGGGAAGAACCACGGGCATTGTGTAAGAGCGACGGGTCTGTTTGGGACGTGGCAGTTGCCAGAGGGACGGTCCTCACGATTTGTTGGCTGTGAGGTTTTTGAAACAGTGGCGTTCTGTGCATGTGGCAGGATTGTCTCTGAAGGCAGGGCAGGCTACCCCGTTCAGCGAGGGCTTGTGCTGGATGAGTAATAAATCCCAGCAGAGAGGCGCAGAAAATGGAACAGCGGTTTGCAGAAAAATGCTGGGGGGATGGGGGAGGGAGGCAGGTCCCTTCCAACCTTTTCCATGCTTGGTGCGTGCGCGTGCATGCTTGTGCGTTTCTGTGAGTTGCTGAACTGAAGGACTTGCTTTTTATTTTTCTTTAATTTTTCATGGAAGGGAACTTGGGCCACACCCAGCAGTGCTCAGGGACTACTCTTGGCTCTGTGCTCAGGAGTGAGCCCTGATGGTGCTTTGGGGGAGACCGTATGTGGTGTGGGGGCATTGAACCTCATTGGTGGTTATATCCAGGACAAACATCTGACCCCTTTTACTATTTACCGTCTCATCTCCAACACCAGAAAGTCCCAACCGTTAGTTTTGTGATACCCCATGGAAGGCTGTTGGAGCCAGATTGTGCTGTGCCCAGCTGCGGGTGCCCCTTCCCAAAGTCAGTGGGTGGAGGTGGGTATTGGCCAACACTTCGGTGTGGACACGTCTCCTGACACCCCCCAGGACTGCTTGTTCCTTCTTTTCAGGGACATCTTGACATGAAAAGAAGCCAAGGTTCTGTCTGTCCTTCCTGGTATGGTACAGTTGCTGCTACCACTTTTAAGACCACAAATAGAAAGAACATGGGGGCTTGGAGACCTTAACAAATGCCCTGCGGTGGCTGGGGCGGCAGCCATTCCGTTCTCTCTCTCTCTCTCTCTCTCTCTCTCTCTCTCTCTCTCTCTCTCTCTCTCTCTGTCTCTCTGTCTCTCTGTCTCTCTCTCTCTCTCATCCATGCGTTGCCATTTTTTCCTTTTATGGGACCTGGCCTTTATATGTCCTCTGGGCCCAGGACAAGGAGGTGAGCAGGGCAGCAGCTGGACTGGGAGCTTCACTGCCTGATGGATAGTCCAAGACCAGCCAAGGGACTCGGTCCCATCTCCGGGGCAGAGATCACACATCACAAACCTTTCCCAAATGTGCATGGTGACCCGAGACTCTGCCACCCAGCCGGGGCAAACAGCCGATCTGCCGTCACACACTGTTCTCACAGGCCTGGCAGAGGTTCAGGGGTCCCCTTTGGGAGGAGCAGAGCAGCTGTGTGACCTCTGTAGAAGCTGTTGGGGTGGCTGACGCCAAGTGGAGCTGTGCAGGGAGGGGGTGGCCTTGGGAGTGGCGTCTGGCCACGAATTCATGCAGGTTGTGGCCCACCTGGCTTCGATCCCTGGCACTGCATAGGGTCATTGCACTAAGTGACCTAAACGTGCCAGGCTTGGTGTTAGGAGAAAGCCTGGTCCACTCTGAGAGCACATGCGGTGGGTTTGAGGCCAGTCTTAAGACAGAACTTCAGAGAACGAAGGGGAATTTGTGCATGTGGGGATTCACAGGGATTCTATTTTTCTTTCTTTCTGGGTCACACCCCAACAATGTAACTCCTGGCTCTGCACTTAGGAATTACCCCTGGCAGTGCTTGGGGACAATATAGGATGCTGGGGATCAAACCCGGGTGGCCTGTGTGCAAAGTAAATGCTCTATCCACTGTGCTATTGCTCCGGGACCCCCGACTGGCAGTCTTGGCTTTGGGGCTTGGTTTTTTTTTTAATCTTGTTTTGAGGCCACACCTGGCAGTGCTCAGGACTTCTGAATCTGCTAAGGATCACTTTCGGGGATGGTTTGTGGAACCCAGGTAGGCCACAAGCAAGGCCAGCCCTTTCCCTGCCTTACTATCTCTCTAGCTTCAGAGCACTTAAGGAGAAACTCCATTGCTCTTCTCTGCTTGCTGCTGCTATTGTTATAGTGAACCCAGAGTTAACCCGTGGACTTGGCCACCATTTTGCTTACACCGACCTAGCTCTGGGGCCCTGGCATAGGATGCTCAGTGGCCACTCTGGGACCTCAGCGCCTCATGCTTGCAAGGCAGGCACTTTTTAAAAAAAATTTTTTATTATACCACCGTGAGACATACGATGTCAATGACCGTGAACAGACAAAGGTGTTCATAATTGGTTCTTGGTAATACAGTATTCCAGCATCCATCCCTCCAACAGTGCCCCATTTCCACCACCAATGTACCCCACCCCCTCCCGCCCACCCAAGGCTGCCTCAAGAGCAGGTAGCCCCGTTTCCTCTCTTTCTCTCTCTGTCTCTGCATCTCTCTCCCTCTTCTTTTACACATTGTGGCTAGCCCTGCAAATATTTAGAGTTTATCACTTAAGTCTGTGTATATTCAATGGTAAGTTTTAGTCAAGGCAGGCACTTTTGTCCCTGACTTATCCCCGGGGTCCTGAAACTAGGCACAACAGGTGGGATTCTTCTGAAGCTGTGACATCACAGTCCTGGAGAGTTCATGACCCTGATCGTGTGTCTGGGGCTTGGCCAAGACTGGCCAAGAGATTGCATTTGGGGTCGTTCTTCTCCGCAGGGTCATTTGATTTACTTTTTGTCTTAGATCATGACCCTTCAGGACCATGGCTTAAGACTAAAACCCAGTGGCATTGCCTCCAATGTCATTACCTCCCTCTCTGGGGCCAGCCGTTCAGAGAAAATCAGACTGGCTGGTTTCCAGTGCAGGGCGTCAGTTTCAGTGACCGTTCCCAGAAAGTTCCTGCTCCAAGCTTTGGACATGCACGCTTTACTCCTCCAGTTGCTCTTTCTTCCCTATGGTGGCGGCCACAGGCTCGTCCCTCAACTGGACAGCCTCATCAGCTTCCTCACTCATCTGTGGGCATTCTTGGCTGGTCCCAGACTGCGCCCTGGGGGGTGAAGAAAGGTTCCAAAAGAGGTCAGGCAGCATGTCTGGAATCCCTTTCTTTAGGAAAACTGGCTGTTGGAGGTAGGCAGGCTAGAACCGAGTCCGAGGGGGAATCAATGCTCTAAGAGGGTGAGGCCAGATTGGAGGCCCAAGCCTGGGATGCTGGTGGGAGTCAGCTACGTTCCTGCAGTCGCAGAAGTACCTGTTCTTTCCTGGAATTTTTTGCTTCCAGGTAAACTGGCTCTCCTTCCTTCCTTTCCTTTCTTTGCAGCTCAAGGCTCCAGAGGCCTGCCGGTGTCTCATGCTTTAAAAAAAAAAAACCAGACTTGCACTTTTAAACGTCTCCCTGGGGATGACTGGGCCACTGCCTGCCTTAGCTGTGAGGTGACTGACAGCTCTCAGTGGCTGACCAGGCCTGGGAACGCGGAGGTGGCAGTGTTTACAGTCCCAGCGTGCTGCCTGGTGGAATCCCTCCAGAGGCAGGAGGGCTGAGGTTCCCACACCTACAGAGAGGGCTGAGAGCAGGCAGGGGCTCAGTGCAGCGGGGATTGGGGGTGCAGACCAGCCTTCGCTGGAGCTCTGGCTGCTGTGCTGTGCTGGGGTTCCGGAGTAAAAACCCAGTGGTGGGGTTCAGGGGTGGCACTCATGCAGACTCAGTGATTAACATTTCAAGGTGCCCAGGAGGTAGAGGGGCTGGGGCTGGATTCACCCCCACCCTGCCTTTTCCAAATGCTTCTAAGACCCTGGGAAGGAATGACTGGAACTTTGCCACAAACGTGAAACCTGAGATTCAAAGGGAGTCTACGGCAGGGAACTGGGAAGGTTGGGATTAGGGGGCCATGGTGGGGAGAGTGGGGGGGCATCAGGTCCTCAGAGCCTCAGGCCTTGCCTCTCAGGCCCTAGGTCAGCCTTTTGAGATGCAGGGAGGATGTTTTTTTGGAGTCCACTAAATTCCCACCCTCAGGCTGGGCTTAGAGGACAAGTGAGTATTTTTACACGTGGAGGTGGGGCTGATCCCTCCAGCGAGGGAAGCCCTGGACACTACTGCGGGCAGAAACTAAACAGGGTCCCATCCCGCAATGGCGTATCTTTGTTTTTGGGGGCTCAGTGTTTACTCCTGACTCTGTGGTCAGGGATGCCATATAGTGGGCTTAGGGGACCATGTGTAGCGCTGGAGGTCAAACCCAGACTGGCCCCATGCAAGGCAAATGTCCTCCCTGCTGTGCTAGACAGTTCACGATGGAAACCTGTAGGGGGCACAGTAGGTTTCCATCGTGAACTGGCTAGAGCTCCACGGCTCATAACTGAGGCTGCTTGGGGAAGCTGAGGTAGTAGTTTCCAGTTATGGAGGAGGGCATGGGTCCTTGGCCAGCAGCAGGAGCTGGGCACTCTGGGAAGAATGAAGGTCAGCAGGGAGGAGAGTAATTTTCTCAGAGCATAGACTGAGGCAGGATTATTACTGTAGATTATTGGGGATTATTACTACAGATTATTGGGGATTATTGCTACAGGTTGTTGGGGATTGTCACTACAGATTATTGGGGATTATTACTTAGATTATTGGGTATTTTGTGTTTTCTTGAAGGTGTCAGCTTTGCTGCCTTCCCAGAGTCCCAGCCACAACCACAAGAGAAGGCAATGAGAGAGGAAGTGAGTGAGTGAGTGAGGGAGGGAGGGGGTTTGAGTGAGAGGGAGTGGGTGAGAGTGAGAGAGGGGAGGAGTGAGTGAAGAGAGTAAGGGAGGGAGAGGGCGGACTCTGGTAGAAGCTGGGAAGAGGGTGTTGAAGACTTTGTGGGGGGCCCCCACAAGTTCTCTGAGATCTGCCTGGGGCTTCAGGGGAGAAGTGAGTCCCCCACAGGTCCTTGGGCCCAGCCTGGAAGCCATGGATCATATCCATTCTGCACCTGGGTTTTGTGGGACGTCCCTGATGTTTTCACGCGCTGAGTGTTTGTTGGGAAAAGTAGGAGTTTGACAATGAAAAGCTAAATGTCTAGTCTCCCAAAAGGCAGGAGATGGGACCCATCACCCATGTCTATGCTCTTCAGCCTCGGATTCGTGGACTGGTGCTGGTCCACAGGGGTAGAATGGTTTAAAACCACCCATCTGACTCCAAGAGAGACTGTGCGCCTACACTTGAGCAGCACTGGCGAGACCTGGAAATGACCCCAGTGCTGGCAGTTGATGAGGGGCTGGGGAGTGGCACCTGTGCACTGGAGGAGCACCAGAAGGAGCACCATGCAGCGGAGAGGGGGAGCTGGCAGTCCGAGGCAGCTGGGGTGGAATTACAGGGCATTGTGCTAAGCGAAGTGAGTCAGAGAGAAAAAGACAAACACCAGATGATCACGCTCCAAAGGAGACTGCAAAGAAGCAAAGAAAGGGGTTAGACAGCCCCGAAGGCAAAACAAGCTGGAGACAGGCCGAATGGAGCCAGAAACTCAGGGGGCCGGTGGTGGTGGGAGTGGTGGGGGAGGGGTCCGTGGGAATGTGGTAGAAGACTTGGTGTCCGACTCCGCAATGTAAAACAAAGGCTTTGGTGGTATTGCAGACCATGGTATCCCCTTGAAGAAATAAAGAATGTTTTCATCCTTGCTTCTTAAAGAAAGAAAGAGTGAAAATCACATTGGATATGGCGGTCAGGGGGTGGAGCCGTCTGCCGGATAGACAGGCGGAAGGACATTGAACCAAGCAGGGAGGGATGCACAGCGGAAAGTGAAGTGTCATTCTGAGCTCACGACTTCCTTGTCCTCTGCCGCTGGATCCACCGACCTATTTCTCACAATTTCCTGTTGAATGTTTGCATTCTGTTTAGCAATGCCCCTTGCTGCGACAACATGACTACCAAATGAACTTGATTTTTCTTCAGCTTTTATCTTCTTCTCATCCTTGCAGTGAGGGAAAGCAAGATTGGAGCATTCTCATGCCCCCATCGCACCTGTTTGTGCACCGATATTAAGTTCTTTTGTGAACCAGGAGTCAAGGACAAGGTTTCTAACCTCTGTGAGCTCAACCAGGGAAATGGAATTTGGGATCCTGTTAGGTTTTTGTTGTTGACATTTTGAGGTCATACCTAGCAAGGATCAGGGGTACTCCTGGCTCTGCACTCAGGAATTACTCTTGGTGGTGCTCAGGGGACCCTGTGGTATGTCGGGGATGGAACCTGGGTTGACTGCGTGCAAGGCTAATGCCCTATCCACTGTAGTATTGCTCTGGCCCCACGGAATCTGTTAGTTTTCTACCTCATCACAGCCCTTCTTTGGGGGGTGTTTCTACAGGTGTGGGTGCTAGAGTGGACGAGAGGGCGGCAGGTGCCCTGTCTGTGCCATCTAGGTGGTAGCTATGGGTGGCGAGCTCGTTGGACTGTTCCTGGATATTTGATTGGATTGTTTGTGTGTCTATCAAACGAATGGGTCTTAAGTCACCCCTACTATCTGGCTTGGATATCTGATCAGTCAGGACAGGGAGACGTAAAGTATATGAAGACGGGTTTTGAGTTGCTGGAATTATGTCCCAGAAGAGAAGAACAGGTACTATGAGAAGCTGCTGAGGAGGAGAAGCTGAGCTGTGGAGAAAGTACTGGGAGGGCAGGAAGAGAATGTGGGGCCTGGACTGACAGAGGCAACACGCAAAGAGCTGGGACTCTGGAGAGCTGGACCACTGAGGGCTGGACACTGAAGGGCTGGACACTGCAGCTGGACACTGAAGAAATGGGCACTTAAGAGTTGTGTGTGCACGGGACTTTCTGCAGTTCACTTCTTCCTCTGTGTGTTTGCCACTGAACTCTGTTGTGCTAGGTATTATTTTCTCTGATTCAGCCTTTGTGGTATTCCTGAGGCTTTCTGAATTCATGATTTGATGCCTTTTATTCCAATTTTGGTACATTCTGAGAAAATATTTCTCTGGCCCCCCATATTGCTTCTGTTTCAGTATCTCCTCTGTTTCTTGGACTTGGTTTCTTTCCTCTCTCTCTCTCTCTCTCTCTCTCTCTCACCTTTTGTGCATTATGGTTTGCAATAGAGATACTGAAAGGTTATCAGTTATATCCCTTGACCTACTTTCATCATTCAGTTCCTGTCCAAAGTGATCATTCCCAACTATCATTGTCATACGGATATGGTCCATAGTTTCTTTAGTCGCTCACCTGTTCTTGGACACTGGTGTTGTTTCCAGATAGTGTGAGTAGTATTGCAATGAGCATAGGGGTGATAAATGTTCTTTCCAAATAGTGTTTATGAATCCTTGGGGGTAGATGCTGAGAAGTGGAATTGTGAGTCACTTTTTAAAATTGTTAGTAATTAAATTTTTTTTTATTATACCACCGTGAGATATACTATTACAAAGATGTTCATGTTTGGGTTTCAGTCATACAGTGTTCCAACACCCGCCCATCCACCAGTGCCCATTTCCTACCACCAATGTCCCCTGATTCCCTCCCCCATCCCCCAGCCTGCCTCTATAGCAGATACCTTGCCTTCTCTCTCTCTCTCTCTCTCTCTCTCTCTCTCTCTCTCTCTCTCTCAGTATCCACATTGTTTTCCATGGAGGATGAAACAGGACATTCCTACCAGCAGTGGATGGGATTCCTTTTCCCCACATCCATGCCAACACTGGTTGTTTCTGTTATCTATTTTTTGCTTTTCGGACCACACCTGGTGGTGCTCAGGGCTTACTCCTGGCTCTGCACTCAGGGATCACACTTGAAGAACTCAGAGAACCTGTGGTTGAATCTAGGCGGGCAGCATGCAAGACAAGTGCCCCACCCGCTTTAGTATCACTTGGGCCTCTGGTTGTATCTGCCCTTTAGGATGTACGCAAGTTTATTAGACATTTTATAGGTTTTTGCTCATCTTTTTTCCTCTATATTATTTAACACTTTATAATAATTTCTTGAAATTATTGAAAAACTTTCCGCTCATTTTGTATCTGGATGTTCCATTCGTGTGCCTTTTTTTTTTTTTTTTTTTTTTTTTTGCTTTTTGGGTCACACCTGGCAACACTCAGGGCTTACTCCTGGCTCTGCACTCAGGAATTACTCCTGGCGGTGCTCGGGGACCATATGGGATGGCGGGATTGAACCCAGCCGACACAGGCCGGCCACGTGCAAGTCAAACGCCCTACCCACTGGGCTGTCGCTCCGGCCCCTTTCTTTTGGATTAATATGTGGCCAGCCATGCCCCAGGGAGGTTACCTGAGAGGGGAGGTGTCCTGGCATCCGAAGGCTCAAAGTGTTCCATTTATCTCCTTTGCAGCTCGGAATTCTGGGAGTTGTAGTTTCTATTTCTTTTCCTAATGTGTGGTTGCAGGGGTCTGCCATGGCTTTCTTCGCTTTCTCGCTTGGCCAGCCTCCTGTGTCTTTATGTTTTGTTTTTCCTTGCTTATCTTCCTCATCTTCCTGCCTCCTTATGCTAGAGGGACTCCACACAGCATCTTTCACCCACCAGGGTCTTAATTTTGTTTTGTAGCTCATGTGGCAAAGAGATGACTTCTTCCATGAAACCAGGGACGTAACTGGGTCTGGGCTGTCTTGCAGTTTCTGTGAAGCTTGATTCGGCTTTGCTTGATCTTAACCCCTTGCCTCTGGGATTCCTTAACTTTGGATTCACTGCTTCTTCTGTCTGGGGAAATTTTTTTTGGCTTTTTTGGGGTCACACCTGGCGATGCTCAGGGGTTACTCCTGGCTCTGCACTCAGGAATTAACTACTGGCGGTGCTTAGGAGACCATGTGGGATGCAAGGGATCAAACCCGGGTTCGCTGTGTGCAGGGCGAACGCTGTACCTGCTGTGCTTTCCTCTGGCTGTGTCTCAGACATTTGCCCTTCCAAAGTCTTAGCCTCAACTTCTGACAGTTATTTATCACCTGCTTTCAGCTTCCTTCAGTGGGGTTTTATCTTCGCCCCCTTTGAGACTATGGGAGTTTTTTCCCTCTGACTTTATGGCCAAATGCCCCCCCTTCCCACACAGCCCCCAAATCTTCGTGCCACCCAGTACCGACTAATAAGGGAAAGCCAGCTAATATTACACGCAACTGCTTCTTATTTTCATTGATTTACATAGTGGTTGCTTTTTCGCACCACATATGGCAGTGCTCAAGGCCCTGGAATCTGCCCCAGAGGTTCTCAGGAGACCTTGCGGTGCTGGGAGTTGAATCGGGTCTCGAGCACACCTAATATGCACTCACCTATGTGAGTTGCTCTGCAGCCCTGGGCTTTGTTCATGAAGGCCACTCTCTCTTTTCTCTCCCTGCATGGCTTGAACATGAGGAGCCATTTAGGATGAAGGTCATGCCTCGTTCAGAGATCCAGTGAGAGTGGGTATGGGAAAGTCACTCATTCTGGTCCCATTGGTGGCCTACTTGATCTAGTTCCTGATTCCCTCCACCCTCACCCCTTTTATCTGGACCTTACAGTATTCTTTCAAGGATCCACTTGTTTGTGTACAGCCTTTGCCTGAGCAAATCCCATTCTCATTCCAGTGAGTGGACTTAGTTTGCCCAAGGATTATTCCATCTCTGTTGCCAATGATTTGGTGCTGGAAGAAATGGCTGGTACCTTGATTTGAGATGGATGAATCCTTGGCATTATCTTTGCAGGTGGATGTTCGTAGCTGGGAAAATTGCAAAATGACCAAGTTGAAAATTAAATAATACCTTCCTTCCCCTTCCCTCTCCATCATGCATGCAAACGGCACCTATGCTGAAAGTCTTTTAGGAACCCAAGATTTTGATGCTGGTTTCTAACAAGCGGCAAAATGCGGCCCTCATGTCCTGTGAGGGTGCCAAGTATTACCTGCTATACTCCAACCGAGCAGTGCTTGTTCCTGTGAAAGTGAATAGACTGTGCTCTGCTGAGGGGTGTTGGGTCTCTTTGTGACTCATGGTGCCATAAGCAAGAGTCCTTCAGCCTCACCCATGGTAACAATCGAAGTTCTGTCCTTACAACTGGACTCAGATGCAGCTACAGTCAGCCTGGGGAGGAATTGCTTTTCTCCAGCACTACATTTTCATTTCCCCTGTAATTTATTTGAACGGGAATTTCTGTGGCTTAAGCCAAGAAAGAGTAGCCCATTCATGTTTGTAAATGTTTTTGGATGACCTCACATCTTTAATAATTGGGCCCCGGTGATATTTTCATTTTTATTCCCATCAGTATTTCATTCTTGAATAAATGAAAAATTCATTCTTTACTTCTTTACATCATACACATTGACAGAACACTCAATTTTTCAGGCCCTCCTAGACGCTGGGACATGGAGACAAAACCTCAAAGTGATACCGCCCCCTCGAGAGAAGTGCTGAAGTATGGACAAGAGGATAAGCGTTGCCGGCTGTCCGTTGGCGCCTTGTCAGAAGGAATCAAAGTGTCTCATCAATCCAACTGACCTTCTGCAGAAGAATGGATAAATACGTTGTTAATTTAGTCCTACAATGAAATACTATACAACAATACAATAATCAAAATGTACATATGACATGATTACAAATACATATTATGGGGCGATATGCTCAACATAACAAGTAGTAAAGACTGCCAAGTGGTTAAAGGAAATATTTAGCTCATATAATCTCCAAGACGGAATTAATGTGTAGTGTATCTTGATTAGGAATTTATATGCAGGAAATAAAAGCACAAAAATAGCTTCTGAGATAAGCATTTCCATACCAGAGATAGACTACATTGGTCAGGTGCTTGCCTTGAGTATTTCAATTGAAATAAAATTTATTTTAAGCTAATGCATTTTAATTTTATTATTAGAAGAACCTTTAAATGAAAAAAGACAGGCACTGTCTGCAAGCAGCTCTCATCTTCATGAAAAATGGAAAAATGGAAAATGAGCCGAGTATCCGATTAGGTTGGAGAAATTCAGGTAGCAGAAGAGACAGCTGGCTAGGTGGGAGCTGCTTGAAGGCTTGGGAGCTTGTCCTGGGAAAACTGATGGGAGTGTTGAAAACCAGTAAGGAGCGGGCGGGAAGGGGCCTCCCTGGCCGAGAGCCCAGCAACAAGACAAGAGGGGTTTCTTGTTTGGTTCTGTTTTGTTTGGGAGCCTCTCCCAGCAATACTCAGTGCATACTCTGACTCTGCATTCATGGATGGCTCCCGGCAGGGCTTGGGAGACCCTATGTGGTGCCCCGCAGGCGCCCTCCCCGCCATACCTATGTGGCCTCTCGCTTCAGGTTGGCTTTATTACCCCTGTTTTGCAGATGCGATTGCTGAGGTTTCAACAGCTGGTTCAGATCCCTTAAGTGCTAGGCAGGAGGGAAGCATGGCCCGCACAGAGCCACGCACTGTGGCTCGGCCTGGAGTCCTCTTCTTTCCATACGGAGCTCTACAGGTCTTCCCTTCCAGAGGATTTTCCCAGAGGAGTCCAGCTTGTCCACAGTAGTTGGGTGCTGTCAGCACTGGTCCCGGTAGAGAGATGCTGGGTTTTTTGGACAGGAAGGGAAGACTTGCATGCTGAACCGTCTCAGAGAAGGCCACGCTAAATTCCGTCACAGATCTGGAGGTCAGGGCTGGATAGGGGCTTAGTATGCTGTGCTCTTGCTCTGCCTGCAGGAGGCACCACTGGGAGTGACCTCTGAGCACCCCTTGGTGTGGTCCCCAACCAGGATCTGGAGGTGACTGAAAGCTTTCTACTAAAACACAGGGGACGTTTTCTGAGTCAGAACCAGTATGCTCTCAGCACTCAGAGCATGAAAGACTCTCTCTGGCAGATCACCTGGTTTCTTCCAAACTGTGTTTCAAGGAAGAACAGGGAAGCTATCGATTTAAAAGCAGCCCAGGCCTAGAGATATAGTATGGAAATGAATTCTTTTTGATGGCATGCAGATGACCCTGGTTCCATCCCCAGTACCACTGCTGGTCTCCTGAGCACCTGATAGGGGTTACTCATGAACACAGCACTGCAAATAGTCCCTGAGCACAAACAAGGTAAAAGTGGGGGTAGGCTTAAAAGAATAAACACACACACACACACACACACACACACAGATATGCTCAGAAATATTATCTGTCAAGTACAATGTATGGACTTTGGACCTGATTTGAACAGATCATAATAAGAAACCATGAAGTCTGATTCTATATTCAGTAAGGAATTGTAAACTTTTTAAAGTGTGATATTTATAATTTAGCATTTTATTTACAAGAGTATTTATGTCTTATAAATCTGGACAGAATTATTGTTTTAATTTGTTTTAAATCACAGCAACTATGCTCAGGGCTTACTCCTGGTAGTGCCCAGGGTACCATATATGGTGCTGGGTATCAAACCCTCATTGGCCATGTGCAAGACAAGTGGCCTGTCCACTGCGCTGTCTCTTCAGCCCCATGACAGACATATTTTAAATGAAACGATCTTTCTTATACTTCAAGGAATTGGGAGAAGTGGCTATAGGGGTGTACATAATTAAGGAATGCACTGATAGGGGTGTACATAATTAAGGAATGCACTGACACTGAATGGAGTGAAGGTAAAGAAGGACCATTACAATATTCTCTGTGATTTTATTTGTATATTGAAAACATTTTTTGTTTCATTCATGTGGAGATACTCAGGGTTTACTCCTGACTTGGGGCTCAGAAGACCACGTTGGATGCTAGTGGATCAAATCCAAAGTCAGGGAACAAAACAAGCACCTTACCTGATGTATCTCATGTAAATGCTCTCATCTCGAGTAGTTACTGATGAAACTTAAAGGGAGAAGATCAGGTTTTCTCTTGGATGGAGCTCTGAGGAACTATGGAGTCTGGATGTTGAGAATGACTGACTGCATGATGTGTGGTGTGCTCTGGTTTCTTGCTAGGCTTACTGGTATCAGTTAGAACCTGTCTAGAACTGTATACAATGTATAAATGTGAAAGATCTTGGGAAGGACCTTATCCTAAAGTCAGCATTCTCTAAGAATATCATGCGGCCGCAAAGTGGACACGTGCCAAGGGAGCTGTGGGTCTGGCGTGGGTGGGTCTCTCTCTTCCGGGGCAACTGGCATGGAGGCGGAGGAAAGGGCAGGGCCCAAAACTCCACTCCGAGTCCAGCCAGCGTTGTTTTTGTATACACAAGCTAAATTGATTGTATATGCAAGCTAAATTCTTTTAGGGGTAAAATCTATTAATCCATTTTGTCATTTGCAAGGGGAAACAATGACCTCAAGAGACATACAAACTTACCTTGACCGAAAATACTGCCAACATCGCTGCTAATGAGTTTGGTTGCTGAATAGTCTTACACAGTAAGGTAATTGCATGCTCAAAAAGTCTGGGTGTGGACAAAAAATGAACAACTCTTATTTTAGCCTTTAGGCTTTCTTTGGCATTGTGGCCACACCATGGTTCTTTACTCGCATGTCTGCTGAGTGCACAGAGCTCTGAAGGAATGGAGGAAGTGACTGAGTAGGTAATAAAAGCATTGGGGAAGGAATTCAGACAAACCAAGTATTGCTTTAGGTTTACTCCCAGCCCTGTGCTCAAGAATCACTCTTGGTGGGACTCTCTCTGGGTTCCGAGTCTCACCAGAGTTCCGAGGACAAAACCCAGATCAGTCATGTGCATGACTAGGTAGTAATTGCCCTACCTGCTGGACTATCTCTGTGACTCCTGAAGACAGTTCTTTTTTTTAATTTTTAAAATAACTTTTAAAAATAGGCTCATGATTTATAGCTGTATCTGCTAGGTTTTCAGGCATATAATATTCCAACACTAATCCCATCACCAGTGTCAACTTTCCTCCACCAACATTCCCAGGTCCCTTCCCTACACCCCACCCCCTCCTTAACAGACACATTTTAAAGATTCATTATTGTAGTTTGGGTTTCATGCTTCAGTACTGATGGCTCTGTGGTTTAGATACATACACAGATGTGTCCACGGCCCCTCAACCTTGTTCTTATTACCTTTATCCACCTTTTCTTACTCCTCAGCCTCTTCATATCTCTCCTTGGTCTTCTCACTACTACCATTTAGGACCAAGGGTGGTCCCTCTTTGATGCCTTGTGTTCCCTTGCCATGTTCTCCTATACATCACAGGTAAGTGAGATCATTCAATGTTTGACCTTATTCTGACTTACTTCACTTAAAAATAATATCCTTCAATTCCACGAAGTTTCAGCAAATTATATGATTTTATTTTTTCATTGTGACTGCATAGTATTCCATTATGTATGTGTACCAAGAATTCTTTATCTTCTCACCTATTGTTGGATTCCTCGGTTAATTCCATGTCTTAGCTATTGTACTAAGTGCTGCAGTGAATGATGATGTGCAGATGTCCTTTTGAATGGATGCTTTTGTGCTTGGGGATAGATAACAAGAAATGGAATTGCTGAGCCACACAAAAGCTCCATTTTATTAAATTTTTTTTAATAAAAATTAAATTTTTATTAAAAACCTTAATAAGATTTCAACGGGTTAATAATTAAAATTAATATTTAATTATTAATAATTAATAATAAAAATTAATTTTCATATCACCGTGAGATATACAGTTATCAAAGTGTTCATATTTGGGTTTCATTCATACAGTGTTCCATCACCCATTCCTCCACCAGTGCCCATTTTCCACCACCAATGTCCCATGATTTCCCCTTCCTGCAGCCTGCGTCTAAGGCAGGCAATTTTCACCTCTCTCTCTCTCTCTCTCTCTCTCTCTCTCTTCCATCTTTTACACATGGTGGCTTGCAATACATACAGTTTCGGGAGCTGCTAGGGTCCCCAACAATACCAGGAAGAGAGTTCCCTTCTACCTCTGAAGCTGGTGGGAATGGATGAAACTCAGGAATCCAGCACAGTTTTAAAAGGCTTTACGGTCACAGGTTATGATATACAATCCAAGAACAGGAAAAACTCTGAACTCTGCGTTCCCGGCTGTGCCCGGCCACATGTAGGCCAAGATGGTAGCCACCATGTGTTAAAGCCCAACAGAGAACAGAGAGGACAGAGGAAAACGCCAAGGGAAGCCAAAATGGCAAAAAGGCCCTACTTCATATCCTAGCTTCTTTTATAGACTGAAATCCTCCAAAATCTTCCAGCCCAGCCCATTATAGGTTGGGCTATCTAGAGATGTAGCAAGGTAAATGACCCTTTTGAAATGTAAATCTTTAGGTGAGCCTTTGGCTCAAGCTTCTAAAAGCCAGAGCTGATTTCCAGAGGCAAAATCTCCCTAGCAGAGAGAGGAGGGGCTGCATCTCTGAACCAGAAAGCAGTTCAGAATGTAATTTGTAGGAAATAAAATTAATACTTTTTTACTATGAATTTATAGCTAGCAGATCCCAGACTTTGGATCCCACTAAGGTCCAAAATCCAGCAGAATAATTCACTTTGGCATTACCTTTAAAGTCAGAGACACGTTAGTTTGCCCAGAGGAGCACTGGCATGTCTCTGAACTAGGAAGAATTGGTCACATTATGGTTGATCCAACATGGCAAGGTACTCTTGGGATATCTACATGTATGTCCCACACAGGGACCCGTGGGAACAGAATATTGATCTGGGGTAAGCGAGATTCATGATAAAAATATTTATGCCATATAAAATTATGAAATCAGTCCAATTCTGCCCGAACTCCCATTGTGTCTGCCCAGAAGATTCCCCAAAGGCAGGGACCAGCTCTCCACATAAACTAAGTGTAGCTGGAGGCTAAGGTTCAGTAGGGCGTGTCACCCAACAATACAGTTAGAGGTTATCATGTATATCCTTTTGCCTACTTTCAATGTTCAGTTCTATGCTGGTATTATAATTTATAATAATTGTTAGTTCACTATTCCTTTCTTTCTCTGTATTACCTAACCTCTGACTCCCACACATTTGCAGTAGGTTCTACCAACTGACAAGACCTCCTGATCCATGTTTTGTCTGGCCTTGGATATTGGGATCATGCTATTTTTTTATATCCTGCAAATAAATGCAGTCATTCTATATCTGTCCTTTTCCCTCTGGCTAATTTCACTCAGCATGATCCTCTCTGTTGGAGGACAGGTTTAGCTATTCTGGGAGTTTTGTTGTTTTGCTCACTCCCAGCTTAATCTACTTAAGTCAAGGTTCATTCTAATGAGACTTCTCTTCTATGTAAACACTGCTAGAGGGTGTGGCAGTTACAGAAGTCACCTTGATTGAATAACTTCTGACTTATACATCTACTAAGACTTCTATGTTTTCTAGATTGGGCACAGCTCCTCTTTATACCCACTGCACCCAGCGTGGGACAGTTAGAATTTACCAGGAGACTACCACCCTGGCTACACTGAGACTATAGGAAGACTATAGGAAGACTATAGGAAGGATCATACTAGTTTGCTCTAAGCAGGCGAGAGTGACCCTTTCAGTACATGAGCACAAGATACTCAGAATCACCCTGGTGCAGATAATAATAAGAAGGACCTTGTGGGTACCATCTAGATTACATGAAGCTCATGAAGTTAAGATGTATTACTTTATATCAGCCCTCTCTCTCTTCAGTGTTTTACATAAGAGATAATCTCCTTAGTCCTTGGCATAACCTTTGTTTATACCTGCAATAAGGTGTGGCACTACACTCTGTTTAGAGTTCTTTGTTGACATGCCCCTCCCGTTGGATTACTTTGGTGTATATAAGGGGCTGACGTGAGACCCCTTCACCTTTTGCCTTTTGGTTCCTCAGCCTTCAGCTTTTGGCTCCTGCGGCTTTTGGCTTTTGGCTTTTGGCCTTTTGCTCTTTGGTCTTTTTGCTCCTTCTGGGTAGAACTCAGCTCGGGTGAGATCCTCTCTCTTTGGTGGGAGACTTAGGTTCTTTTGTATGGTCTAAGTTCGGACCAGAGCTAAAGTTTGTTCATTATATTGGAGTGCTGTGGAAGAGTTTTTGTACTATTAAAAGCCTTTCTGGAACTGCACCGGACTCGTGAGTTTTCATCTGTTCTCCCGGCTTCCTCGGAGGTAGAAGAGAACCTCTGTCCTGACTACTGTCGGGGACCCTGGCGGCGTTCCCTGACACCTCTCCATGTCCATTCATTTATAGGCAAATTTCATAACTTTGTTTTTCCTAACAGCTGTGTAGTATTCCACTGTGTATGTGTACCAAAGTTTCTTTTTTTTCTCAAGAGTCATAATTTTATCTATTAAATAGCTAGTAGCATTCCATTGAGTATTATATATACCATATCTTCAAATTTCATCATTTGTAGGTATTTGTATAATTTCATGTTTTGCTATTATGAACAAAATTGTAATGAATATAGAACAAGTATATGTTCATTGTATGTTTTCATATATTTGGGTAAATGATAAAACATGATATTGCTAGATCATCTAAGATTTTCATTTGAGTTTTTGTATGATTTCTTTTGCTGGTTTTGGAATTAGAGTGATATCATTCTCAAAATGTTTTTTAGAGTTTTTCTATCCTTTTTAATTCTTAAAATAGCACTACTGCACTCTCCCACCACCATAATTTCCAATTTTCCCAACCACCCCTTGGGTTTGCCCTTATAGGAAGACTCTCCATAATTTATTTTATTTTTTTTTTCTTTTCCAAACTTTATTACATCACTTTTAGACATAAAATTGCAAGATGCTCATGTAGAGTTTTGGTTACAAAGTGTTCCAACACCCATCCCTCCACCCAAATCCATCTCCCATCACCAATGTTCCCACCTCCCTCCCCCTCCCACACCTCAAATACTTGGCGGGTTCTGTATGTCTTTTCTCTCCTCTCTATCTCTCCCCTCCTGCCAAACTTTCCTGCACATCGTGGAATGAAGTACATTAAAGGACACAACTGTTTCCACTAGTTTGATGGACCACGCAGCGCGACTTAGGGGCCTCATGGTCAGCATCTGGACAGCAAAGGTGGCGGCTAGTGTGGTGGGCGAGTCTCATCCGGCTGCTTCCGGGACCCCCAGAGGTGATTGGCTCACTCCCAAAACCCATCTGTCCTCCTGGGAGCCACATGGTCAGCTGAGCCTGGGGAGGCGGAGTTCCAGCTTCCCCAGCTGAGTTAGAGGCAGTTATACTTTCAAAAACCCGACTGTTTACATTGTTGCTCTTTTCTGTATCATTTTGGTTTCTATCTCTCTTATTTCTTTTTTTTTTCTTTTTCTTTTTATATTTTATTGTATCAACGTGAGAGATAGAATTACAAAGATGCTCATGTCTGGGTTTCATACAGTGTTCCAGCATCCATCCCTCCACCAGTGCCCATTTCCCGCCATCAATGACCCCAATTCCCTCCCCACCTCCCTTAGCCTGCATCTATGGCAGGTTCTTTATCTCTTTTCTCCTTCTTTCTCTCTCTCTCTCTCCTTGTCTCTTTCCTCTCTTACACATTGTGGATTGAAATACATACATTTAGAGTTATTATATGTATCTTTTCGCCTACATTCAATGTTCAGTTCTAGGCTGGTATTACCATTTTCGATGATTATTAGCACACTGTTCCCTTCTCTGTCTTACCTAACCTCTGACTCCCACACATTTGTGGTAGATTTCACCTATTGGCAAGACATCCTGATCCATGTTTTGCCTGACCTTGGATATTGATATGGTAATATATATGTATTTATTTCTATTTATTTATTTACATTTATTTATTTATTTATTTATCTATTTATTTATATCATGCAAATAATTGCAGTCATTCTATTTCTGTCTTTTTCCTTTTTGACTAATTTCACTCAACATGATCTTTTCCAAGTCCATCCACTTATAGGCAAATTTCATAACTTCATTTTTCCTAACAGCTGCATAATATTCCATTGTGTAGATGTACCAAAGTTTCTTTATCCAGTCATTGGTTCTCGGGCACTCTGGTTGTTTCAGATTCTGACTATTGTGAATAGTGCTGCTATGAAAATAAAAGTGCAGATGATGTTTCTGCTGTGTGTTTTTGGCTTCCCAGGGTATATTCCCAGGAGTGGTCTGGCTGGGTCAAATGGGAGCTCAATTTCTAGTCTTTGGAGGAATGTCCATATTATTTTCCAAAAAGGCTGTACCAGTCGACATTCCCACCAACAATGGATGAGAGTCCCATTTTCCCTGAATCCACTCCAGCACTTGTTGTTCTTGCTCTTTTGGATATACACCAGTCTCTGTCGTGTGAGATAATATCTTGTTATGTTGAGTTGCATCTCTCTGATGATTAATGATGATGAGCATTTTTTCATATTTTTTGGCCATTCGAATTTCTTCCTTGCCGGGTTTCTGTTCATTTCTTCTCCCCATTTTTTGTTGGGGTTGGCTGTTTTTTCTTGTAAAGCTCTACCAGTACCTGATATATCCTGTATATTAACCCCTTATCAGATGGGTATTGGGTGAATATTCTTTCCCATTCTGTGGTCTGTCTTTGTATCTTGGTCACTGTTTCTTTTGAGATGAAGAAGCTTTTCAGTGTCATATAGTCCCATATGTTTATCTTTGCTTCTAGTTGCTTTGCTATTGGTGTTTCACCTTTGAAGATGCCTTTAACTTCAATGTTGTGGAGGGGTTTTTCCCTATATTTTCTTCAATGTACTTTATGGACTCATGTTTGATATTGAGATCTTTAATCCATTTTGATCTGATTTTTTATAAGTATTTTATTATACCACTGCGGAGATATACAATTACAAAGATGTTCACATTTGGGTTTTGGTCATACAGTGTTCCAGCACCCATCCCTCCACCAGTGCCCATCTCCCACCACCCCGGTTCCCTCCCCCACCCCCAGGCTTCCTCCATGGCAAGTTCTTTATTTCTTTCCCTTTCTCTCTATCTCGTTCTCTTTTCCTTCCCTTCCAAATTGCGGATTACAGAACATATATTAAAGGGTTGTCATGTGTTTGATCTGATTTTTGTGCATGGTGTTAGATAGAGGTCCAAATTCATTTTTTTACATGTAGTTGCGAGTTTTCCCAGCACCACTTGCTGGAGAGGCTTTCCTTGCTCCATTTTATACTTTTTGCTCCTTTATCAAAGACTAAATGATCATGTATTTGAGGATGGGTGTCAGAATACTCAACTCTATTCCATAGGTTCACAAGTCTGCTTTTATTTCAATGCCATGCTATTTTAATTACTACTGCTTTGAAGTATAGTTTGAAGTTGGGAAAAGTGATGCCTCCCATCTTCTTTTCCCAAGCATTTATTTAGCTATCCGTGGGGGGTTATTTTTCCATATGAATTTCAGAAGAGTTTGGTCAATTTCTTTGAAGAATGTCATGGGTATTTTTATAGGGACTGCATTGAATCTGTATAAAGCTCTAGGAAGTACTACCATTTTGACCATGTTGATTCTCCTGATCCATGAGAAGGGATTGTGTTTCCATTTTTTTTGTGTCCTCTTATTTCTTTTGAAGCAGGGTTTTATAGTTTTCTTTGTACAGATCCTTTACGCTCTTAGTTAAACTGATTCCTAGGTATTTGATTTTCTGTAGCACAATTGTGAATGGGAGAAGCTCCATTCTTAATCTGATTGAGGTTTGGACTTGGCAACATTCCCACCAGCAGTAGATTGGGGCTTCCTTTCATCATACCTACCAACACTGGTTGTTTCTTGTGTTGTTGGTGTGCACCATTCTTGCTGGTGTGAGATGGTATCTCATTGTCATCTTGATTTGGATTTCCCTGATAATTAGTAATGAGAAGCATTTTTTCTTTTTACCATCTGTCTTTTTTTAGAGAAATGTCTGTTTATGTCCCTACACATTCTTTGATGGGGTTTTGGGATCCTCATTGTTACTCTTTGTGAGTGATTTGTATATATTAAATATTTAATTTAATGTTTTGAGTGCAAATACTTCCCATTTGGGGTTGGGGGCTGTCTTTTAGAATTTAAGCCCACTTTTCTTTTGCTAAACAGAAACTTTTGATTAGATGTAATCAAATTTACTGTAGTACCATTAAAAAGTGTTTATCCTTATTTCTGTTATTTTTACCAATGGAGTCTTGTCATTGAAGAGAGCTTTGAGATCCAAGTCTTGGGGCATTCAAGGTACTTCTTTTTTTGGTATTTATTTTTGGGCAACACACCCTGTAATGCTCTGTGGTTATTCCTGGCTCTGCACTCAGGATATCTCTTGTGGTGCTGGTTGTGTGTGTGTGTGTGGGGGGCATATGGGATGCTGGGGAACAGACAATGTTATCCGCATGGAAGGCAATCACCTTACTTGTTGTATGATTGATCAAGCTCCCATTCAAAATATTTTATGGATTCTGCATAACCTCAAGGTCTTTTCACTTTTGACTGACACGATTGACTTTCATATAAGGTAAGGATTCAACTTCAGCTTTTTGCATGCACGTATCCAGTTTTCCAGCTGCTATTTTTCATAGAGGCTGTCTTTATTCCATCTCATGTGTTCAACATGTTTGCCAAAATTACTTGATCATAGACCTGGAGGTCTGTTTTTGGTTCTTGATTCCAACACATTGGTCAGTGTCTATCTTTGTTCCAGTACTATGTTTAGATTATTACAGCCTTATAGCATAGTTTCAAGTCAGGGAATTTGATAAATCCCAATTTCTAATCTTTCATTGTGGCTTTGGCTATGTGGGGGTGGTTAGTGATTCACTTTATTACTAGACATTCTAAGTCTTTGAAGAACACCATTAGAATTTTAATGAACTATTATATAGATTGCATTGAATCTGTGTAATAATTTAGGTAAGAATGTCATTTTAACAATGTTTATTCTTCCAGTTCATGACCATGGAATATTTTCCCATTTCCTGAGGTCGTCTTCTATTTATTTCATAAATGGTGCATAGTTTTCACGGTAAGGATCTCCTATGTCTTTTGTTAATTCCTGGTCCTTGGTGTCATTGGAAACTTTTGAATGGAACAGTCTTTTTCTGAGCTCTTCCTCTTTCAATTCATTATTTGAATTCAGGAACACACAGAGCTCTGTGTATGAACTTTGTAGCCTGCTACTTTGCTGTATTGACTTGCTGTTTCTAGTAGAATTTTGGTGGAATCTTTAGGTCTTCTATGTATATTGTCATGTCATCCTGCAAAGGGTGATGGTTTGGCTTCTTTTCTACTTTGGACCCTTAATTCTTTCTAAAGGCAGTTCTTTTTTATTTTTTAAAACATTAAACACTGTCATGTACAAAGTTTTTCACAATACAGTTGTTTTAGGTGTTCAATATTCCAACACCAGTCCCATCAACTCAAGCCCCCTTAGTGCCACCAAAAATCCTAGTTTCCTACCAGAAGGCTGCTCCATTAGCAGGCACTACTGAAATCTAAAATATCTACTTTATATCTATAAAAATATCTACTTTATATTGCTTATTACAACATATACCTGGTAATGGTGTTGCTACAGTAAGGACCTTTTTTTTTTTTTTTTTTTAGAGTTTCAAAAGGTTTCACTCACACTTGTTCTGGTATACAATTCAATAATAAGAAACCCCCAGACTTTAGGTTCCTGGCCGGGCTCTTCTGTAGGTTTAGAATCCTAGGCTAATATGGCTGCTACCACGTGCTAAGACCCAACAGTAAAGAGCAGAATCTTTTTAATTGAGTTGATACTTGCAAATTGGGCCATCTGTGTTATTGCTTTCACTAATTGATCTTACTGAACTTAGTGGGTTTCTACACAATTTTTTAACAAAGTTGTTCATGTTAATTTGCTACAGGCAGTCAATATTAAATCCCAGTCCCACGATCATTGCAACTTCCCACCACCATTATTTCCAACTTTCCCAGCCACCCTGAAGGTAGTTCTTAAAGGGCACTGATATGGTGGCTAAGACCAAAGATCCTGGCACCAGACACACCCAGTCGGACATTAGGGTCCTTTATTTTGGACATCACAAACATAAACTTAAGTCTTAGATCACTCAGTGGGGACAACTAACATGCCTGGCAGGGTGGGAGAACGCATGCCTGGTGTGTTGGACAGAACCTGCAAATTCCAGCTCTGGGATCTCGTATACTTAGTCAAGATAACACAGCCTCGAGGACAGCGAGCTCCTGGCTGTCATGGCCACTTTCCTCCTCATGCCGGGTTGAGAACTCTTCACCAGGCATATCTCACTCCTGTGTAGACCAGTGTATTGAAACCCAACTCTGAATGTTCCTGAGCCCCGAAGCAGCCTCCTCATCCCAGTAGCCGGGTGTGGAAACAATAGTACCTGAGAACAGGGAGGAAACAATTGTGTGCCTGTGCTCAGGCTGTAGGAACCTTTCCTATATTCTCAAGTTGTAGGAAACTTCAGAATTTTCTTCACCACTTGCTGGAGTCTGTTATTGAAGCTTTTTTTTTTTCAAATCAGGGAAATGAAGTGTGTAAGGGGGTGGCTGGAAATGTGAATCGCTCTTTGCCTTTACACGCACATACTTGGGAGCCCCTGTGGAAGGGTTCATGGAGCATGTGCGTAAAGGCAGGTGATCTTTCCAGGGCTGAAAGGAATTGTATATGTTGCAATTTTATGGAACATTTTTATTTGGAAAAAGAATCAGGGGTATGTTTGGGGGAGATTAGCTCTGGGGGCTTCTCAGGGGTTACTCCCTGCTCTGTGTTGAGTTGCTCTTGGCTGTGCCTTGGGAGGCATTTTGCACCAGGTATGGAGCCCATATACCTACAAAGCATATGTTCCCTCTCGGCAACCTGAGAGCTCATTTGTAAAATCAAAGTTGCAGAAGGAGCCGCCATTGGGCCCCTTGATGGCCGCCATTTAACCTCCACCAGATCTAGTGAGACCACATGACTCACCTGTTCAGTGCCTGTGACGTTGCAGATATGAGTGCTCCCTTGGGCTCCTCTTGGGAATTCTCAAGCAAGAGTGCTCCTGTGAGTCTTTCTCCTCTTTAATTGTTAATGCCCTGACAGAGAGCAACTCATTACAGTGCTCTAAATGGCTCCCCAAAACAGAGTTCAGTGTATAGGGTCAGATATATTGGTTAAGCTCTTCCAGTGTTGCGTGAGCATTGCCTTTATTTCTTTATTTTATTTCTTTATTTTTTTATTTTTTTTGCTTTTTGGGTCACACCCGGCAATGCTCAGGGGTTACTCCTGGCTCTGCACTCAGGGAATTACTCCTGGCAGTGCTCGGGGACCATATGGGATGCCAGGGATCGAACCCGGGCCGACATGAGCCGGCTGCGTGCAAGGCAAACGTCCTACCCGCTGGGCTATTGCTCCGGCCCCTATTTTATTTTGTTTGGGGGGCCACTCCTAGCAGTGGAAGAGCTCCAGTCTCTTCACTCAGGGATCATAGCTGATGGTCCTCAGGGAACCGTGTGAATTGCCAGGGATCCAACCTGGCTTGGCTGTATGCAAGGCAAGCACCTTAACCATTGGACTATCTCACTGGCTCCAGAAAGGAACATTTAAAATTCTTTTTTTATTATACCACCATGAAATATACAATTACAAACGTCTTCATGATTGGGTTTTGGTCATACAGTGTTCCAGCATCCATCCCTCTACTAGTGCCCATTTCCCACCACCGATGTCTCCTGATTCTCTCTTTCCTCCCCCAGCCTGCCTCTATGGCAGGGACTTCTCTTTTCTCTCTCTCCAAGTGGAGCTTTTTATACAAGTGTGAACAACAAAGAGATGCAATGCACACCATTCATTAGCTTTGAGACTAACTAAAGAAGCAACACTTGAATGTCTGAACAAGAAATCCCGTCTTCTCCTTCATAAATGTCCTCAAGGCCCAGAGAGATGGTGCTGTGGTTAAGGCCCTTCTTGCCTTGTTTGCAATCTATTGTAGTTCAACCCGAAACACTGCTGGGAGTGATCCCCAAGCACAGAGGCAGGATTAGTCCCTAAGCACTGCCAGACATGACCCAACCCTCTGCTCCATTAATGATTCTGAATCACAAATTCAGTCCCCTTTTGAGGTGCTGGAGAAAGCATTCAGTTGATTATTCAAAGAACGCCAAGTTTTAGAAATGTCACGTAAACACACAGACTGGACTGATCTTTTTCTGTTTTTCTTTCATTTCCTCAAGTATGTCCACATGTAGACGACATTGTCCAGTGTCCGTTATGACTACGTTCATTTTTCTAAATTGCTTGATGTTGCTGTCCACGTTGGTAATCTGGTTCCTCGAACATCCATGGCAGCAGAACCACCTCCGGGCCAGGTGGTTACAGGTAAACAAGAAAAAGCAGCAACAACAAAACTAAACTAAAACCTGTGATTTGGGAAGTTACTGGGTATACCATTTCTTCATGTCCTATTTCTATGCCTGAGCTGTCCCGCCCATGCTATTGGCTGGGATGACAACTCTTTCCCTTTGAAATGCTGTCCTTGAACTTGCCCCTTGCACCCTTATCTATCAGGACTCTAGCAAGGAGTGTCTCCTGCTGAGCAAGGAACTGAGAGAGCACCCCCTGGGAAGGGGAAGCAGAGCCAGAGCTCACTTCTAGGGGGCAGCACTGATGACTGGGACCAGCTACCTCCACTAGTCTCAAGGACTGGGATGAAGGTGCCTGTCTGCGTTCCGGGAAGAAACACTAACACGGTGGGAGAGGCCTGCGGGTGGGGGCGGAGAGGAGAACAGAGGAGAGAATAATCTGGAAACTCTGGCAGAGTGAATATTCACGTCCTTCACTGTCCCCGCCTTCAACTCTAGCTTTTTAAGTCCTCATCTGCCCTGTGAAGGTCAAAGTACTTTTTTACTCTATGTGAAAAATGCTTCCCTGGGGACATGCCAGTGACTCTGGTTCTGAAACTGATTAATGTCCTTTGTGTCCCCCCAGGACCCATTACTAAGTGTCTAAGTTACAGTTCCAGAGGAAACGGGATGTGTTTTTGAACCCATCGAAAATGGCTTAATGGAGGGTAAATCTCAAGTTGCATTTTAAAGGGGAGAGGCCTGCGGTTTGGCTGGGGAGAGGGGAATAATATATTCTGGAGCTGTGCAGAGTGGGTGGGTTCAGGGGAAGAGGGACACATGGGGGGGCATTGCAAAGACGCTTGTGTGTGCACTGACGGGGGTCTGTTTGGAGGCGACAGCATGGAACAGGGTTAGCTTAAGCAGAGGATTTAGTACCGGATATTACATGGTTTGCAGAATGGGGAGATGGAAGAGACGAATTCCAAATTGGTCATTTATGAGCTTGACCCCAGCTTGAGGAAGCAGGCTCAGAGGGCTGGACCACATGCTCCGTCCGGGGACCCCTTGGTTTGATCGCCAGGATTTCTTTGTTGTCTGGGGGAATCTCTAAGAGGAGACCCTGATTACTGAGCACTAGTAGGGGTGACTCCTCCCGCCCCACTAAAGGCCATGACCCCATGCTGTCCTGCACCCAGCTTTGTGGTGAGAGTCATGGCTGGTTACATCTCAGCCATACCCCTGGCCCATACACTCACAGACCCATCCTCCCATCCCTCTCTCAGCAGGGTCTGGCCAATACTACTGGTAGTTGTGGGGTGGGAACAACATGCTATTGTTTCGTTTTGTTTTTGAGCATCATCTGCTCACGGCATCTAAACCCCAGTATATAGCATTACACCTTGACCTCCTCACCATGATCACCTACATGTAGCCTCTTCATCCTTTAACCCTCCCCCAACCCTCCCTTCCCATCACTACATTCCACCTTCCCCATCTAAGCATCAGATGGTACTTGGTGTATTTGCTCCTTTCATTTCTTTTTATGCACACCTGACATGGTAGAGAGCTTGTCATTCTTCCACCGACTGTATACGCAGATCTGATGTTGTAGATGTCCACGCCTCCATCCCCTTTTATAGCTGAGTCCTTGGTGTGGAGACGCCAGGCTCTGTTTGTTTAATCACCCATCTGTAGGCACCTCAGCTGTTTTCAGATCGTGGCCTTGTTGACTACTGTGGCGGTGAAAAGATGGATATGTAGATCTCATCAAACCTGTTGCTTTGTTTGTTTTCCTCTGGGAGATCCTTGAAGATGGAGGCTAGCTGGACTGTGCTGGTCCTTCCCAGTCTTTGCTTCTGTGGACTTGCCAGTTGTTCCCCCATAGAACTGCCGACGGGGGAGGCAACCAGGGCTGCCTTCTCTCCACACCCTCTGCGTTACTTGTTGTTTCTTGCCTTTTGGAGAAGATCCATTCCCACGGGGTGAGGTGATGTCTCATTGTGGTTTTGATCTGCATCTCCCTCATCCTGAAACCACCACAGCCTGGTGGCCCTCTGCACATCTCCTTGGGAAACGGTCTGTTCTGCTGTCAGGTAGAATCATTAGTGACGGTTGGCGTCTCTCTTCTCTTGCCATGGGGACGCCGGGTGCTGTGGCCACAAGATGGCTGAACTCCCATCATTCTTGGTTCCAGGGATTGTACAGAGCAGAGCTCTCTTACAGCCCTTGATGACCCATGACCCTTGTCAATTCTCACACAGGGATAATAATATCTATCTGCAAGTTTGGTGGGGAAGAAAATAATAGGTCTTTCTAATGTAACAGGCTCTGAAGTAAAGCTAGTTTAGCCATGTAGGATACTTTCATAGCAGTTTCCTCCTGGCTTTGTTATTTATGATGTATTGAGAACCTTCATGTCTGAATCTCACTACTCTCAGGTTTGCAGAGGAAGAACTAGCCCCTGAGAGGCTCCTAAGAGCTCCTCTTGGCATTGCTGTGATTCTCCAGCCCACCTCCCCCAAGAGGTCTATTCTCTGCCACCTTGAAAAAAGTGTTTGTGGGCATATCCTGTCCTTGTCTCCATTCAATGCCTTCATAAAACCGAGCAAGACCAAGGTGAACCATTCTACAATCTCCTGGAGACTTGGAGACAAAGAACACTTCTGCTCCCAGTGAAGTGTGGGGTGATGGGATACCCTCACTGTCTCTTACTTGCAGCAGTGATCTTGCTGGTGGTCCTGATGTGATTGTGACTAGGATAGTGGGATGCCCACCTGCCCCACCTCACCCTGAGACTGCGGCTGAGTAGGACTGGGGTGAGGGCGCCCTCCTGTGGAACTGGAACCAAAATCCATCTAGATTCTTGAGAGCCATGGGAATTTAAAATAGCTTCCATTGCTGCAAAACTAAATTTAATTCTACTGGGAGTGAAGTGGCAGGAATAGAACTCTGGAAGGGGAATGACGAGTCCTGGATTATAGGGCTCACAGTGGAAAGAATGGGCTCAATTTCTCTTGGATTTTAAGAGCTTTACTGGTAGATGAAGGACATTGAATAATATATTCTCAAGATGACTCTAACAGCTCTCACTCCCTGCCTCTCTATTGTCTTTTCGCAGACCCTCCAACATCCTTGACGCTGCATCCTTGTTTTCATACTGGGAACTTAATCCAGTATGGGTTCCTCATGAATGAGACTGGGATTTCCCCATAAAATGCCAAGGACCCCGAGAGCGAGCTCGCCCTTTCTGCTCTGTGAGGCTGAAAGCGGAAGCTGGCAGCCTGTACCCTGGGAGAGATCTCTCACCCAACCACGCTGGCATCCCTGATCTTGAACTTCCGTCTTCCTGAACTGTAAGATTTAAATTTCCATTACTTATGAGACACGTACTCCCCTGGTGTTTTGTTATAGCAGCAGAAGCAGACTCAGACAATGAGTCTAGTTCCTGCATTCCAGCGACCATCCTATGCCAAGGTTGGCTTCCAAAGGAAAGCAGACCTTGTTCCAGAATTTCCCCTAGATGACATTATGGGGGGCTTGGGGGAGAACTCATGGCAGAATCCACCACTTCTCACTTGCAAAAGCCATTTGTTTTATTCCATAGGCTGTGCGTTCTTTGTGCTTTTGCACGCAGAGAGAAGTCGGCCAACAGCTCTTGAATTTGGATTCAACAGCTGGTAAAGGTATCTTGGCAAACACATTCTCGTCAAAGTAGGTTTGCCCTTCTGCTTATATCAGTTTATAGAATCAAAGAGAAACTTCCATTTATTGGAAACCCAACTCCTGAGAGATGGAGGAAAGGGGTGGGGACCGGGAGAAAAAGCTCATAACCAAGTGACATGCAACCTTATGGCGAGAGGCTTGGGCGAAAGGGAGAGGCATGTGAGAAACGGGAATAAGATTTACAGGTGACATTACACCCCAAAGAGTCAACATCCGTGAAAATGCATGTTGAGAAACTCTGAGAAGCATCTGGCAAGGAAAATATGATCTTTCTTCCACCACAAGGACAAAGGGCCACAGGCTAAGATTCTGGGGTGAGGAGGAATCCCCTAGACAGAAGGGAAATTTTGCTGTTGGTTATCAGGTAATAGATCATGTTTTGCTTGGAGCAACATCTGGTAAGGTGGAGGTTTGTTGAAAGTCTCCCATGAACTCCTGTACCTTAGATATCAATAAACTCTGTTAAGTGATTGTTCTTTCTTTGCTTAAGAATTGGCTCCATGGCTGGACCAGAGTGATATAGTACAGTGGGTAAGGCACATGTTTGCATGGAGTCGACCGGGTTTGATCCCTGGCTTCTCCTATGATCCCTGAGCAGTGACAGGAGTGACCCCTGAATGCAGAGCCAGGAATAGTCCCTGAGCATGCTAGGTGTGGCCCCCACCAAAAAATCAGCTCCATTGCTTAGGAAAAGAAAACTTCAAGCGACTAGAACTTACACATACAAATATTTAGTTGTCATACAAAGTAGTTCAGGAATAGGCATTCCCGGACTGAGGAAGTATCTGAATGTGATGTTCAGGTTCATTCTGCTTCTTGGCTGCCACATTCTAGAGGCATATCTCCTATTTCTGGACAGCCTCATGAACCAAAATGGCTGACAGAGCAGCTGCCATCACATCTGCAGTTTATACAGTGGAGCAGTGGAGAATACGGAAGGAGTTGATTGGCCTTACTATCCAACTGTGTTAATTCTCTAAGACATCCCCTAGAGGTCCCACAAGCACAGCCTCATTGGCAATTACTTGGCAACATCTGCATGTTGTCTTTCACATGCTGTTCAGTTTCACTTTCTTGTGGGATGGGCAATCTCAGTGGTCACCCGAACTCTCCTGTCTGAAAGCGAGGATCCAGCTAGAGGGGCGGAAAAACAAAACTACGCCAAGAAGAGCAAAGCTCGCTGTGCTCACAGATGTCACATGCTCTCAACGTCACGTGAGTTTTTCCACCTGTCCTTAAATTCACACCCTCTGGTGGGACTTGAGGCCAAGAAACAGGGAATGCTGAATACTGTTCCTCTCTCTCTCTCTCTCTCTCTCTCTCTCTCCTTTTTTTTTTTTTTTTTTTTGGCTTTTTGAGTCATACCCGGCAATACTCAGGGCTTACTCCTGGCTCTGCACTCAGGATTTACTTCTGGTGGTGCGCAAGGGACCATCTAGGATGCAGGGGGATCTAACCTGGGTCAGATACATGCAAGGCAAACAACCTCCCTGCTGTACTATTGCTATGGCCCCTCGTGCATTTTTTGATGCATATTTTATTGTTAGCCAATAGGGGAGGCCACCAGATGAGGAAACCAGCACCATGAAGAAACTCTTTGCTCACCATTCACATTAACCTGAATCTACAAATGAGGCATGCACTGGGGGAGACATGGGGACTGACCAGGAGGCAGAGGGTGCAAGAGCAAAGTTTGTATTTGAGCTTTGACTGTGGGTGCACAGAAGGAAAGGGAGGCAAAGAGAGAGGCGCCTTCACGTTCAGCTGGCCCTTGGACAGTGCACATATGGACTTGTGGAGCCACTTCTAAATGTGTGTGTGTTGCTGACCTGTGCAACCTGCATACATATGCAGTTAGACCATTCAGAGATGAAGGAGTGGGCCACATGCCCCAGTATGGCGTGGTGGAGAGAACCTATCTAAAAGAGACTTGATAGGCCAGAGAGATAGTGCAGTGGGTAGGGCACTCCCTTAGCATGCGAGTTCAGATCCTGGGTTTAAACAATCTGAGCACCCCATATTGTCCCCAAGCACCATCAGAAGTGATTCCTGTAAGCAGAGCCAGGAGTAAAACCTGAGCGTTGCCAGGTGTGACACCCCAGCAAAACACAAATAAAGGAAGTGGGGCTGGAGCTATAGCACAGTGGGGAGGGTGTTTGCCTTGCACGCAGCCGACCTGGGTTCGATCTCTGGCATCCCATACGGTCCCCAAGCACTGCCAGGAGTAACCCCTGAGCGTCGCAGAATGTGACCCAAAAAATGTGACAACGATTTGATTCCTGGCACTACAAGAAAGAAAGAAAGAAAGAAAGAAAGAAAGAAAGAAAGAAAGAAAGAAAGAAAGAAAGAAAGAAAGAAAGAAAGAAAGAGAGAGAGAGAAAGAAAGAGAGAGAGAAAGAAAGAGAGAAAGAGAGAGAGAAAGAAAGAAAGAAAGAGAAAAGAAAGAAAGAAAGAGAGAAAGAAAGAAAGAAAGAAAGAGAGAGAGAAAGAAAGAAAGAGAGAGAGAGAGAGAAAGAAAGACAGACAGACAGACAGACAGACAGACAGACAGACAGACAGACAGACAGACAGACAGACAGAAAGAAAGAAAGAAAGAAAGAAAGAAAGAAAGAAAGAAAGAAAGAAAGAAAGAAAGAAAGAAAGAAAGAAAGAAAGAAAGAAAGAAAGAAAGAAAGAAAGAAAGAAAGAAAGAAAGAAAGAAAGAAAGAAAGAAAGAAAGAAAGAAAGAAAGAAAGAAAGAAAGAAAGAAAGAAAGAAAGAACCCAAAACAAACATACAAAAGTGCCTGGACATGAGAGGATGTTTCAGGGGGTTACTGTAGTTAAGTTTGGGGAAGGCCACACTTGTACATGGGTCTTTGATTACCCTAGGTAATGGCTCATGGGAGGGATTACATTTTAATTTTCCAGCAAACGGAAACCAAGCCATTGAAATGAAGAGTTTCTTTGATTCTTTGTCGTTGATCCAAGTAAAGGCTTAATAACTGGCAGAAACTCTCTTAAAAATGTACTTTTGGGCAGACATGGCCCGGGACCAGGCATGAGCTTTCAGCCCCCAAGAATCTGGCAAAAGTGACAAGCAAGTGAAGAAAGGAGGCGGGAAGGCAGCGGGAGCTGAGGGCGCTGCAGCGGGGCGGAGCCGCGTGGGGGGCTGCAGCGGGGCCGGGAGCCGAGTGCGGGGCTCCACGCTCCTTCCTGCCGCTGCCCGGCGCCGCCTGGCTTGTTGCAGCAGCTTGAGGCTCCAAGAAGGTACCTGCGGCTGATGTGAAGGGGCCACCGTGGAAACAGCACAGGTGACAGATGTCGCGGCAGACTATGACACACCTTGAGCTGTCTCTTGGCTGTGGAAGCGAACATGCAGTAAATACGGTAACTTCCTGCCCATCCCCGCACCTGCACCCGGTCAGAGGGTTTGTGACTGAGGCCAAGGTCCCCATCAGCCTTGCTCCCAGTTTCTGCTGATAAACGACAGAAGACAGGGCCGAGTGTATCACACGGGTTAAGTTTGCAACTTGCCTGCACGTGGCTAACTCCGATTTGATTCCTGGCACTACCAGAGCACAGAATGAGGAATCGAGCCTGAGAGGGCGAGAGCTGTCCCTAACCCGCTCCCAATCAAACAACTGATTGGCCGCATTTGCCTTGACCTTGTGACTGCCCAGTCAACGTATCAGTTTCGTTTTCCCCAGCAACCCTGCAAATCTGGCCTCTTTCCCCGCTTGCCAAGGAGGAAGAGGATCCGAGTGAAGGAGGCGGGCCCCAATTCTGCTGCTGGGCAGAGGCTTTCCCAGTCTCACTGGGCAAGGAGGCGCCCTGTGACCTAGGTGGGCGTCATGACCACCTCTCACCCCCTCTCTCACTCACACTCACACACACACACACACACACACACACACACACACACTTCACTTTTGTCTGTGGAATGAAAGGACACTTTCTGCTGGGCAGTTCAGAGTGAAGGAAGAGCTTCACTCTCAACCGGATCCCGGTTCCTGCCTTTCAGCCGCTTGGGCAGGGAGCTGTTGTCACCGAGCCCCTGCTGTGGGCATCCACCACAGGGCCGCTTGACCAACAGGAGCGCTGAGTCATGCTCTAAATATTCCTTCCAAGGGGGCAGTCTCCATCCTGCGGCACGTCTGGCGATTGGGATTGCTCCCTGGGGCATCTGGAACATTGCGTTTGTACAGGCTGAACTTCCAAGAGCTCAAGTGACTTCTCCAGAGTCCCCAGGAGGGTCTGGATGGCCTGGCCTGTGAGAATTTGGGCACCTGTCTTGCTACAGCACGCCCAGCCCAGATGATGCTCACCCTTTCTGGCCAAGGTGTGGCGCGGAGGGCTCGGTTGTATGTTCGAATCACACCTGCTTGCATCTCTGCGCTGCGTGCTGGTGGAGTTCATCATTAATGGGGGCCCTGGGAGCTCTGCCAGGGAATGAGAGCACCAGGGACAGACCTTGGACAGAGCCAAATTCTTGCCTGGCCTTCTCCGGTTCCATGGACATGGGGCAGTGAGCTGAGAGCACAGGGGCGTGATGGGGATGGGGAACGTTGAGGTGCCCCTCCGTCACTCTTCCTGAATGACGGCTCTGGCTCCATTGCTCATCACCTTTGGAGGACCATGCAGGGCTTACAGCTCTCTGCCCCTGAGTCTGGCTTTGGCAAGGATCCAGGAGGCCCATCACTGGGGACAGAGGTGGACTCACAGTGGAAACCTTCCTCTGTCCGCCTGGGGCCTTTCCATGCTCTACCACGTTCCTCCCTGTCGATGGACACACCCCACTCCTGGGGTGGGGTTTGCTTCCCTGAAGAGCGTTGGTGTGGAGCTCATGGCGTCAGCACATCCTCCCTCCCCCATGGTTCCAACTGAGCCCAGGGAGGTTTGCATTCCCATTAGCAAAGCGGGAGTCCCCATGCTGGTACAGAACAGTTGGGAAAGGAAGCCCTGAGGCCACGTTTGTTTGGGGACCCTTTGCTCACTGATGCTTGCAATTCAGGGCGTGGGGAGGCATGCATTTGTTTCAAAGCATGTTTCCCCACAAAGGGAAACAAACATTTTAGGGAAGTTTCTCTCCCCAGGGTTCTGAGGCATCCGCAAGGCGTTCCATCAGATGTGTGAGTATACATGGGTGTGGGAGCATGGCGCCGAGCAAGATCTGTGCTCCGCAATCCCAGTGAAAGGAACAGGGAGAGGAGCAGAGAGGGAGAAGGGGAGAGAGGGGAGCACGTGACCCAGATAGCCTGCGTATCACTGTTCCTGCTTTCCTCTGGCACAGTGCGCTTCGTGCAGTCAGTCCATTTAGCAAATTAGAATCATCACCTAAATCTGTCTTGTTGCTGCTGTTACTACTTAGAACATGACTCTGGGGCTGGAGACATGGTTGAGAGGGTAAAGCGCTCGACCTGCCCATATCTGGGCTCTCAATCCCTGGGACCACCTAGGATCCTCCGAGCACCACCAGGATTGACCGCTGAGCACAGAACCAGGAATCATTCCCCAGCCCAAGCACTACTGCTGGGTGTGGTTTCAAACTCCCACCCCACAAATAAAATAAAAGAAACGATTCTTGCTCTATTACCGAGTAGACACGAAAAGCCGACTTCTCCAAAGCCATAACCGCTGAAGATAATAAAAAAGAAGCAAAGAAAACAGAACTTGGCAGGGTCAAGCAGTGATTTTGATCCCTTAGACCACAAAAATATATTGTGTCTAAATGAGCGGGCTTAGAACTGCAGACTAATCAAGTAGACCAGATCATTGACCAAATCTACGAGGGTGCTTTGCAGACAATGGGAAAAGTTGCTTCTGCCAGCCAGAGGGGTCCAAGGCTCCTGGATTTATTTGCGAAACTCACAAGTTGCTTCAGAGGGTGCCTGAAATCTCTAGAAACACAGTCTGGTTTAAAGGCGGCGCATAACCACCACCTAAGCCGAGGAACGTTCCCAGGGAACATGCCCCTTGGCCTGGCTGAGCCTTTTCCCACAGTTTCCCTTGGTTGGCTGCCCTCCCCTCGCAGGGCGCCTGACCACCCAGGAGCCTGAAATCCTGCCTCTGTGGCCCAGAGGAATGAACGAGAACAATTTTGAGGTCTCTGTTGTTTTTACAAATGGCACAGTTGGTCCTGAGAGCAGAGGTGAAGGATTTTGTTTTCTAGACGTGCACGCACACACACACACACACACACACACACACACACACACACACAGACTTCTTTTCAAAGGCAAATTTTTTATTTCCTTTAGACCTCTTAAAGTTGTTCTTTCAAAGACAGTTATTTCACTGGGAATATCTGTAGTCTCTTGTTGAACTGAGTTTTAGATTTTAAGTGGTGGGGAAAAGGATCTATCTGATCCATGGTTTCTGACCCATGGGGGTGGGCTGCTCTTGTACACTTGATTTTTCTTTTCTTTTTCTTTCTTTATTTTTTTGGTATGTGCTTTTTGGGCCACACCGCAACACTCTGGGTTACTCCTGGCTCTGTATTCAGGAATTACTGCTGGTGGTGCTTGGGGGGACCCTATGATACGCCAGGGATAGAACCTGGGTTGGTTGCATGCAAGACAAATGCCCTCCCAACTGTGCTATCACTCTGACCCCTACACTTGATCTTATCACCCCTGTTTTGGAAGCACATGTGGACAGGACAGATCTGAGATGTCTTTAGAAGACAGTCCCTGCCAGGGGATAGAAGCAGCTTTAGGAAGGAGCCCATGAGCTCTTCTCTATGTCTTGTGTCTAGTGGGGCTGAAGGGGAGAAAGAGAATCCCTCAACAGTGTGGTGTCAGGAAGCCTGGTGAGCTCTTTCCTTCTTTGCTTCTGACAGAGACATTGTGGCACCATCACGCCTTATGTTCCCGGAGCCCCACGTTGGGGACCTGCAGGCTAGCCCAGGGCGAGTGTGCCTATTCCTGCACGCCTGCCATGGTCTTAGCATGGAGGCGGTTTGCAGCCGTGTGGCCAGGGAGGACGGGAGGAGTCTGGCTGGAGAGGCTGTTGGCTTCCACTTCCGGGAAAGGAGCAATAAACTCCGAGAGCCATGGCATCTGATGGGGGTCTCTCTCCTGAGCTTCCCGAGTCGCTCTGCTTCAAATTCAGAAAGAAGTTTTGTTGACTCACAGTAAGAAGAAAGCAAAGGAAAAAAACCCAAAAAGTAGTAGCTCTATGGGGAAATATCTGCATCCAGTACTCAGTCGAATTCAATAATGATGATGATGATGATGATGATGATGATGATGATGATGATGATGATGATGATGATACAGTGGGTGTGTGTGAGAGAGTCCAGGGGTTAAGGCACTTGCCTTGCCCAGTCCCACCCCCACCTTCCCTCCTCCTCTCTCTGTATACTAATACATGACAAAGTTAAAATTTTATTGTTTTTCCCATTCTTTTTATTTTGGACAAAGGTAGGGGAAACATCACATGGTGCTCAGAGCCTCTTCCTGCCTCTGTGCTCAGGAGTAACTCCTGGTGGTGCTCAGAGAACATCTGAGGCTCTGGAGATCAAACCTGGGGTGGCCACATGTAAAGCAAGTGCCTTGACCCTGTACTATCTCTCTGGCCCCATATGCAGTTCCCGTCATTTGCCCCCTTCTTGCTTTGACACCGTATCACAGCAGACCCTCCTACCCCACCTTCACAGTTCCATGCTGTGGCACTGTCGGCTGTGAGCCTGTCTCTGCGGCTCCCAGCTGCTCTTTCTCAGGAGGCAGCCCCCTGTGTCAGGACATGAACGTTGGTTTTCTATGCACTTGTCTTTGCTTGGGGATTTTCCGAGTCTTCTAGTGGAGTCTGTCCAACTTTCCTGGAGGGACCTGAAAGGGTCTGGGTGAGGCCGGGGACAGTTCAGGGAGCAGAACAGAGGCAGCTATAACTTTCTGAGCCAGAGGTCTCTAGGTTTGGGACCAGAGACCCCGAGACCAGGAGGGTCCCAGGGCAGGTGTGTGTGGACGCGGACTTGGGGGACAGGGCCCAGAGGATCGCACAACAGGATGGTCCCTCGCTCCTTGATCCTGGACAAAGGGGTGCGTGAGTTCTCTGGCCCAGAATGAAGTGAGCTTCTAACCCACAATCACTGCCACCGTCTCTGGAGCCTCCAGAAGTTTCCCCTCAGAGCTTCTCCAGAGAACTCTCCATTCCTCTCAGTGAAGAGCCATTCAGGGGCCCAGAATCTGGCTCGGGGCTAGAACACAAGCCCTGTATGTGGGAGGTCCAGACTGTTCCTCTGCTTATCATGTTCTTCGGTGTTATTAAGCTTCACCATAAAGATTCCTGTAGAGCCTTCCCAGGGCAATGAACCATTTCACATGCAAGCATCCATGGACGAGTAGAGAAGCTAATTAGGCCAGAGGTTCTGGGAAAAGAAATGGAATAATAGGGACTGGGGGAGAGAATGCAAAGGGCTGGAGGACACGCTTTGAATGCTGGAGCCCTGGGTTCAATTCCTAGCATGTGGGCTCCCAGGCAGCAGTGACCGTCAGCACTGGGCCAGAGTAGCCCCCAGTACCAGCAGCCATTCTCCCCACCCTCGAGACAAAGCTACTGAGTCCAGTTTAGGGGGATCCATCCAGGGTTAAGAAAAGGACCTCAGCTGAGGGATATGAGGTCCTGGACAGGGGAGGGGTAGCCCCAGGAGGGAGGGAGCACGGGCTCAGCCTCTGTGCTCCCAGGAAATGACATCTCTGCTCCCTCCTCCTCCAGTCTCATTTACATCTGCTGCTTCCAGAGAAAGGGAAGATGAAGGTGTCCCCGTGGACCATGGTAAAAATGAATGGAGTTGCGGGGGCGGGGGGGGGGAACCGCACTCCTCTAGACATCAGAGACATGCAAATTAAGATAACATTTGAGTTTAGCTTCTTTTTTTTTCTAAGCTAAGGACTCAGCAAAACCGAATTTCATTCCAAGTTTGCAGGAGAACTAAACCAGGGGCTCACTCTGGATGACCCTGTAAGCTGCTCAGCGCTCCTTGGAAAACAAGTAGGAATACAGAGTCCTGAAAAGGACCGGATCGTCGGACAGGCTTGTCACTCCCGGAAGTTCCTCTCAGGGAAAGAACTCAGTGGAAGAAATGTGTCTCCTTGCTGTAGCCAAATGTCCACCAGCAGGGGTGTGGCTAATCCCAGAGTGCTCTCTGCGTTGAACCCTCGCTGAGGTCGGGCACGTACTATGATCACAGATACAAGACACTTTCAGTGACAGGTTAACTCTCAATATTAACTGTGGTTGAAACTTGGTAGCATACACGATGAGGCTCAGAAAACAGAAACCAACCCAACTGACTGAGTCATGCCGTGGCTTCTCTGTGAAGCTCGTTGGTCAGGTAGAAAAGGGAGGTGGCACCCGCCGAGGGTCACCCGGAGAAGGTGCTGGGACAGATCCGTGGAGCAGATGAGTCTCTTTTCAGCGGGTGAGAACGGAAACAAATCCTGGCCTTGTCCTGGACATCTTTTTGTGGGGGGTCCTGGAACCCCCAAATCAGATCCAGATCGAAATTGCAAGGAGCAGTATTTCTCCGTGACTGAAGAGAGCTTTCAGGAGGCAGAAGCCTGTCACCAGAGATCCCCTTTGATACGACTGGTGGTTTGAACAATAGTTCTGCACCTCAGAGCAGCCTGCTTTGGGGTCATAAATAAGGGGTTGTTGACAAAGGAGCTTTCACCTGGGGACTGGGGCAGGTGGGCTGAGTCACATGGGCCTGAGCCTCGGGGCTTGGCCTGGGAGCTGAGCACCGCTTCAGGAAGGCGCTGGCTGGCTGGGTGTTACGGGAAAGGGGTGCTCAAGTTTCACTTCCAGTTGGGGGGTGTGGGGAGCTGCACTGGGAGCAGGAGGGAAAGAATGGTCCCTTTCAGCGCAGACAGAGGCAGTCTGGCTCTGAGTCAGCCTGGTTTCACACACACACACATATACACACTCAGACACACACTCTCACACACATGCACACACATGCACACATACACACACAGACATACGCACATTCTCACACATACACACATGCTCACACATATGCATATACACATACACACATATACAAAACATGCTCACATACACTCAAACACATGCACACTCACACACATACACACATAAATACACATACTCTCACACATACATACTCTCACACATACATACTCTCACACTCATATACACACACATGCACATTCTTACACACACAGGTACACATATACACACTAACACACTCACACACATATTTATGCACACATTCACACACACATGGCCCCAAGTGGTCCAATATCATTAAAAATCTGCACATATATTAGTTGGGTTGTTCACACGTGTGCTTGGTGTGATGGTTTCACACCCGCTGGGGCAGAGTCTGCCACCCGGAAGGTTTAGTAAGGGAGCACAGAGAAGCGAGCAGGTACAGATGGCTCCCGGTGTCCGCGGGGACACACAGACAGCTCTGGGAAGCCCACTTGGTCCACCATCTCTTCCAGCAGCTCCAACCCATGGCTGAGGTCAGTCTGGTTCTACAGGCTGAGGCTGGACTTGAAGTAGCTGTTTGGACAGTTCAGAGCTGGCTGCCAGCTTGCATCTCTAAAGCTGACCAAGTTTCCTTGTCCTGTTGGTAATGATGGTCGCTACCATTAGCTTGGAACCCTGCTCTGTCGGGGGCCCCAGCTCTAGTTCTTCCTGCTCCAAACTTCTCTCTGCCAGCCTGGGTGTGCATTACCCTGGAGTCCCTCCTGCCTGTCTTGGCCCAGGGTGGCAGGGAGGGTCAGGAAAGGGCTGGGTGGGGTGCCTCTGGGACAGCCAGCTGGGCCTCGGTCAAAGGGAGGCCTTGGAGAACTCGTGCTCACGTCCACCGTCTAAAGCCTTTGCTGCCTAATTAAGCCCAGAGGAGTTCTCGGTGGGTGACTGGGTGCCGGACAGCCCTGCCGTCTGGAGTCAGGTGGGACCAGGTGATGCTGGCACTGTGCCTGGCTCTCTCTTTCCCTGACCTAAGTGTATACCAGGAAAGGGGGGGATGAGAAGGGATGGGGGCCCTGAAGGCCACAGGGAACCTGGCTTGGATTGGCGGTGGCTCGGGTTGCCCTGTTGCAGAGCCTCTCAGAAGCAATCCCAGCCCCGCTGGTCCCTTCCTGGGGCCTGTTCCCCGCAGGGATGGCGCAGTCCCTGCAGAGAACAGGGAGTGACAGCCTGAGCCTTCCCGCCCTGCAGAAGGTCACGGCTCCTCCTCGCCTGCCTTCCACTGGCTCCTTCTCTGACTAATGTCTCAGGGTCACCTTCTTCCCATCAAAGACACTGTTCTCAGGTTTCGGGTGTAACAAACTGGACAAACTGGGGGGGGGTGGGCTGCTAGGCCTGTTCTCAGGAGGTGGACCTCCACCCCACCAATGCTTTTAGGGGACACTCTTGTCTCACCTTCTTCCTTCGCTGGGAGGAAAACAGGCTTAAGTCTCAGGCCACACACAGGGAACCTGAGCAGGCTGGGCCTGGTGAGGATCCTGGGAGGGGGTTTGTTCTTTCTTGTTCTCCTCAAGGCCAGGGGACAGGGCTGTGGATGAAGGTGTGGGTGACCGTCCCCAGAGGCTGAACACCTGATTAACACAGGGACAGGAGTGGCCACACCAACACAGCACGTCTTCAGCATGGGCTCTTACTGGTCAGAGGCTTGCCTTGTCCGGGTGTACTGCTGTGGTGTGCCTGTCTGGGTGTGCTGCTGTGGTGTGCCTGTCGGGTGTACTGCTGGGGTGAACCCCATCTGGGTGTACTCTGGGGTGTGCTCTGTCTGGGTGTGCTGCTGTGGTGTGCCTGTCGGGTGTACTGCTGGGGTGTGCCCCATCTGGGTGTACTCTGGGGTGTGCTCTGTCTGGGTGTACTCTGGGGTGTGCTCTGTCTGGGTGTACTCTGGGGTGTGCTCTGTCTGGGTGTACTCTGGGGTGTGCTCTGTCTGGGTGTACTGCTGGGGTGTGCTCTGTCTGGGTGTACAGCTGGGGTGTGCTCTGTCTGGGTGTAGTCTGGGGTGTGCTCTGTCTGGGTGTACTGTTGTACTGTGTGTACTGAGTGTACAGACCTCTGGGGTGTTCCTCGTGTGGGTGTACAGCTAGGTTGTGCCCATGTGGGTATACTGTGGGCACCCTGTGTGGGTGCATGCTCAGGTGAGCCCCATCCAGGTACACTGTGCCCTCGCTGGAGAGAGGCTTCAGGCCAGAGGTCTGCATGGCAGTAGGCGAAGCACCCCAGAACTCAGCCACCCTATCTCTGCCTTTGAAGTTTTCTGGAACCAGACCAAGAGGACAGGGAATCAGTCCCCTTCAACTCGGTTTTAAATGATGGTGAAATACACAAACCGTGAAAGCGACCACTGCCCCTGTTTGTAAGCGTGTGCTCTGGCGGCCTGGCGCACGTCTATGGGGTTATGTCCCGGCCGCCAGCCTCCACCCAGAACCACCCAGAGCCTTCTCATCTTGGCCCCCACACACAGCTCAGTCCCCACTGCACACTCACTTCCCTCTGTCCCTCAGCGCTCACTTCGTGTCTAGGAATCCAGAGAAGTGTAATCGTACTTTCTGTTCTGAGTGGCGACTGCACTTACTGCCCCCGAGGCTTGCCAGTGGTAACACTGACCCTGTGCCCCTTCCTCCGGCCTCCAGGTCGCATGCACGCGGGCGCATGCAGCGAAGGGTCGCTGGGTGCGGCGCCCTCTAGTGTTTGCTGGAATCCCCGCCCGCGCCCTGTTTCCAGGCCTCATGATCAGGTAGACTTTTTAGGAGGTGTGTGGGTTGGGGGTGGTTGGGTGGGGGGGGGGCAAGCCTGGAGATGCCCTTGGGGCGGGGGACAGGGGAGGCTCGGAGTGGTTGATCCTGGAGGTGCTCAGACTCTGGCACGCCAGGGGCGCTTGGGTTGGTTGTAATGGATTCCTCTCTTTGGTTTTCTTATTTTACATACATGAGAAGACGAACTTGAGCTCACAGGCAAGAAAAGCGATCGAGGGTAAAGATTTTCTTTTTTCTTTTCTTTTCTTTTTCTTTTTTTTTTTTTTTGCTTTTTGGGTCACACCCAGAGATTCTCAGGGGTTACTCCTGGGTCTTCACTCAGGAATTACTCCTGGCGTTGCTCAGGGGACCATATGGGATGCCGGGAATCGAACCCAGGCCGGCATGGGCAGACCCGCGTGGAAGGCAAACGCCCTATCCGCTGGGCTATCGCTCCGGCCCCGAGGGTAGAGATTTTCTCTTTCTCACCCCCTCTTAAGGGTTAAACCCTGGCGGTTGAAACTGGGGCTATAAGGAACATAGGGATGCAGACACGTTTTCAAATGGAGGCTTTTTTATTTCGGTGGGTGGCGCAGATGCCAAGGAGTGGAGTTCAAAGGCACTCGAAGCTCTGTCCTTTCTTTTTCGGGAGAAATGACCACACTCAACCTAACCGTTTTGAAGGACACGGTCTAGTGGCATTAAAAACCCACATCTTCAGAGACAGGCAGAGAGAGAGAGAGAGAGACAGAGACAGAGAGATAGAGACAGAGACAGAGAGACAGAGAGACAGAGAAAGACAGAGACAGAGAAACAGAGAGAGACAGAGAGAGACAGAGAGACAGAGACAGAGAGACAGAGAGAGACAGAGACAGAGAAACAGAGAGAGACAGAGAGAGACAGAGAAAGAGAAAAAAAGAGGGTACCTGCTATTGAGGCAGCTTGGGGTGGGAGGGAGGGGGTACATTGGTGGTGGAAATGGGGGCACTGGTGGAGGGATGGGTGCTGGTATTCTGTATTACCAAGAACCAATTATGAACACCTTTGTAATTGTATGTTTCACTGTGGTATAATAAAAAAATTTTAAAAACTATTTAAAAAAACCCGCATCTTGTTCTCACCAGGCCTCACCCCACCCTGGTGTCCTGGACTCTCTCATCTTCCCCAACTGACCCCTCACCCCCTGATCCCCAACATCCACCATTCGACATTCTGTCTCCCTGGCTCCAATTCAGAGAGGCTGAACCCCACAGTCGGGTCCTTCTCCGGCCATGCTTGCTCCAGCTTTCCCCTCGTTTCTATTTATTTTTATTTTTTATTATACCACCGTGAGACATACAGTTACAAAGGTGTTCATAGTTGGTTCTTGGTAATACAGTGCTCCAGCACCCATCCCTCCACCAGTGCCCCATTCCCACCACCAATGTACCCCTCCCCCTCCCGCCCACCCCCCAGGCTGTCTCAATAGCAGGTACCCCCTTTCCTCTCTTTCTCTGTCTCTCCGTCTCTGTCTCTGTCTGTCTGTCTGTCTCTGCATCTCTCTCCCTCTTCTTTTACACGTTGCGGCTAGCCCTGCAGATATCGCCCCTCATTTCTATACCGAGCTGTGCTGCCTGGGTCTGGTGCCCGGGAGCACTTTGCACCTCAGGGGCCACTGACGCCCGCACCCCTTGTCTGTCTCCGCTATTGTTTGGTCTCCTCTCAGCACTGACTTGGGGTGTGGCCCGCCTGGAAGGATTGAGTGCAGTCCTGGGGTCTGGGTGGGGGTGGGTAAATCTGACACACGGAATGGCAGGATCCCAGACTGGGAGTCTTGGGGGTTGGGCTGAGAGGGGAGCCACTGGGCCGGGGGCTCCTTGGTGGGGAGGCATGACTGGAGTGACAGAGGACAGGTTTGAGGGGACCAAGCAGAGCCAGGATTCCATGGGCAGAGAACTAATCCTCTAGACCTTTATGTTTTTCCTTTTGCTGGAAAAAACACTACAAAAAGGTGATTGCAAGCACTGCTCAGGCGTTGCCCTTCAAATTCACCTTCTTGCCAGTCACATACAGTGTTGCTCCAAATTCACCGTTTGCAAATCCAGTCTATTCCCATGTAAATAAAAGTTCTCCATTTAGCAAATGAAAGTCACCTTGGGGGTATGATAGAGTGAAACATGGTATACTAAGTGAGGTTTGGGCACAAACCTGGGCCTCTGTGAAAAGCATGTGCTCCAGTCATCGGGGCTATCTCTTGGCCTTTGTTCTTTAGTTTAAGCACCTGGATTTGGGCGATTCTCACTTGTCCTGCTATGTTATTCTCCTAGCTAATATGATCCCACTTTAATGAACATCTGGTGAAGTTAAGATAGCTGAAGTCCTGTGTCTAGGATCCAGATACAGTGCCACTGGTTTCCAAGACATGACCCGGGCCATCGCTCTAGACCAGTAAGGGCTGTGAGAGATCACAGCTGAGGGCGAGGTGGTGCCCAGCTCAGAGCCACCCAGTATGACAGTGAGCTCAGTAAGTAGCAGTCTGGCCATGAAGGAGGACTCCTTGAAGGACGTGTGTTCTCCACAACTCAAGTCCCGAAGAAACATGGCAGGAAGGCTGGAAGCCTTCCATCACCATTGAGGGCACACGCACACACACACACACACACACACACACACACCATCACTAGCACCATCATCACCCTCCTTCAAACAAACCAAGCTCAGATATCTGGGAGCCTTGATTTCCAAAGGTTTTCTCCAAGACGACTGGCCTGGTGTGTTTTGAGATCCAAGGAGCTGAGGTTTAAGCTTAATTTTTTTAAACTTGTAACAACTAAATAGACAAGCCAGAAGCTTGCAGGAACTGCAAAGGGTTCCTTGGTGGGGCTAACAAAGAGCAGAGTCTTGCTCGTCATACCAAAAGCTGGGGTCAGCGTGATGCAATTTCCCCAGAGGTGGGCCTGGGACAAGTGGCAGAGACACCCCAAGACTGTCTCTGAGCCAAGGAAGTGTCCAGCAGGGCAGAGGCAGAACAGCTCTCTAGGAGAGTGTTATCACCCCTCACCCTGTCACCTTGGGTCCACAACAGGACCCCGGGTCTTCTGGGGACATGTATTTAGGGGAAAGGATGAGAAGCTCAAATCTCTAGGACAGAGTCACATTCCTTGCTCATTACATAGTGTGTTATCCAACATGGGATGCCTTTCAGAAGGAGCGAAGCCAATAGTTAGCAATGGCTCTGGGACAATTGGATAAGAGGCTCCGTCTTGCCTTGGGAAATAGGGTAGAAGAGCTCCCTCCCCTTCTCCACACTCACCAGATTCCCCCCAGACTCTCTAGGTCCTCTGCCCAGAGACACTGAAATATGTGAGCACGTCCAAGGATCCCTCCACGAAGACCTTCTCCTGATCTGTCCACCCTGGTTGCTTCTGCATTGGCTTTGAATCGAGTTAGAGGGGTACAGATGAATTTGAAGAATACCTCCAGCCAATTTAAAGAAGTCCTCCAGTTCTCTTATCTTAACAAATGTTTCAGCAATAGGAATATCGATTTCAAGTTTTCTCTGGCTTCATGTGTGTGGCAGAAGGTTCCGCCCAGACTGCCCCACACAAAGGAACACTTCCCAAGTCCTAATGGACTCTCTGGCTCATTTGTGGGCTAACATTTGTAGACTTGTAAGTTCACAGTGTGTCTCCTTGGAATTCTAGTAAAATGCTTCGTGAGTCCCAATTCACAGGGTCAGAGATGATCACCAAAGCTAGGGGTGGGTGAGCTGATGCATGTTGCAGTGCTGGTGGGTTCTTGAGGATGGCAGCAAGAGCAGCACCAGAGGGGCTGGAGCTATAGCGCAGTGAGCAGAGTGTTCGCCTTGTACGCGGCCAACCCAGGCTCTATCCCTGGCAACCTGTATATTCCTTCGAGCACCAACAGGAGTAATTCCTGAGTGCAGAGCCAGGACTAACCCCTGAGAATTGCCAGGTGTGACCCCCAAAAAACAAAAATTAAAAAAGGACAGCACTGGTCCCATCAGATAGCTTTAGTGTTTAAGCTATTATTTACCATTTACAAGTGTTCAACAACAACCCCAGCAGCTTATGACCTGCATTTCTAAACTCTACACAGTATAGCTGCTCTGTTACTTGACTGGTTTGCTCTATGGAAAGAAAGGTGGAGTTTTGAAACTCTGCTCTATCTGATTGGTTAAGAAAAAAGGCCAGTCTAATCACAAAATAACTACCAATCAGATGGTGTCTACAACAACCAATCAGATGATATCTACAGAGATGTCTGTCTCCATCAATACCCTCCGACTGTATCACCCATTCTGGGTACTTCTGTCGATCTCACTGGTGGACCCCACTGATGTTGAGCCCACAATGGAGAGGCTATAAGGCTCTTTCGACCTAAGTCCTTTTGTTCTGGAGACAAAACTAAGTGATCACAGGCTGCCCGGTTGTCTTGTCACTAGGAAAAGCTTACAGGGGGACTCCATTGCTCTGATGGATGCAACTCTACATCCTTTGGTCCCTGGACAAGTCCTGCCCTTGATGTGGTTCTCTGCACCCCCCATCATCCTTCCTGTCACTGGGCAGCCCCTAAGTGCCTGCTGGGAGTGCTGGTGTCTTGAAGTCATGACTCCAATGAAGGAAAGGGTCCCTGCCTTTGCATGGAAAAAAAATTCTCCTACCCATTAACTTTCCGTAATATGGGCTCTGTTGTGAGCATGTGGGGGACTGTCAGCTTGCAATTAGAGCTCAATAAATCCCGAGGCCTGGAGTGGGCCCTTGGGGTATAGCTATTCACCTCATAAAACTTCTACTTAATTAAGAAAGGCACAGTTCAGCACGCAGCCTCTGCCCTGGCCAAAGCAACACGGCTGAGTGCAGAAATATTCAGGGTTGAGAGAGAGCACCTTCCCCCAGCCTTACGGCAACCCTAGCAGCATGCCAGCCCTCAGGACTCCCAGTTCCAGGAAGTCAGGGGTGCACCAGAAAGACTGGCCAGAGATACCGGGAAGGCTAATGTCATTCTGCCTCTCGGCCATCCTGGTAGACCACGACTCCTTCTCAATGGAACCCTCACGTCTCACTGCAATATACACAGTCTTGATGCTTATTTGCTCTCAGCGTGATCATAATGTTCTCATGTGAATAGCTGAAACCAGTAGTGAATGGCTATAAGTTAGACCTCACGGCCTTTGGCCAAGCACATGTGTTCGAGAAAATAAATCTTGGGAATGGGGGAGGGTGAAGGCTCCCACGATATATGATCTAAATACCTAGTTATCAATAAAGGATGATGAGAAATACGAAGATTCAGAAGAGTGTGGCTAATATACAGGGGTAAAGTGTCAGCACTGGAAATTGCATTGAAATAGGCATTGATGTGGGGCCAGGCAGAAAAAATACCTGCTTGAGGTCAAGCAGGTATTGTAAGTTCAAGAACAAGAGAAACTAAGAAGGAGGAGACAATAACTGCCACTCATAATTAGATAATTAGATATATTACTAAATAAATACAAATGAATAGAAACAAGATTTAAGGGGCCGGGAATGTAGGTCAGTGGTTAGAATATTTATCTCCCATGTTGCAGGTCTTGGGTTTGGTCCCTGGTGCAAACAACAACAACAAAAAAAAAAAAATCAAGCAAACAAAAGCAAAATGGGATTTTTTTGGAGTTAAAAAAAACCCCAAAAGGGGCCGGAGGATAGCCCAGCGGGTAGGGCGTTTGCTTTTGCATGCGGCTGGCCTGTGCCAGCCTGGGTTCGATCCCGGCATCCCATATGGTTCCCCAAGCACCACCAGGAGTAATTCCTGAGTGCAGAGCCAGGAGAAATCCCTGAGCATTGCCGGGTGTGACCCAAAAAGCAAAAAAAAAAAACCCCAAAAGTTTGTTGGAGAGGTTCAACAAACTGCAGCTGAAGAATGGAGACTCGGCAAACCCAAGAGCCATCAAAATGGCACAGCTTGAGGAATAGAGAAAAAAGTACAGACATGAACAAGCACCTCGCGGACGGCCACACCCCTGAAAGGGAGCTTCGGAACACCATGGACATGCTTTCTGCCTGGAACCCTTAAAATAGGATTTGTTTTTGCGCTTGGGGGGGTTGTGTGGGGGGGTCTGGCAACCAGCACAGGGCTTCCAAGCTTTGAAGGAAAACTATGAGAAGACTGTTTTATAGTGAGATCACGGGGCACGTGTGTGTTCACGGGAGGCAGCTGTTCCCCAAAGTACTGAGAAGTACGAAGAAGTGCTGAAGTTTCTTCTCTACTGCCCGTTTTTTAAAAAAAAAATTGTTTTGAATTCTTGACAAAAAATCATTTCTTTTATATTTTTTGGCCATGGTTCACTAAAGTGACCTTACAGCCTTCTGTGCCAAGAGTGTCGTCTGCAAAGATTGTCCTTGGGACATCCCAGGGTGTCCCTTAGCCAACAGATGAAGAACCATGTTCCTCCTGCCTGTGGCACAAACGCCACTGAGAAAGAAGAAGGTATTTCATATTCACTCTCCAATCACCGGGAGGCGTTACAAAGGCTGCGTGCAACTCAGAAACAAGGAGTCAGCAACCCAGTTTTTTAGAAATTGGAATTGGGGACAGTGAGAGACGGTGCAGGGGTCAAAACACTTTCCCTGTATCCTGGTTTAACACCCCCCCCCCCAGTCCCCCGCACCATATATGAGGGTCGGGCACCACCAGGGGCAGTCCTGAGCACAGAGCCTGGAGCAGTGCCAGTGTGTGTGTGTGTGTGGGGGGGTGGTCCTCAGTGATCATAGAGGACGTGGCTGCTTCAGGGCTCTGTGGTGCCAGGGACCACCAACGTAACCTCATGTGGTGCTGGAGCTCTATCCGGGCCAGGTTAGGCGACCCCCGAGCCATGTGCTGTCTCCCGGGTCCCGCAACACTCAACAAGAACCAGTAACATCCCTACACTCCTGCGTCCTTTGTTTAACTGGAAAAAAAAGCAGGCAGAGACGAAATCCCGCACCACCGCCCTCAAGGACTCCTGTCTGAACTAAAGGGGCTTCTCTGCCCGTTTAGGAAGGGCCTGCCCGGCTCTGCGCCCCACCCCTTCTGTGCTGACCCATCTGGGGCCACTGAGGGAGGACCTTGGAGTCCGTGAACCTCCAGCAAGCGGCAGGGAGCGCGTGGACGTGCCCGCCAGCTACTGCTAACAGCATGCCCCACCCCCGCCCACTGCCCCCAGAGCTGCCAGGCACTCTCTGCACTTTTGTGCCCCAAATCTGAGCCCCAGGAGCCAGAAACCAGGAATCTCGGTTCTTCCCTATCCAGAAAGCCCTGATGTTTGGGAGGGTGCCCCATGTGCACCATTTTCCTACTCTGATGGTCTGGATGAGTTACTATTATTTTTCACAAAAGTCCTGCACCTGTCAGGGACAGGACCAGGGCTGCCTTTCTACAGCTGCTGGAACCAAATGAATCAAGAGCTCTTGGCTCAAATTCACTTCTCCATCCGGTCGCAAAGATCTGGCTGTGAGTCCCTGGGGGCTAAGCCCTCTGCATGCCTGGGACAAGCCTTGCTCACCCTGGGCGCCCTCTAGCGGTGCCTGCAGGCACACCTCGAAATCCTGCGGCGCTAAGCCAGGTAGAGCAAATCCTCACACCAGTTCCCAGCTCCATCCAGACCGTCCTCAGAGCTTCCCTGTCTCGGGCTGAGGCCTGCTGAGCCCTTAATGCCACTGCAGGCCACCAGAACTGTAGGCAAGGGTCTCCTGACTGCACCCTGGGCACTTCAAGTTCCCAACAATAATCACTGTCTTCCCATTCATCATCGATTTGCTCGAGCGGGCTCCAGTAACATCTCCATATGTCCTGTCTCATGCTAGTAGAGCCCAAGGACATCTGCTTGCTCCAGGAACATAAAGAGCCTCAATCCATTCCATCAGGTCATGGGAATGAGGTCTATAATTGTTACTGGTATTTGGCATATCAAATACGACACGGGAGGCTTGCCAGGCTCTGCCGTGTGGGTGGCATACTCTTGTAGTCACCTCTAAATCCAGCATTTATTGATGAACTGTGCGGCGGAGCCATGCTATAATAGGCTCTTCTGACGAGAGGGAAGTCCGGATGTGGAAAATGGCGGCCCTCATGGAGTGGGGGGGTCATCTGGCTTGTTGTGAGGCAATTATAATAATAATAATAGTAATAATAATAATAATATTTTTTAAAAGACTGACAAACTAAGGAGCCAAAAGTAGTTAAACAAGAGATGGCATGCGTACATTTTGAAAGTAATTATTCCTACTGCTTCAACACTCTCAGAACTCACAGGTTAACTCCATCTGGCACAGTCGTACAAAGAACAGCCATATTTTAGCTAACTCCCTTTTCCCAATCAAAGACTTGCTCTAAGATCATTATTAATTACGACCAATTTGCTGAGCACTCACAATGCAAGTGACTGATAAAAACAAAAACTACTAACCCAAATAGTTTTCCAAAGAAAACTGTCTGAAGCATACAGCTTTAATTGTTTAATTTACTCCTTGTTCTTGGCTAGATCCTGTTCGAATGTAAATTACCTCTGGCAGAGTTTCAGAAAGTGGAGTATCTATCTGATCTTTCCTGTTCCTTTCAGTAAATAGAAAATTACAAAAACGCTTCTTAATACTTAAAGAAGGGCTGAAAACAATCTAACTCAATCAGAACAAGCCAGAGGGACCTGAACAATCTCATGGCAAACTTAATATTTGATTAGAGAAGCCGAAGATAATAGTGATAATAGTGGCCTCTATTGCTTCCCAGAGCAGGAGTGAGCTCTCTGGAGCGAAGTGTCCTTGAGAGGATTGGGTCACCTGGTTCCAAGAAGCCATCTTGTCACATCAAGGCCACACTAAGCAATACTTTTTCCCTGGGTAAATCCATATTTATCTCCATGACATTATGCATTGAGCGGGTGTGGGGAGGGGGAAGATCTTGCTTGTTGCTCCTGGGATCTCTGCAGACCAGCAAGCTTCCCCTGTGCTTATCATTCAAGCCCTGAGTTGGGAAAGAGATCTAAGGATCCAGCCGGCTAAGATTCTCAGAGCAAAATAGGCCGGCTTTTCTTCCCTCTCTTCGTCTTCTAAACTGACTGCTGATTTTGGCAAACCCTTCTACTTGTAATATTTGGTGCATTTACAAATAAAAGAGAGAAATGGGACAGGATCCTGAGTGTTTCCTGATGATAGAGTCCTGTTTCATTGTTTCTCCTATCACCCCCAACAAAAGACACTCCTGTTTTTGCACACCGTGTTTTCAGAGCATGTGCTCCTGGGCTGGTATTACGTGGGTGTGGGTATGTGCACTTGCAAAGGCTTTGTGAATTCTGTACAAGAAGTGGGACCCCTTTGAAACTCATTACACAAAGGAATGGCTAAGTACAAAGTGTGGGTTGATAAAAAACTAAAAAGCAAAAATATTTTTTCTGAAGCTATCAGCAAACCTATTTAAAATAATACACATTTTAAAAAATGCATATTTGTAGTTTTTTTGAAGAAGCTTCTGAGGGCATTTTGCCCGTTGCTATAAGGTTATGTGTTTGGTGCCTAAATGCAGTGATTTGTTATGCTTACGTGCATAATGAACAGTGAAAATTAATTTTGTTACTGGTTTTACTGGTTACTGGTTTTGACATGGTTTTGGCATATTGAATACGCATCGGACAGCTTGCCAGGCTCTGCCGTGCGGGAGCTATACACTCAGTAGTTTGTGGGGCTCTCTCAGAGGGGTGGGTAGAATATTCATGGTAATTTGGTAGTAAATTGCACGGCAGCTGTGTGGCGCGCACAACAGGAAAAGCTGGTATCTGCTCTGCCAGGTGTATCTGAGTCCGAAAAATTAATTAAAACGTCAAAATATTTCAAAAGACTTACACTGTGAGGTTATTCTGAGTTATAAGGCACTGAACAAAGAAAATCCATTAGCAAACACTTAAGAGAATTTCACTCTGAAACCTCCTTGCATGATTCAGACAGTCTCAGTGAATTCCCATTTTGTTGAGTAATTTTATTATTTTTTTTAAGTATTTTATTATACCACCGTGAGATATATAAATAAAAAGATATACAATTAAAAAGTTCATGTTTGGGTTTTGGTCATACAGTGTTTCAGCACCCGTCCCTCCACCAGTGCCCATCTCCCACCACCAACATCCCCGGTTCCCTCCCCCTTCCCCAGCCCTGCTCCATGGCAGGTTCTTTATTTCTTTCCCTTTCTCTCTCTTTCTCTTTTCCTTCCCTTCCAGACTATGGATAACAGAACATACATTAAAAGGTTGTCATGTGTATCCTTTTGCCTCTATTTAATGCTCAGTTCTAGGTTGGCATTAGTACCCTCGACTATTATTAGCACCCTGTTCCATTTTCTGTCTTACCTAAACTCTGACTCCCACACGTTTGTGATAATCTCCACCTTTGACAAGACCTCCTGATATATGTTTCACTTGACCTTGGATATTGGTATCATAATATGTACATATATATTTATGCCATGCAAATAAATGCAGTCATTCTGTATCTGTCTCTCTCCTTCTGGCTAATTTCGCTCAACATAATCTTCTCCATGTCCATCCATTTATAGGCAAATTTTATAACTTCATTTTTCCTAACAGCTGCATAGTATTCCATTGTGTAGATGTACCAAAGCTTCTTTATCCAGTCATCGATTTTCGGGCACTCTGGTTGCTTCCAGATTCTGGCTATTGTGAATAATGCTGCTATGAACATAAAAGTAGGGATGGTGTTTGCGCTGCGTATTTTTGGTTTCTCAGAGTAGATTCCCAGGAGTGGTATGGCTGGGTCAAATGGGAGTTCAATTTCTAGTCTTTGGAGGAAAGTCCATATTGTTTTCCAGAAAGGCTGTACCAGCCGGCATTCCCACCAACAATGGATGAGTGTCCCCTTTTCCCCACATCCACGCCAGCACTTGTTGTTCTTGCTCTTTTGAATATGTGCCAGTCTCTGTGGTGTAAAGTGGTATCTCATTGTTGTTTTGATTTGCATCTCTCTGATGATTAGTGATGATGAGCATTTTTTCATATGTTTTTTGGCCATTCGAATTTCTTCCTTGCTGAAGTTTCTGTTCATTTCTTGTCCCCATTTTTTGATGGGGTTGTTTGTTTTCTTCTTGTAAAGTTCTACCAGTACCTGATATATCCTGGATATTAACCCCTTATCAGATGGGTTGTGGAGTAATTTTAAATATTTCTTCAAACCTGAGCATAAGATGCTCAATTTAAAGTAATGTTTGGCCTTAGAGAAAAAGTTGCAAAAAAAAAAATGGTAGCGAGAATTCTCCCCTTTCACCAGCTTCCAGAAATAGAACATCGATAGAAGAATGATCAAAAAGATATGGATTAGCTCTGCTTAGCAGTACTACTACCTGAAAGGAGAGTTTGTTTGCCTTTCTGTTGATATTATTTTAAAATGTATGTCCTTCATTGGAAGCACTTGTTATTTTTCCTTCACTTCCAAATGTCTTTTTGGGGAGTGGGAAACTGGCCCATGATGGACAGTGCTGGGGAAGTTACTCCCAGCTCTGTGCACCACAGCAGAGGGGGATGACAATTTTGCAGTATGGAAGATTAAACTGAGGTTGATTTTATGTAAGTCAAGTGCCTTAACCCCTGCACTCTGGCCCTAAACTTGCATTCTCACAGTGACATTTACATTTCCAGGGCACTGTATCATCTGCCCTTCCCAGGATGTCCCATCCATGGCCGAAAAGGGTCGTTTCAGGCAAACTCTGGGGCCTGAGGCCTTTGGATCACTCTGCTCTGAGCCACACTTGGCAACCAGAGCACAGAGTGGGATTTCTCCCACTGGTGAACAGACTCAACATCAGAGAAGCCTTAATTGCATTCTGCGCCTACCGTCCAGATACTAGCAGACTCAGCAGCCCATCCACAAATATCTACAATCCACCAGGAAGGCAGGACGCAGGCATCCTGATCATTTTCAGTCCCCCTTTCCCAGTTTACTCTACTTTCCTTTGAACAAACCTGTTTCTGTTCCTAATCTTTGTGTTTTTTTTTAAGGTCCATAATTTGTGGTGCTGGGGGCTGCCAAGGCTATCCATAAGGTTGCTACTGGGGATTAAACTCAGGGCCTCACATGTACAAGTTCCATGTTCTGCCACTACACCTCCAGCTCCTAGTCCTCAGCTTTGAAGCAAAGGCACTTCTGGATGTGACACCTGGTTTCTGGCATTGACCTTTGGCGTCACTGTTTAGAAAGAGTATGAGGATGAGGCAAACTGATGTGTTAGAAGCAAGTCTGTGTCCTGGAGCCTGTAAGGTTTCTGCCTTTTCTCTTGCTCCTCCTAAGAGCACAGAGAGGGAGTGAGAGATGAAAGGCGAGTGAGGCAGTACCGCAGGAAATGTCATTTGGATGTAATTATCAAGAACCCTGACACCTGCATTCTCCTCTAAGCAACTTGGTCTGCTTTGTTTTATCTTTCCATTGTACTGAGGCTGCAATTATGTCTGCACCTTAATTCTTCAGCTCAAGCTCCCGTGTTTTGCTATCTTGGTTTATTCCACAGACGAGTCTTTTCTTTTGATCTCAGATATTAAAGTTCTAAACCCATTTCATCTTTATAGAACTCTCACCCTGCACAAATGTATTCATTCTCAACACTTAGAATTTCCACTTAAATACCAATTTCTCAAAGTCCCAGGGGAGCAATGATAATGTCTGTCTATGAATATCTGTCTGTAACACTCAGCACCCCATTTTATACGTGGCAGGAGTTCAGGAAATATCTATGAAATAAATTTGAATCAATCTTATTTACAGACCTAATGCCGTTCCTAAACTCCTGATTTGTGAATGCCTTTAGTTACTCAACATTTCAAAATTGGTGTCGGAAGTAATAGTACCTGGGGCAGGGTGCTTGCCTTGCATGTGGCTGACCTGGGTTTGATCCCAGGCACAAAATCCGGAAGCAGGATCAGGGATCCCCTTATGCCCCAGGGGTTCAGTGGCTGGTGGACGGAGAAAGACACAAGAATCCAGCAAAGTTTCAAAATGCCTTACTTACACAGGCCCTGGCATACAAATCAGCAATAGAAAAACCCCAAACTTAGTGTTCCCAACTGGACCCTGGCCACGTGTAGGCCAAGATGGCTGCCACCACGTGTTAAGGCCCTGCAGAGAGGAAACAGCGAAGAGGCAAGAAAGAGAGCGCCCAAAAGGAACCCAGAAAGAAAGCAGACTACAGTTTTTATATCCCTGCAACACAGACTGCCCACTCCAATGGAGAGCAGTTAGGGTCAAATTCCCTCAGGTAATTTCTCCTAGGACCTCTCCTAGGCCCTTTGAGATCTTAGTGTTGCTGAGCCAAGATCTACCTTGGAAGTGCCCCTGCAGGGTAAAGTGGAGAAGGGGCTTCTGAGATGAACTGTATCTCAGAATACAAAGACATGCATCTGTACAAAAGAATATTTATAGCCAGGTATATATTTCTCCAAGCCTTCACAAGAGTCTCATCTTTTCTTCATGGTTGTTCTGTATATTAGTCTTTGACTTATCAGAGAGCCATCTTGCTTGCTTGGAGGCAAACAGCATTTCTCTCTGGTCTAATTACTTAAGAGATCCAACATGGCCAGGCAAATGTACGGGTAAGATCTAGCTAGTCCCACGATGATTGTGGCAGCATGAGAGAATATTTATACCAGTCAGTGTAGAATACCTGGTCATATGAACTGCCACATTCAAACTGTCCTCCTTCTATCTACAAAGTGGCCTGCAGGAGGCAACTCCAGGCCAGATGCAGAGGCTGTGGGCAGCAGTGTACTGTAACACCTGAGTATCTTTGGATGTGACTCCCCCACAAAAAAAAAATCCAAGAAAACAAATGCAATCTGGTCATGGCATTGTGACCTGAAACCTTCCCAGTTTTTACTCTCCCTGCATTTTTATTAAGTTGAATGATAAGCAATAGTTATTCTTCCTAGACAATGCACATGGCTTGATAACATACACATTCATGCATGCGTACACACACATACTTTAGTGGGTTGCAATGTTGTGATTAAGAATAGTAATGGAAGTTGGAGAGGCAGTACCAGGGCTAAGGCATTTGTCCTGCTTTCTATCAACTCAGGTTTGATCCCGGTACCACCTACAGTCCCCAAACACTACTAGGAATGATCCTTGAGTCAGGAATAAGCCTTGATCCCTACCAGCTGTGACCCAACACTCCTCCCCAAACAAACAAAAAAAAAAAAAAGGAGAAAGGATGAACAGATACTCAGGAGATAGCTCAGAGGAGCTCATGCATCGCGTGTGGGAGCCCTGAATTTGGTCCCTATTGCTGTGTGGTCTCCCCAACAGTGTCAGGAAAAGTATAACAATGAAGAGATGAAAGAGAAGGAAGGAAGAGAATTAAACTCCACCTCTGCAGAATGGCTGTGAGGCCCCAAAGGAGCTGGTTTCAGGCTCTCTCCCCAGCTCACATCCTCCCGTAATGTGATTCTTTATCATGGTTGATGAGGGAAGGACTCTCCCAGGAACGAGAAGAAATGACTTATTTGAGGTTTCAATTTCATTATATGTCATTTCACTTCAACTCTTGGTTTCCAAGGGCCCAGTGCCGGTGTTAAGTCGGAACTTAGAGTCCGCACACTGCCCCCTGTGCTCTGGGACACCTTCCACCATAGGCTTGGTTACTTCTCAGGCCTATGAATCTGTTGTACTCCTTCCGAGTGAGCATCTGATGCTTCCTCTCCTGGTCCAGACCCAGCCACTTCCACTCATCACCTCCTCTTTCCTGCTGCTATTCCCAGGGTCCAGCAAAGATATTCCTCTTTCTAGAAGATGTGACTCAGCAAGACTTAGTTCAAACCCCCCCCCCCACAGCCCCATCGCACCGCCCACTCCCAACATCCTATGAACTTCCAGAGTCCTGTGTTCAGGGAAGAGCGTCTTCTTTGACAGGAGCGTTTTTCTTTCTGGGAGGGCAGGGACTCTATTTGTCTGCCCTTGCTGTCTTCAAAGTCCTTGACCCAAGGCAAGCAGTCAATATTGGTTGAATTACCAGATTGATGAGTCAGTAACTGAGTGATGGTCATGCTGGCCCATGTTAAATCAGTGAAGAGCAAAGACTTTCTGAGTGGAAAGCGATGATTTAGTTTGAGTTTTGCCTCTCCTCTTCCAGGAGAACTTCATCTTCTATGGTTCAAAAGGACATTTATGGAACCATAAACTCATGTGTGCTAAATGCTATTTAAACAGCCTCCCAGTAACTTTCACACACCATAAATGTCAACAAGAAACAGCCCTTGGCCTCAAGAAGATTAAAAGCGGTCAATGAGATTTTATGATCAGAACCAAAATTAAATGATAGGACTGAAATAAATATAAATTTGGGCCACGTTCCTTTCTTCTTACTTGAAGGTTATTTTTCTCATATGGTCAAATCTATCTCCATCAGTTTGCTTTCCCTAAGGTGACTGATCTGTTGCTCTCTCCAGGAAGCCAGATCGCATCAAAATATTAAAAACTGGAGTGGGGGAGATACTTTTAAATCATGATTTTTATTAGTTACAATTAAAATGCCATGGAGAGTCAGGGTGAAGGCCAAAGATAATGGATGTTATTTACTCTTTTCTTCTTATTTTATTCTCACAGTGCTCTCCTTCATGTTTTATTGTTGAAAATCTCTTAAATATGGGTCCTGAGGGATAGTACAGTGAGCAGGACATGTGCCTTGCATGCATCCCACCCTGGTTGGATCCCCAGCATCCAGTATGGTCTCCCAGCACACAGGAGTAACCCCTGGGCACTGCCAGGTATGGTACAAAACAAAAACTGAAAACTCTGATATTAATCAATTCTTAGGTAACCTATGGTGTACCGACCCTCCCTACAACTCACCCATTCTTCCCGGAGCAATTTTCCATACTGTTGTCTTCTCAATTCCAGTCTAGTCTGTAACTCACCCTTTCTAGAGTTCTCTATGTACACAATTCTCAGGTTGAGCCAGAATCTGCCCTTCTGTACCCCCATAATTTATGCCTCCTGAGTCCCTTACGCCTATAACTAGTTCCTGCAGATAATTCTGTCAACCTTTGCTCCCCGCCACCCTGTTTCCAACCATTGTCCTTACCCTGACAGACTCAGGGACTCGGGGAAATGCCAAAACTCCAGTCGGGAGGAAATTTCTCTCTTTTCAGGTGGGGGGAGAGGGAAGCGAATTGCCTCTGCCAGGCTCTTTGTCTTCATCCGAGAAAGAATTCAAGGGAGAATTCAAGGGAGCAGTATCAGAGAAGGATCAATCAAAGGGCTGAGAAGTGTCAGCGGTCCGCAGAGACGGGTGTTCTCGCGAGTCACACCAGCTGGGTTTTGGCGTGAGGGTCCTACAGGATGAGTTAAAAGAGTATGAATATTCACAAAGGGCTTGGGCTGGGCTAGGTGGTGCTGGGAGCTGGGAACCTAGTGAGATTCCAAGCTGTGTCAGAAGCGTCTTATTCCAGCTGGGGTCCTGGGAGTGACGAGGGACTGGACCTTAGCTAAGAGTGAAGTTGGGGCAGGGGTGAGGAGGAGGTTGTTTCTCCTTAAGTATGCACCAGCAACCCCTTGGAATCAAGTCTCCTGAGTTTCCTTATTCATAGAACTTGGTAACAGAGAAAAAAAAATGAAAGGAATGATTGATTCTGGGCAATTCCACTCCTTCTTAGTGCTTTTCTGTCCTGCCTTTCTCTGATCATTTATCAGTCACTGTACTAATGCTTTGCTTCTGAGGGTGCTTCATATTAGTGGGCCGGGGGCTCCTGATTCCCAGAAGGAGCCTGCAGTGAGGCACCCTTGCAGTACTAAATCATTTGATAGCACTTGGGCTTCACAGTCTGTTTTGGAACTTTATGTTCCTTTCATCAATTGCAATCGATGCCACAGGGCCTGTTCTGGGCCTGACCAGTTAGTTCCTGGCACCAACTCAAGCCCACAGCAACCAGGAGATTGACTGACCAAGAACGAGTGAAGCTGAATCCAAACCAGAGCTGTGGCAGGCACCTCCCAGTGGAACAAGAGACCACAGTGTGGACCTGGAGGTGAGGACAGAGCCTGCAAGGCTGCTCAGGTGGATGAGTTTGGTGGCATTGCTGAAGACAAGCCAGGAGGTGGGCACGAGGCTGTGCCTCCCGGAAGTGAAGAACTTCTGTGAAGGATGAGCAGAGGGAAGGCAGGCCTGAGCATGCATGTCGAACTGACCCGGGCTCCGTTTCTCCTCTCCACAGAGAGCCTGTCGCCCTGCAAAGACACAGAAATCAATCCATCATGGCAAGAACCTGGGCATCGCTGCCAGCCAGGCCCGGTCCCACAGCCCTGGCCAAGAGAGCTACTTGCCAGTGCTTGGCTGGCTCTCCAGAAACGGGACAGGCTGGCCTTGCCAGGTCCAAGTTTGCACATGGAGTTGGGGGCTGGGCTTGCATTCAGGTCCTGGTGAGGTGAAAGGTCAGCACAGCAGGCAGCTCAGCCTCATGGTCAGGATTAGTGAGTAGGGCAGGTAGAGCCAGAGTGAATAAATGCATGTGCCTTAGTGGAGCCCCCAGTGTTCCTTCGGTCCTGGTTTGCAGCAGGGGTACCTGTGCCCAAGCAGACAGCTCTCAGGGACACCACTCGGTGACACCTGCAAAGGGACCCCTCAACTCAGTCCTCTTCCACCTGCTTCTAGAAGGAAGTGGCACACACACAGCACTGGTGTGATGAGACATCAGAAGCTCCTTTGGATACGTAGCACAACCCAAGTCTTACCTCCTGTGCTCTCTCTCTCTCTCTCTCTCTCTCTCTCTCTCTCTATCTGTCTCTCTGTCTCTCTCCTGGTAGAAGGAGGGGGCCCAGAGCAATACTACAGTGGATAAGGTGTTTGCCTTGCCCTGGTTTGATTCCCGGCATCCCATATGGTCTTCCTAGCACCACCAGGAGTAATTCCTGAGTGCAGAGCCAGGAATAATCCTTGAGCATCATGAGGTGTGACCTAAAAAGCAAAAAAAAAAAAAAAAAACAAAAAACCAAAAACAAAAAAACAAAACCCAGCTGGCAGAAGGAAGACTGAGTCAGCTGGTCCCACTCCTCTCTCGCCTGTTCCTGTTCCTGTCTTGTAACGGCATGAAAGCTTGGCACTCCCTAGGCACATGTTCCCCTTGAAACGTCCATAAGGTGACTACCAGTACTCGCTTTATCTCCATCAAAGTCTACGTTAAAGCCAGACTTGCTCTTCAGGCGGACTGCTGAAATAGAGGTCAGGTGTGGTCCCTTCTCTCACGAGTAGGAGTTTAGGAAAATGGGTGAGCTCAGACCCTGGAATCTGCACTTTGAGCCCTTGATCAAACTAGTAAATTGAATGTGAGAATCCACCCATGATCACCAGGCAAGAGCTACTCGTGGCAGACAAAGCTGTATAGGATTTCACAGAGGAGAGCCAGCATTGCTCAAATCTGGACTCCCCACCCCTAATTCCATGTATTTATGCAGTTGGGGACTTGGGGAATATACAATTTAAGATGAAAAACAGGACTCTGAAGGGTATTATGTGTCAACCCAGTTACCAAAGGAGAAGGCGACAGCCCAGCTTCTCATTGATCCCACGAGACTTTCTCCTGTCTCCTACGCAAATTCAGCAGAGTTTGTGCTGACAAAGCGTTTGATCCTATCAGTTTTGGACCACGAGAATACCATGGGGAGGAGAAGCTTTGTTCTGCATAGACCTTAGATTTTGGAGAGGCGTCTATTGCACAGAAGCTGGGGGTGGTGGGGATAGCTTAGAAGACAATACTGAGAGATGCTTAGCAGGGGACGTGGTATGGATGGCCTTTGATGCCGTGAGGTCTGACTCTATGGAGAGGGGAAGATTTCCAGGGTTTGGGGGCAAAGGGGCCCCTTCTTTTCTCTGTGGAGACTGACTTCCTCTTTTTCCTTTATTTTCTTTTAACTTTTGAACCACACCCAGAGGTGCTCTGGAATTGCTCCAAGGCTCTGTGCTCAAGTTTTACTCTTAGATTGGGGGGGAGACTCCATGGAGTGCTGGGATTTGAAACCAAGTTGCCTGCATGCAAGGCAAGTGCCTTCACTGCTGTACTCTGTCTCTGTATCTGTCTGTCTCTCTAGGCTGCTTTGCTTCTTCCATTTTTGGGGGTGTTAAACTCCCACATGGTCAGGATGTCAACACTCTAGCCCAGTCATACCCTGATTGGGCCCAGGGGCCTCTGGGAACCACTTGGCTCATGCCCGAGACTACTCAGAGGACTTGAGCAGTCCTCTTCAGGACCACACCTGGTTGTTCTCGTCGTGGAGATCCAAGGGTGTAGGACTGAGATTGGGACTCTAGTCGTGCAGGTTGTATGGCCCTGACCCCTCTTCAATCCCACACACCCTCTTCCCTATGTGGGACTCTTAACCTCTGGTAGCTCAGAACAGGGTTGTATTTGGAGAGAGGTCTCTAAAAACAAGTTAAGATGTCATATAGGGGGTCCTATTCCCTCAGCAATGATAAAAAGGAGAAGAGGAGGGTGAAGACATGCAGAGAGGGACATGGGAGAAGGGAGCCATCTCCAAGACCAGGAAAGAAGCCCCAAAGGAATCCTGGCCCAGATCTAACACTTGTAGTGCTCAGAACAGGGGAACTACAGTCTAACGGGTGCTGTGCTGAGATATTTTGAAGGGTGTCTTTTATTAGTCAATCTTAGTGGTGACTTGAAAACATTTTGAGGTGACTTAGAAAGCAGGAATTAATCTTTCAGGTTAAAAATTAATTTTTTCAGGGGTCAGGGAGATATTAGAGGGGTCGGGGTGTCTCTGACCTGGATCTGACCCATCACCGCATCCTTATTCTCTGGCGCTAATGCAATGACCCCATTATCAAGTAGTGTCAGAAGCGGCTCCCTGAGCACTTCTTGGTGGGGAAGCTCCACCCATGAATAGATGATTACAATGTAAAGGGTGAAAAAGTGGTCTTCCTTCCACCCTGCTACTCGTTCCATCCTGCCCACAGCCAAGGAAGTAGGCATGAGAGAGAAAACTTGGACCTTGGGAAATCTGCATTAAAGGACGTAGTAGTTATAACCCAGTTTCCTCTGTGTTTGGCCTATTGGGTGAGCAAAGGTCAAATAGTTAAAAAACAAAGAAAAAGGAAAGCTCTGTTTTCCCCTTATCATGTTCTTCCTGTTAAAGTTTATTCAAGAAAGACAGCAATAGGCAGACCCTACGTCAAAACCTTCTTTTTTAGATCCACAAAACAGAGATGGACCAGTGGCATAGACCACCTTGGAATTCACTTCTATGCCAACCCAGTGTGTAACCCTAGGGTCTGTCTGAAAAGTGCTTTCCTATTTCTGTTCCCATAGAAGCAGCTTCGGGGGATTGTGCAAGCACACGAGTTCTCTGGAATATCCATGCCCCCCCACCCCCAACTGCCTGTCTTCCAACCTGCTAACCTGTAACAGTAAAGCTTTCTCTGCCTGTGACCCTTCCATTGATCACTGTCTGTATCACTGTCTTCCCGTTCATCATCGATTTGCTCAAGGGGGCACCTGTAACATCTCCATATGTCCTGTCTCATGCTAGTAGAGCCCAAGGGCACCTGCTTGCTCCAGGAACATAAAGAGCCTCAAACCATTCCATCAGGTCATGGGAATGAGGTCTTCCATTGATAGGCTCAGGCAAATGGCAGTGGAATTCACCTCTGTGATAACAAAGGGATGGAGAGCCTGGGGGATCTAAGATCAAAAAATATTCTCAGATTCATTTTTTTTTCTTCTTTTTAAACACCTACATACAAACATGGGGCTGAAAGTCACTTTCTTCATGCCTTTCAAATAAAGTTCAAGAGGGTCCCAGGCCCTGAATCTGCTGGTTTAGGAAAATTCCTCTTGTACTTACTGTGGCTAAAATGCTTTTGGCGTATCACAAAAGAGAAAGGGGCTTTACAGGGAGAACCATTCTGGTTAGCGTGAGGGCATGAACTCCCGGATACCAGCCGCTGTGACTCCCAGTGAGGGGAAGCTCCCCAAGGCGGACAAGCACAGGGCCTCGCTGCCTTAAGCATTCCCCTCTGGAAAAGGGGACTCTTATACACTGTTGGTGGGAATGTCGACTTGTACAACCTTTCTGGAAAACAATATGGACATTCCTCCAAAGACTAGAAATTGAGCTCCCCTTTGACCCAGCCATACCGCTCTTGGGAATATACCCTGGAAAGCCAAAAACACACAGCGGAAACACAATCCGCACTTTTATTTTTATAGCAGCACTATTCACAATAGCCAGAACCTGGAGACAACCAGTATGCCCGAGAACTAATGACTGGATAAATAAACTGTGGTATATCTACACAATGGAATACTATGCAGCTGTCAGAAAAAATGAAGTTATAAAATTTTGCTATAAATGGATGGATATGGAAAGAATCATGTTGAATGAAATTAGTCAGAAGGAAAGAGAGAGACATAGAATGACTGCATTTATTTGCATGACATAAATATACTAGGTGATCTTACCGAAAGTGGAAATTACCACAAGCGTGTGGGAGTCAGAGGTTGGTTTAGATAGAGAAGGGAACATGTGTGAATAAATGTCTAAAATTCTGATGCTAACATAGAACTGAGCATTAAATACAGACAAAAAATGCAAATGATGGCTTCTAAGTGTGCGTAGTGCACTTAGAAGTTGTACAATGTGTGGGAGAAGGAGGAGAGAGAGAGGGAGAGGAGAGGAGATAAAGAACCTGCCATTTAGGCAGGATGTGGGAGGGGAGGGAATTGGGGACATGGGTGGTGGCTTGGGGGCACTGGTGGAGGGCGGGGTGCTGGAACACTGTGTGACCGAAACCCCCCAAGCGTGAACAGCATTGTAATTGTATATCTCACGGTGGTATAATAAAATGTTAAAAAAAAACATTCCCCTCTGACAACCCTCTGAGGCAAGGGCAAGGCTTCAGAAGCCCCATCCCTGCTCAACTTAAGAGACCCTGTCTTGAGAAGGGAGCGATGTGCTAATAATCTTTGGAAATGATAATACCAGCCAAGAACTGAGCATTGAATATAGGCAAAGGGATACACATTACAACTCTAGATGTACATATTGCAAGCCACAATGTATAAGAGGAGAGAGAGAGAGAGAGAGAGAGAGAGAGAGAGAGAGAGAGGCTGGGGTTAAGGGAGGAAAAGGGGGAACATTGGTGGTGGGAATTGGGCACTGATGGAGGAGCGGGTGCTGGAACACTGTATGACTGAAAACCAAGCATGAACATCTATGTAATTGTATATATTATGGTGGTATAACAAAATATTTAAACAAAGGAGACTCTGTCTTGACACTCATCTCTTTAGTAAGTCTGATCTGGAAGCCACACACTGGGTACAGGGATGGGTGTTGCTTCCACAGACCTTGGCTCTTGTTAGAGTGGCGCCTTCATCAGTGGTAAAAGGTCATGTGGGAGTGAGTGGCCAACGAAAAGCAGCTGAGTGTTCTGCACGGCCTTCTTCCCTGCTGGTGGTGCTGGGTCCTGACCCCCGAGCACAGGGCCTGCTGGACGATTCCTTTCTTTGTGCCATGACACACTTCTGGCTTGTTGGATCAGCCCCTCTATTGGGGTTGCACAAAGGCAAAAGAAGAGCTGTCTTAAATATATATATATATATGTATATATATATAATATATATAGTATGATATATATGTATATATATATAGTATATATAGTATGATACCAATATCCAAAGTCAGGCAAAACATGGATCAAGAGGTCTTGTCAATAGGTAGAATCTACCACAAATGTGTGGGAGTCTGAGGTTAGGTAAGACAGAGAAGGGAACAGTGTGCAGTGTGCTAATAATTGTTGAAAATGGTAATACCAGCCTAGAACTGAACATTGAATATAGGCAAAAGATGCACATGATAACCTCTAAATTTATGTATTGCAATCCACAATGTGTAAGAGAGGGAAGAGAGGAGAGAGAGAGAAAGAGAAAGTGAAAGAGAAAAGAGATTAAAAATAAATCCTGCCATAGAGGCAGGCTAGGGGAAGGGGCGGGGAGGGAATTGGGGTCATTGGTGGTGGGAAATGGGCACTGGTGGAGGGATGGGTGCTGGAACTCTCTATGACCGAAACCCAGACATGAACATTTTTGTAATTGTATATCTCACGGTGGTACAATAAAATATTTTAAAAAATAGAGGAGCTGTCTGTTCAGATAGTGACCAGGCTGCATACCCAGGGGCGTGGTGACCTGCTTGTGACTTGGTGTTGATGCAGATATATACAAGGAGCACAAACTTTCAGCTCTGGGCTCCAGAATGTACATTAGCTCATGACATCTCATAAGTAAGCACGTAGAACAGAGCCAGCTGGTGCTGTCTGGTCCATTCTTATTTCTGACATCCCATTCCAAGATTGCAGCCAATTTTGTGCTGGTGCAACACCCTGACCAAGAGATGAAGGGTCTCCTCCGTTGGAACCAGGGGAGATGTGGGTGCATGTGTGTGTGTGTGTGTGTGTGTGTGTGTGTGTGTGTGTGTGTGAAGCAAAGGGGGCTCTTTGTGGGTCTAGACATTTCTTGTATTCTCAAGGAGATGTACTGATGAGCCGCCAGTGGGCTCCCTTTTGTCCCACTGCTGATTTAGAAAGAGCTGTCAGGGTGACGATTCTCCTCCTAAAGTGACAGTAATGAAGACAGGCTGGGCAGGTGAGCCCATGAAAATGACCTCATGATGTTCTGGTGACCATCATGTGGGAGCAGAACAACTTGAGGATTTGAGCGTTCATTCCACCGCCCAAACTGATAAATTATGGAAACATTTTTGTACTAGGCTTTATTTTTAAAGTAGTTTTTTGGGGGTGGGGCGGAGTGATAGTCCAGCTGGTAGGGCGTTTGCCTTGCATGTGGCAGGCCCATGCCTGCCCAGGTTCGATCCCGGCATCCCATATGGTCCCCCGAGCACCACCAGGAGTAATTCCTGAGTGCAGAGCCAGGAGAAACCCCTGAGCATCGCTGGGTGTGACCAAAAAAGCAAAATAATAAATAAATAAAATAGTTTGGGGTGAGCAGAGAGTACAGAGTCCTCGTCAACACCCCGTCCTGCCTACATACAGCCTTCTCCATCAGCCACAGGACATCGGTCACCTTCAATGAACCACACAGACACCATTGTCACCCAGAACTGTGGCATTAGGGTTCAGTCTTGGTGTCAAAAATTTATAGATTCATATGAACATACAGTGACATATGTCTACCCCATGGCATCGTGCAGGCTAGTCTCCTGCTCCTCACTAAATCCTCTGTGCCTGGCTACCCAAGCTTCTCTCTCCTCCCACATCCCTTGGAGGCATCAATCTTGCTACTGTCTGTGTAGCTCTGCTTCTTCCAGAATGTCATGTAGTTGGGATCTTACAGTCAGCTCCATTATTTCAAAAGTGTGGGTCAGAGAAACAGTACATGAGGTAAGGCGCTTTCCTGGTATCACAAATGGTCCCCTGAACACCCCAGGAATGATTCCTGAGAGCCGTAAGTAACCCCTGAACACTGCTGAGTGTGTCTCCTCCCCAGACTAATAATACTACTAATACTAATATAATACTAATATAATACTACTACTACTACTGCTAATACTAATACTAATGCTAATATACTACTACTACTACTACTACTACTACTACTACTAATAATAATAATAATAATAATAATAATGTGCTCTGTGGGCCTCATCAGGTTCTTTTCTTGGGCCTCCGTGGCCCTTTCTATTTGAGAGAAGGAGGGCATGGGGTCAACCTGAAGTTCTTCTGTCTTTCCTCTTTGACCTTTGCAGAAAGAAGATTGGTGGAGGAACATCTTGGCTAAAAATTCAGTGTACAGAAAAGGTGGTATCAGGATTTAAGAGAAAGGATTGGGTCCTGATAAACGGAAAAGAGCTGAAAGCCTCAGTTCACCCAGAGTGAGACCCCGGAGAGGGCTGGGAACTGGGTACCACCATGTGCGTTCCTTTCCCTTCCCCTAGCTGGTTGTGCCCATCATGAGAGAAACCCTTCATCGAGGACCTTTGCCATGAGGCAGGACCCAGCTTAACTGAGCAGGACATGCACGTGGCTGAAAGGCATGAAAACGTGCCAGAGACACATAACTTGAAAGTCTGGACTATGGATGAGTACAAATGGACAGGAAAAATAGATCCTGCACAGCAGAAATGGATGGATCCCTGACCAAGACACCTATTTGTAAAAGGTTCCTGATGACACCTGGAGAATCCTGACACCTTGAAGCAAGAAAGCAGATCTGGCTCACACGCTCTTCCTCCTCCCTAGAGAGCTGAGACGCCAACATGAGGCAAACACCATTTACTTCACATCGAATAGGGAGTGGGATCTTAAGAACACCCGTCAGGATTTGACAGCCATTAGAATTTGAAAGAGCTTTTAAGGTTCTTGTCTGTGTCCAATTGTCCTGGGCCCTAAATTCATGTCAAATTGATAGATTCAGGGACAGCCCCCTCCCTCCCTACTGCTGTCGCTGCCTGTACTATAGGGATACTGTATGCACCCCTTAGTGCTCACCTATCAAAAGTGTCCATGTTCATAGTAAATTTTTGATAAATTTACCCAGTTATGCAATTGTCATTCCAATTCTATTTTAGAAGACTTCTGTCACCCCAAAAAGGTTCCTGGTTGGGGTCAAAGCAGGAGGGTGTTCGCCTTGCATGAAGCAGACCAGAGTTTCATCCCCGGCATCCCATATGGTCCCCTGAGCACTGTCAGGAATAATTCCTGAGTGCAGAGCCAGGAGTAGCCCCTGAGTATCACTGGGTGTGACCCAAAAGGGAAAAGTCTCCTGATGCCCCTTTAAAGTCAATTATTGCTTCTGTCCTGACCCTTGGCAACTCCTGAGCTTTCTGGTTTTATCGACTGGTCAAGCCTAGTTATTTTATATAGAAAGAATCAAAAGATTCTTTTGTTTGTTTGTTTGTTTGTTTGTTTCTTAGAAGAAACTTTTTTGGAGATTCCCGTAGATGGTAATATGCAGTTGCAATGTTGATTGGCTTTCTTTTCTTTTTATTTGTTTGCTGGGGGGGTCACAATTGACTGTTATCAGGGCTTGCTTCTGGCTCTGAACTCAGAGATCATCAGTCAGGGATCACCAAATCCTGGTGGCAGGTCTTAGGGGACCCTTTGCCGTGCTTGGAGTCCGACCCAGGTTGGCCACATGTGAGGCAAGTGCCTTACCCCTGTACCATTTCTCCAGCCCCTTCTGTTCTACTTAATTCCATTTTATTTATAAAGAACTCAACTCTGCATTTAGGGCATAATGCCTGTCACAGAGACACATTCACAATTAGCCATTCCAGTGGGTTTGTTTTGAATGCTGGAATGTTAGGGGCTGGAGTGATAGGAATTTGTCTTGCACATGGCCAACCTCGGTTCAATCCCTGGCCTCCGAGAATATATATATATATGACCTCCTGAGAATATATATAAATATATAATATATATTTATATAAATATATTTTTATATATTTTATATATTTTCCAGAATATATATATTCTTTTTCCAGAATATATATATATATATTCTTTTTCCAGAATATATATATATATTCTTTTTCCAGAATATATATATATACATATATATATATATATATTCTGGAATAAAGCTCTATTATGTATGTGAGTTGTTATCTTTTTCTCCTAGTCTGTGATTTAGGATTTTTTTTCATTTCATAAATGGTACCTCTTAAAAGGCACAATTTTTTCATTTCTACATGGTCCAGTTTAGAAAAAGATTAGCACTGCTATGAAGAATGACTTCAATGCTGTTATAAACAATGCTATCTCATTGAAAGTTTCAAATTTTTACTTTTCATATTCCTTAATCCTTGCCTAACTCAAGAGTTCCTCCTATGCTTGCTTCTAGAAGCTCCAAATTTACTTTCACATTTAGGTCCATGATCCAAAATTAAGTGGATTGTTTTTTGTTTGAAGGCCCTGCCTGGCAGTGCTCAGAGATACTCCTCACTTTGTGGCCAGGAGACCTTGTGGTTCTGGGAATCAGACCTGGGTTTCCCTCATGAGAAGCATGTACTTAGTTCTTTGAAAGTCTTTCAGCCCTTGAGCATATTTTTATGTAAGCTGCCAGGTTAGGGTTTTATTTTAATATGCATATTTAATCATACCAGCACCATTTATTGCAAAATCAGCCCTTCATCACTGAATTATTTTGGAAATTTTAGAATATAAAATTTTAGAATATAAAGCAGTATCTCTTGATTCCTATTCTGTCCCATTTATCTGTGCCTTAATCATTAGCTTAATCATTAGTTTTTAAACCAGGCTCTGCTCTTTTGGGTGAGATCCATGAGACCATACTCCCTGGCCCTCCAACTCTCTGATGCTAGAATCCAGCTACAAACTAATTACAGACTTACTTTATGTAAGCTTCAGCCTATTTAGGGAATCACAAATCTTAAACTCATATGTGAAAGAAACTCGCCAGGAAAAATTGCAAAGACCTTCCAGACCCAGCCTCTTAGTTACTTCTTGTTGGAACCAGCACCCATCATGGTTCAGTTTACAAAGCATGGCATTGCCCAGAGCTGACTTGAAAGTGGCTTAAACCCATGGGGTTTGAAGGGTTTGAAGGCTCCATCCCTCAACTCAAACAGGCAGAGTCTTCCCTAATTACCCACCTGGAACAAACCTGAAATACATTCCATGTTGACTTGCCGCTATTTCACCATTACGTTGTGTTTTGTGGGTTTAAATATGGTCTCTTTCACTAAGCTGCATTGTGTTTGCGGGCTTAAATATGGTCTCCTTCACTAAGCTGCAAGCTCTTTCTTTGTCGTCTCCTGTTTTAATTGTAAGACATAATCATCCCATGCTTGGCACACCGTAGGTATGAAATAGATGAATGCTGTAACCAATTCATGATTTTGTGGGCTTAAATATGGTCTCCTTCACTAAGCTGCATTGTGTTTGTGGACTTAAATATGGTCTCCTTCACTAAGCTGCAAACTCTTTCCTTGTCATCTCCTGTTTTAATTCTAAGACAGGATCATTCCATCCTTGACACACTATAGGTATGAAATAGATGAGTCTAACACCAATTCATTTGTGTTAGACATTGCACTCTCTGACTCTCTCTTAAAATAAAACACTGGCTTTCCTATTAGTTATTTTATTTAATTAGCCACTCTCAACGTTTAGTTGCTTAGAACAATTGCCACCAGCTTTCCTACAATTCTGCAACATGGTTCTGGCATAGTGGAGTGAGATTTCCAATGGCCTTGCCCAGAGCTAGTCAGGAAGAAGCTGTAATATGGAGGATTGACTGGTCTGGAGGGGCCAAGTCAGCCTCACCTACATGGCCAGAAAGTATGAAGGCACAACTGGAACAGCTTGGGCACTGGCAAATTCTTTCTTTCTGTGTGGTCTTTCCATAATAACTGCCAGTCTTCTTAACATGATAGCTCAGGATTCCTTGGATCAAGCTTCCAAAGTCTGGGCTCCAGAATTCACACACCATCTGGGCTACATTCTGTGAGAGTCACCTGGGAGCAAGCAATGATACCAATAGATGAGAAACAAGTATATGACATGTGTGTTTAGAAGTTGGAGGACTTGGGGATCACCATCTTTGTAGACCCTGTACCATGATTCCTACTGGTGAAATGAATAAATAATAATTTGTGAAAGATCTGGCAAAGCAAATGCTCAAAGAATTGTCATCGACAATAGAAGTATTTCCTGAAGGCCAGGAGCATCAACAACAGAAAGGAGATAGTGACAAGTCAGGAAGTGAAAGCTCCCTAATTTACTTAGAACTGGAATTACTGAACAAACTCAGGACTTGAGGTGGGAGGACATAAATTTCAGGGAATGGAGGAACAGTCTTCTGTTTGCGTTATGTATTAAGCACTGGAGATAAAGAGGGCTTAAAGAGAGACAGAGAGATACAGGGAGACCTAGAGACATAAGTACAGAAAAAGGAAAAGTTAGATGGAGGGAGACGAAGAGAGCGACAGAGAGAAAGAATACAAATCCATAGTTACATCAGCGATGCAGGACTAAAGGGCAATTCAGTCACCAGCAGAGACATGGAGTCCTAGTGGACTATAGCATACAGCCTCCGTGGGTGGTTGACTGGAACAAGTGTATGCGTGCACTTCTCAGAGCATGTCCTTGGCATCAAGCTACTCAGGATCGGATTCAGTGAATTGATGAAGATGGATTTAATGCCTAGTATTAGACTTGCAATCAGGAAAAATTTGTGATACCTTGGCAATTTTTGTTCTCAGGAGCATCTCTCTCTCTCTCTCTCTCTCTCTCTCTCATTGGGGGCATTTTGAGGTTACACTTGGAAGTGCACAGGAGCTACTCCCAGCTTGTGCTTGGGGATATCCATTATCCATGTGCTCAGGAACCAAGTGCTGCTATGCATGATACCTCATGGCAAAGTCTGCACTCACGCCTCTGAGACATCTTTCCTGCTCCAGGGATAGCCCTCATTCAAAGCTCTGTTAATGGAACAGTAGAAGGCTGGACTCAAGAAAATTCCCAGAAAAAAAAATTCCCAGGAAAAGTGTTTTTTTGTTGTTGTTGTTGTTAAATTCAAGAATTTGGCTTTTTATCCCCCCTACCCCCCACATACACACACTTCCTTTTTCTTTGTTCCTGCTATTGCTGAGTGAGTATGGGTAACTCTGCTTGGCTAAGGTTCCCTCAGGGGAAACACACTATAGTGGTGGTGTTGACACTTGTACTTAGGGGGGCTAAAGTATTTAACTTTATAGTTAAATAGTTTAAATATAGTTAAAAATAAATATAGCACCATATAGTGCTCGCTTCTATATTCGAATTGCCACTTACTAGAGGTCACCGTGCTTGCCACGGCTCTCATTCATGGTCACAGTTCCTACCTATCTTTGGTGGTGTTATTTTCAGGTCACAAATCTCAGAGCTTATACAATATGGCCGAATGCTAGAGATAATCCATTCTACTGTGTCTCTGGAGGTCCCAGATGGATCCTCCACGATTTTATCTCATCACATGTGAGCAGCTTTGAGGATCAAACTCATAACCTCATGCTCACAAGTCAGGGACTTCTAGTCATTCGACCCTCATCTGGATCCCAAAGAATATTCCTTTTCTTGTTTACTCTCTTCATGAGATAGCTAATATGAGCTAATTTTCTCCCTGAGAATATTTTCTTTCTTTTGTGGTTATTTCCTAGCAGTGGAGAGACTGTACAGTTGCTGTTTGAAGCTCATTCTTAAGTGCTTGGTATGTAAACTCCAATGTCCTCACACACTGGACCTCTGGGAGATCATTTTTGAGAATTAACATTGTTGAACAGAAATGTCAGCTCAGGAATGAAGCTCGTTTGAGTTATTGGTTAAGCTGCTCAATGAATTTTTAAGGCTCTGCTACTTCCCAGGTGTTTTCTCTTTGGTCTAAGAGAACTTAAAAGAACTTGGGAAAGGCATGTATTTGTTAAGAACTGGGAAGTAGAGATTTGTGATGTATCCAGAGAGTTTAGGTCCTACAACTAGACTGAGAGGAGAGCTGAGGAAGAGGATTAGAGAGACTAAATTATGGAGGCAACAGACATAAAAAAAAGGTGCACATGGAAGATTGATGAATCTAGTGGGTGTGTTGGGGATTAAAAAACATAAGTGATGTTGGCTATCCAACTCAATTTCAAAGTCACACAAAATAGTTTTTCCATTTTACTTAGGGCTTGGCACTTCTACGCACAAAGTAAATTCGAACAGATGTATTTGATTTCAAGCACTCTCCCCAGTGACCACGCCTGCACCTCTGTGGGGTAAAGTGATGCAGGCAATGTGGAAAACGGGGGACCTCAAGTGACCAAATATTCATCTTCTTTCCTGCCAGATGAATAAACAACCAAGACCAAAGTCAAGGTGGCCGCAGATGGCCTTTGAAAACATACGCTAGGATTTATAGAACCAAATATGAAGTTGAACTTGGAATTCCGAAGGTTTCATTGAGTGAAGAAGGTGGAAGAGGTAGGGAAAGGCAGAATTCGTGAGGGTGAAGACCAGCCTGAAAGTCTCTGAGTTTTGTTTATTTGACTTGGTATTGTTGTCTATTGGACTCTTTTTTGAGATCATGGTTGTACAAAGTGGTTACTTTACTTAGTGCTAGTTTTAAGTAAGGTGCATGCATGCAGACAGAGATGCCACCACCATCATCACCACTACCACAATCACCATCAAAGCCAACACCATTATATCACTACCATTACCACCATCACTGTCACCACTACCAGTATCACCATTACTACCACCACCACCACCATTGCCACCACCACCACAACTATAACCATCATTACCACCACTGCTACGACTGTTACTACCATCACAACCACAACCACAAGCATCACCACCCCATCCCTTAGCAACATACTGAAAGCATGGAGTAAGTATTAACAAGGAGGAGTCTGCTTACTCTGCTGAATTTATCTTTAACAAAATCACTCAGGAGGATTAAAATTCTGATTTAATCACATCTGTTACAATATTCTTTCAGATCAACCCATCCTTCTATGTCATGGATTATACATCAGAGTCAGCTCTTACTTGGCATTTTCAGTCCACAACTCAGCCAAAACCTTGTTTAAGGAATTTAATTTATTTCAAATCTACATTTTACTGATGTTCCTTGAATTTTTAGCCCAACTATATTCTTTTGTATTTACTTTGTTTTTTTTTTTTTCTTTTTTTTGGGTCACACCCGGCAATGCTCAGGGGTTACTCCTGGCTCTGCACTCAGGAATTACTCCTGGCGGTGCTCGGGGACCATATGGGATGCCGGGGGATCGAACCCTGGCCGGCATGGGCCGGCTGCGTGCAAGGCAAATGCCCCACCCGCTGGGCTATCGCTCCGGCCCCTCTTTTGTATTTACTTTGGCTGATTCATCATTGCCTAGTTAGACGAAAGGAAATAGCTTTGTGTTTTCTTAGTTGCTAATGCTAAGGGGGAGCACTTAATCTTATGAGCATCTTAGGAGAAATCCAAGTTTAGGACATGTGTCAGCAAACACGTGGATTTTTTGTGCTGAAATTTTTAGTGATCATGACCAATGCCCAGGGTCAAGTACGCTTACTGACTAGAAGTCACCAATCATGGTATATTGGATTTGTTTGATGTTGAAAACAACATTTGCCCTATTTTCAGATTTCATGTTGGTTGAGCTGTGTGTTTCCTTTTTTCTCTTAATTAAAACAATAATAGGGATAATATCTAAAAGGCAGAGCCTATAAGTTAAGTTGCCTTTTTATGGAGATATTTTGGCAATTTAAGAGTCAAACACATTTTGTTGTTCTAGAACATTGTACCTGAATCAACCAGATGCCATTGAGCTACATTGGCACGTGATAGGGTCCAATGAAAATGTTACTGGTGCCCGCTCAAGCAAATTGATGAATAATGGGATTCAAGTGATCAAGTGATCAAGAACATTGTAATGTTGACAAGTGTTTCTGACACAAGGAAAGTGCTGAGAAATACAAGCTATGATGGTAGCTATTACAATACTCTGATACATCACAATCTCTGGTCTCCAGCTAGTATGCATGAGGCCAGAATTCACGCTCCTACCTAGGGTACTATGAAGGTTCCTTGGGACAGTCCATCATGCACCTAGGGCATAATTTATCAAAGGACTAGTGATAATACATTCTAACTCCATTCCCGAGCCACTGGGGGGCTTAGCAGGGTAGAGAGCATGCCTTGACTTTGGAACAAAACTGATTTAGTCCCTGAGTATGCAAAATTTGGAAACTTGGATCAATCTAAGTCACATCGTATTTTACTTGGAGTCATTGGGTGTACCAAATAGGGGACTGATAATGCCTTTCTAAGAAATTCTCTTCCTTATTTAGCACACCACCATGCATGCGTACACACATGCACACACACAGAGCTAGTGCATATGAGAGAGAGAGATGCATACATTCAGAAAGCTCATACACATGCCATAGATCCAAGCAAACACACCCCCATCTTTGCCTTCAGGCCTTGGTTTTCTCTTCTGCCAATTCTCAAGTGTCAATACTAGGACTGCACTTGCAGTGCTAGAAAATTTCTACCCTGGCAGCTAGAAAATTCTTCTTCTGGTAGATTTTGCCTGGCTAATGTTCAAAATCAGCAGCCATGGTTGGTGTTCCCACAAAGAGCAAGTTCTCTGGCATTCTGGAGATGTTCCTTTTGCCACGAGATCATTCTTGACTCAAAGGAGCTTGGCCGACTTAAGATGTATTATCCAGCTAAATTGGTTTTTTATTTTTTTCTCAAAAAAATAATCTTTTTTTAAATTTTGAAATAGTTATAGTACCACAGGAAGTTGCAAAAAAATACAGAAACTTCAAGGGTCTGTTTCCCATCTTCCCCCAGAGGAACGTCTTACCTAATTGTAAAGAGATATAGAAGCAGGCAACTGAACTCCAGCTAGCCTAAAGATCTCTTAGTATTTGACTATATTCATCTGTGAGTAAAAAATATCTGGTATTTTATCATATGTGGTGTTCACTCAACTACTTCATCGTGCTTTTAATTTGTATTTCCCTAATGGTGACGAAGTTGAGCATTCTTCCAGTGTCTATTGTTACCAGATATCTTCTTTGGTGTCTGTTCAAATCTTTGCTATTTTCTAATAGATCCATTGGCTTATTTACTACTAAATTTTGAGGAGATTCCCTTCCAAGAAGTGTAATTAGGTCAACACTGAAGAAATTAAGCCTCTCTTCCAACTACTTTGAATTTGGATTTATGCATTTTTGTCTTCTACCCTTGAAAACCTAGGCTCTCCTCTAGAAAAATGTATCCCCTTTATTGCTTTCCTTAGTTTAGCATTCTTTTATCCACCCTTAATGGCCCACTGTTGAATACCCTGCTAATTCAACTCTCAAGCCAGCTGGGCCAACAGTACCCTGTTGATTATACATCCAGGGATTCTCTTTGAGCTGAGAGAGCTTTGGAAACATTGCCTAGAAATGGCAAAGAACAGTGCCAAAACAGGGACGCCGTCTCCCCAAATTGGTAATAATTGCTCCTCTGTTAATTACTAGCAATTTGACTTGGCTCAGGTCTATTTTCTCCTTCACCAGGAGGTTATGTTAATTAAGTTTCCTGCCACCCTTGTGCTTCACTCTTTGCAGTGCTTCCGTGGGTCAAGGAGTCTGGAGTCCTTGACTCGCAAAGCCCAGTGGTTGTGTTAAACTTCTCCTTTGTGCTACACTTTCCTGCCTTGTTTCCCAGTCTGTCACTGTCCTTCCACTCTCTAGAGGTTCCTCTCCCCTATATCAAACCTGTTTAGTCTGGAATGAAGGTTGTTGATTATTGTCTGGAAATTGGTATGCAACCCCTCTCCTCCTCTATCAGTTGGGGAACATCTATTGGCCCCAAATGCACTTGAGGACCCTTATCACCATTTTATGGGCATCAGACAGCTCTCGCCAGAATGGGGACTATGAGGGTGGACAGGCTAATCTACATTTTACTGATGTTCAGTAAAATGAACATCAGTCCCCACTTACAAAGGTGAGTGGGACGACAGGTTTTTTCTGGGATACTGGGGAATTACAAACCTACCTGTATCCCCCCCCCCACTCCAAGAAAGAGTGGGATATCAGGTTTTCTGGGATACTGGGGAATTAAAATCCTAGCCATACCCCCCGCCTCACTTACAAAGGTAAGTGGGATAGCATATTTTTGGGGGCACTGGGGACTTACTATCCCAGCTGTATCCCCCACTAAGATGGGACAGACCTCTGGAGCAGGACTAAAGGTGCCAAACCCTTTGCTGTTTTAATTAAGCATTTCTCATGCGAAACTGAAGATCATATTTCCTTGGACCTACTTTGGTCGTATTTTAAGGTTGCCTACAAATTTAATCCTTGGTTTCCCAATAAAGCGTACTCTAGAGATCAAGACTTGGATAAAGGTTAAGGATAATGTTTACAGGGGGTTTAAAGAAGGGGCTCAGGTCCCTACACTTTCCTGAGTGACTTGAGCAACCGTTGGCTCCATTCTCCCTTTTCTGAATGGTACCCCTAGAGAGGAGGAGGTCAGGTATGAAACAGGAGATTTTTCTCCTGACTTTCAAGAAGATTAAGGATGAAACAAAAAAGTTCTTGTTGCCCAGAGACCTACACCCTTGACTCCTTCCATATTCAAGGCCTGAAAGAAACTGAAAGATTTCCCCATGGAAACGTGTTCTCAAAATAAAAATCTTTTTGATGCTGATGATTTAATGCTCCATACTGGCATCAAGCTGAGTGACCCCCTCCAACTCCTCCATATGACTCCGCTTCCGGTACATCAGATGAAGGCAAAGTGGGTGATGAGTCGGCTGTTACCTCCTCAGACTCTGAGTGCAAGAGCAACTCGGTAAGGAAACTCCCCTTAGAGACCGTCACTCCACTGTCAGGTGGCCTCTAGGCTGCCCAGGGCATGATCCCAAACAAAACTTACAGCTGAGACCTGAATCAGATCATAAGTGATTGCAGTTCTACTCAAACCAAACAAATTCCTTCTCCTTTTCCTGGTCCAGCTGGAGAAAAATCAGCTTCTGTCTTATAAAGAGTTAAGAATGGATTCAACTCAGTCATTTTCAAAAGGTCTGTGCAATGTATGGTCCTATATCTCTGTACTGTAAGGAATATTTTACAGGCTGGAGTGAAGGCACTTATTGGGTACCCCAATAAGTGGGGTACTAAGATTTTAACACGGCTGCCCAACCATGTTAAGCCCTTCTCTGCCTCACTTGATCACTTGAATCCCGTTATTCATCGATTTGCTCTAACGGGCGCCAGTAACATTTCCATTGGACCCTATCACGTGCCAATGTAGCCCAATGGCATCTCTGCCTCACCTTTTCTCTAAATCTAAATGGTTCTTTCTTTTTTTTTTTTTTTTTTTGCTTTTTTGGGTCACACCTGGCGATGTTCAGGGGTTACTCCTGGCTCTGCACTCAGGAATTACTCCTGGCAGAGCTCAGGGGACCATATGGGATGCCGGGGATCGAACCCCGGCCGGCACAGGCAGGCGCGTGCAAGGCAAATACCCTACCCGCTGGGCTATCGCTCCAGCCCCTAAATGGTTCTTTCTCTGTTTAAATTTTCTACAGTTTCTGCTTATCTCCTTGGTGATGGCTTTTCCTCTTAATGCTCAATTTGAACAAATCCATTCAGAAAGAAAAATAATATTGATGATATACTAAGGTATGTTTGTCACAATAGAGTTTTTATTCAGCAAATAGGATCCAATGGAGCTTTTTCAGAAGCTTTTTCAGAAGGGAGTGTACAAATTTTCTGGTTCAAATACAACAAGAGAGAATTCATTTCATTAGCGAAGTTTGAAATGTTGAAGGAATATGGACTTACATGAAAAGGTGTTAAAATCACTTCAGGAATATAATAAGATAGAAAAGCCCTACTGTGAATGAAACTGGTAGCTTGCTGATAATGCATTCCATATGAAATCAGTTCCTGGGTGGAGTTCTCTATAGAGGTACTCAGAAGATCCTTGGGTTCTCCAGATAATACTTGGCCAACCAGGAATTTGTGAGCCTAAGATAAGTACGTGTTGCTTTTTGGCCACCTGGTGATGCCTAGGGTGATCCAGGATTATACCCAAAGATGCTTTAGGACCATGTTGTGCTGAGAATTGACCTGGGTTCCAACAACATGGTTCTCTGAATGTCAAACTCGGGTGGACCACAGGTGAAGCATGTTCCTTCACTCTTGTGCTGTGGCTAGTCTCTGAAACACAGTTTTTAATTTTTTTTAAGTTTTTATTATACCACAGTGAAACACACAGTTACAAAGATGTTCATAATTGGTTCTTGGTAATACAGTATTCCAGCATCCATCCCTCCACCAGTGCCCCATTACCACCACCAGTATACCCACACCCCTTCCCACCCACCCCCAGGCTGACTCAGTAGCAGGTACCCCCTTATCCTCTCTTTCTCTCTCTCTCTCTCTCTCTCTGTTTCTGCATCTCTCTCCCCCTTCTTTCACACATTGTGGCTAGCCCTGCAGACATTTAGGGTTTATCATCTAAGTCTCTTTGTGTATATTCAATGGTGAGTTCTAGTCTGACAATACTATTGCCCACACTCAATTAAACACTGGTATATATTTTTACCCATTAATGAATGCAGTCATTCTATATCTGTCCTTTTCCTTCTGACTAATTTCACTCAGCATGATAGTCTCCATGTCCATCCATTTGCAGGTAAATCTCACAATTTCGTCTTTTCTGAAAGCTGCATAGTATTTCATTGTGTAGATGTACCACAGTTTCTTTAGCCAGTCCTCTGTTCTCGGGCACTTAGGTTGTGAAACACAGTTTAAAAGGACAGAGAAGACCACTATCACCCCCTTCTAGACAACGGATTCTTCTGAAGCTCTCTTGCTATTTCCTGGAATGGGTAGGAAGAACCAAGAAGAACCAAAGAATCAAAGAACAGAAGAACCAAAGAACAGAATTTTACTGTGAATTTCTTTATTTATTTTGGGTGCTCCATCATGAGCAACTCAGAACTCTTCCTGCTGCCTTCATTCCTACCACCCAAGAGTCGGGTGAAACTATGATCCCTTCCAAAAGGATCTGGCTTGTGAGAAACACCAACCGACTTGCCCAGATTCTCAGAGCTTCTTTGAGGAATGATTGTTCCAGATGCTTTTTGGAACCCAATCATTGGTTAGATTTCAGTCAGGGAAATTTTTGAGATTAGAAGAGTAAAACTCATTTACCATTAGTACTAGGCAAATTTGAAGATAGTCCAAAGAGAAAAAGGAAAAGATGGTTTGGGATCTAGCATGAATGGCTGCATTGTTCAAGATGGTAAACCATTGGCAGCATAACAAGGACACCATGGGTAAAATGTGAATGTCCCAAGTAAGAAAAATATACTCATCACAACCTCTTTGCATTTGTATATAGCGTGTGCAACCCAACAGTTAGCATGCGAAGGACGTGAGGTTTTATCCCTGGGGCAGGTGATGCCCGCAAGCGGAGAGTACATCCATGCATGGTGTCCACACTACCATGTCGACCATGGCTTCTAATAAGAACCAATGAGCCTGGAGTGGTTTCCATGAGCAGCCCTCGAGTGGAAAGAGAAGTAAAGCTGGGAGATGTGAGTTTGTAGGTCAATTGGAAAAATAGGTCTGTGGAGAGAGTGGGTGAAGTCCCGAGAGCCACGTGCAAGACTGTCACCTGCTGAGAAATGATCCACAGAGGAAAAAGCCTGTGCCAACATGGAAATGTAGATATGATCCTATTTGCATGAAATTCGACAGATCTTCTTTCCTATCTGCAGATCCTATCTCTGTCTCTCTGCCTGTCTCTATCTGCAAAAACTAAATTAAATGAAGGAACCTGAACTCATGAAATGGCTAGAAGATACGTAGAATCAAACAGATTTAAAACGTGTGTCACAAATTGATGTGCTCACAACTCCTCTAATTTTATTAAAACAAAAGTTATTGCATGTGTGCAAATTTTTTTATTGGCACACCTGCATTGCTCCCAGCTATGCAGAGCGTGGAACTCACCTGTGGCCCAGCCCTTTGAGTCACTTCCCAGCCCGGAAACATTTTATGTCTGTTTACAAATAAGAAAGAGCCTGGATATGCATTTCCCAGATTTCGAGTGCTTTGAGTGTTGAGTTGCTCCTTTATCCGCCTCTATCCTCTGCCACACATCGGAAGTCTCCAAGCATGTGAAATGTCCGCTCACTCTCCGGCCATCCGGCCCCCGAGAGGTGTCTTGGCACAAAGGTCCTGCAACTTGAAGATAAAACAGAAACTGGAAATGAGCCAAGCAGAGCTTGGCAGTGGCAGCTGATCACTCTTTGTGATTAAAACCCCTTTCTTGCCAAGACTGCGCCATGCTGCAGTTCGTAGTGGTTGGGAGGCTCACAGTAAGGCAGCTATAGCTAATAAATTAAGCGTCAGGATAAACAATGAGTTAGAATGTTGGTCTCAGCCATTTAAACTTGCCCTGAAGAATTTATTAGACTTCTTTGTCACTTAGTAACTTAGCTTGAATAGAAGCTATGTGTAACTGAACACTATCAGTTGCCATATACTGGTTCATTTATATTGATGTCTTTTTTTTTTAGAGGCCCAGAAAACTATATGTGGCGTAGAGGACTCGGGCTGGCTTTGTGCAAGGAAAGCACCTTCCCACCTTCCCTGTGTGCCATCTCCTAGGCTCAATTGTTATTTCTTAGCATATATGGTGGTGGTCAGGGGCTACTTCTGGCTTGGTAGTATGATGCTCAGAGAAGCATGTGGTTCTGGGAACTGAATCTGGGTCTCTCTCATGGAAAACATGCAGTTGACATTTAAGCTCTGTATAATAGAGACAGAATTCAGCTCTGTTGGTGTTCCCTTTCTTTTTCATGAATATTTCCCCCTTCCCTTCACTGTTGTTGTGGTGATGCCCGGGGTTCCACGCCCCCATCTAACTGAAGTGTTTGCATACTTTACTGTCAGGGTACTGCTTGCACACATGCTAAGGGGTTGCTGGGAGCACGCTCTTTAGTCATGATGCTGGTGAGCCTTTTGCTGCAGTGCTGGCTGAGGGTCACTCTGGAGCTCACCCCCACACTCCCCAGTGTTCTCACATGTCCCAGCTCACTGGTTGCTCGCACTCTTTAGTTGTGGTGCTCATATACACCTGGCTGCAGTATAGCCAGAAATTACTGGGCAAAGAAGGTACATTGGGTATTGAACTCCTCAACTTCCCTTTTTATTTTTTTTGGAGAGCGGGGTCACCCAAGTAGTTCCCAGAAGATCTAGGCATTTCTCCTGACAACTTCCAGTCAACAAGGGTGATGATACAATTCAAGAGTCCCCAGGATTGGTATTGCTCAGGGCTTGTGGTTTGGCGACAATTAGGACAATATTGACTGTGCTCAGGAGCTGTGTGGTGCCAGGGAGCAAATGAGGGTTGTCTGCATGCAGGGTGTGCACAGCAGCCCTGGACTAGTCGACCTCTAAGGAGATATTTGGCCGTGGAGATACCAAATGTCATGTTCCGTAGAAACACGGAAATCAGAGTTTGGGACAGCTCATTGTGTGGGTCTGGAACATAAGGATTAGGATTCTGACTGATACCTGAACAGGTAGCTACACCTTTGGTTCTTTTGGGGGACTTTTTGGGTCCCCGGTGATGCTCAGGGCTAAGTCCTGGATATGCACTCAGGAATTACTCCTGGCTATGCTTGGAGGACCATATGGGATGCCAGAGATCAAATCCAGGTAGGCCATGTGCAAGGCAAACACCCTCCCTACTGTGCTATAGCTCGGCCCCCTTTTGTTTCGAGGAAGTCTGTGAGTACAGTGTTTATCATCTGTGTGTAACCAAATACAGTAAAATCTTGTCTGTGTGGAGTTTATACACACGCACATAAACACTTATATGAAACAAACTCTAACAATATGCATGTGATCTCATCCCAGGGCATAAGAAATGTGGGCAGTGAACTAAATTATCTTCACAAGGAGGCATCTAGGTGTATTTCATTCCCTCTTCCAATTGAAGTATGAAGATTGGGACCATTAGGAGGATTTCTATGATGCCACAATCTTCAAGCCCCCCCTACCCACAGCTCACCACTCCCACGCCAGGGCAGAGAGTGGCAGCTGAGCAGGGGGTACTCTTTCAGCACAGTAGCTTCATCAAGGTGGGGTTGAGTGATTGGCATTAGCCAGTGATTTCACCAAGACCACTGCTTGGTCTTATGATTCAGAACATGGTACTGGCTGAAATGTGTCTCCTTCCAAGCCTAAACATCCTCTTCTTGCAATATAACTGCATTTTAAGGTGGAGCCTTCAGAGGTTGAATGAGAGTGTGAAGGTGGGTTTGAATCCAATATGGGTTGTGCCTTTATCAGAGGAAATTCAGATATAGAGACACGAGATTCTAGAAATATCCACGAAGATGACATTCACTGACAAGCCAAGAATATTGTCACTTTCTCTCTTCCTTTATTCCTTCCTTCCATCCTTCCATTCTTCCTTCTTTCCTTCCTTTACTGGTGGGATGTGAGTGCTTAAGGCAAAGATGGAAGTGGTGGGGATGATGGATGGAGGCTCCTTGGGACACTGCTCTCTTAAACAGTCTTTGGGCTGGAGCCAGCTATTGAAGACAGTTAAGACCTTCCATTGGAAGTTGACAGTAAATGAAAATAAATCGGTATTGTGTGGAGACATGATGTAATTGAAATAGATCTATCATAATAGTTAGAATTCCCCCCCAATAATAAGTCATCAAAGCCAAAGGAGAGGGGGAGCCCTCCATGAAGAAGTGGTCACACAGGAAAAGAGGAGAAGCAATACCTGTTTGCGAGTGAGGTTTAGAACCTGGGACAAATAACATAATCCAAATGTCTCATTCATTACTTATGTAGTCCAGGGGTCAGAGGAACTCGTGTTCAGAAAAATGATGTTCAGAGAAAGATACCAGGCATCAGGGCCAGAATTCTAGTGTGAAAGATTCTTATTTAGAAAAAATGGTGAGGGGTTGGAGCGATGGTTCAGTGGGTAGGGTGTTTGCCTTGCACCGGCCGACCAGAGTTCAATTTCCGGCATCCCAAGCACTGCCAGAAGCAATTTCTGAGTGCAGAGCCAGGAATAACCCCTGAGCATTGCTGGGTGTGATGCAAAAAAAAAAAAAAAAGGTGAGTGCAGTGGTCTAAGCCACAATTGTGGCAAACAAGACAGCAACATCTTGTTTATTTTGGCTCCCACGGTGAAGAGGTTCTACTCTGAGTGTGTTCTTCGTCATGTCTTCTAAGTTACTTCATAAGCCACCAAAACACCTGAGTCATTAAGAGGTGGGTGGTCTGTGATGACACGTAAACAACTTACCTGTGGTCCTTTCTGTTCTTGCTGTGGGAATGGGCTGCAAGTTCACCAACCTCATGCACAGCTAAAATGATAAACAGGTCTGGTTAGCAAAGACATTAAAGGTCTGTCATCTGAGAGTCACTTAAACCCAGCCTAGAGGTCATGATGCTGTATAATCTTGCCAGTGTATGAATCCTCCTTTCGGTTCAAAGGCCCACCCTGGTCTCATGACTTCCATCATCAGTGAAACCCCTTCCTCTTGGAAGTGCTTAGGCGGGCTCCACCTTCTCCTGCTCTCTCTTGTGGGTCCATATGCAAGAAGCAATCTTGAATACTTAACTTCCTGCAGTGTGACTGATGGCTGAGAAGATGCTCTGAGTTTGGAATCAACTTTGCCAGAGCTTACCTTTCAGAGCAGCGGGTCAGTGCGATTAGAGTTCTTTTGTTAGCAGAGAGTCTTGCCTTGTCACATGTCCCTTAAGGCAGCAGAAAAGAGAAGCTGCTATGTGTGTCCCCCCTCCCGCCCCCTGCCCCTCTTTCCCTGCTCTTCTCTGCCAGACCAAGAGGAAATTTTTAGCTGGACATACGGAGCATCAATAAAAGTGCCTTTTCCCGATTCCACTCCTAACTAGAATGTGGCAGGACCTGGGTGTCCCTGATTTTTTTTTTCTTCAGTTTTGTCTGAGCAGAAAGCAAATGGAAAAGGGAGGAAAGGTGGGAACTAGATGCTCACTATTTGTGTCCTATTTGGTGTCTGAACAGCAAGGACATCTCATTTCCAAGATTTGGTTAGAGGAGGATAGTTCTACTCCAGGTGTGTGTGTGTGTGTGTGTGTGTGTGTGTGTGTGTGTGTGTGTCCCTCTCCTCAACCTCTTCTGGGAAGTCCATGGCCATATATGGGTGGGTGGGGGGGCATCATGTTATGCAGCAAGAGTGAACGAATGTATTGGGAGATGCGTGATGGGAAGGTCACATGCAATCACATGCCGCTTCAGGCAGGAGGCCTGATCTGCTGGCTTGCTGCCCACGAGAGGACCCAGTGAGAAACCACTGCACCTAACACAGGAGGGGCAGAGTTGAGGTCAGCAGGAGGTTACACCCTTGACAACCGTCACAAAACTGGGCTGTTCCATTAGCTTGGACATTTTACATAAGGGCAAACAGACTCCTGTTTCAGCCATTGCAACTTGGAGATTAAAATGATTAAGAAAGGGAAGCCTAGATTCACTTGATCACTTGACTTCCCGTAGATCATCGATTACTTGAGCGGGCACCAGTAACATCTCAATATGTCCTGGCACATGCGAGATAGCCCAAGGGCATCTGCCCACTCCACGGACATAAAGAGCTTCAAACCATTCCATCAAGTCATGGATATGAGGTCAATAATTGCTACTGAGCGGGTGCTGAAACACTGTATGACCAAAACCCAAACATGAACTTTTTAATTGTATATCTTTTTATTTGTATATCTCACGGTGGTATAATAAAATACTTAAAAAAATAATTGCTACTGGTATTTGGCATGTCAAATATGACACGGGTAGCTTGCCAGGCTTTGCCATGTCTAGATTTACAACCCAACAATTCTCCTTCAATTTTGGTGCATGGAATTCTCCAGGACACAGATGGCTTGAGACAAACCTGATTCATAGAAAGAAGAGGACTGTGAAGTCATTGGAGGGCTATAAAGAGATAAAAGGCAATAGACAAACAAGTGCCGTTTTCATGCTTAACAAGGTTGCTTGCGGAAGCTCATCTCTTTCTTTTGTGGGGAGGTGTGTGAGGGCATCTCATGCTCAGGAGGCCCCCTAGAACCCACTGCTGATTCCAGACCAACCGACCTGTCCAGTATGAGACTGGGACAAACGTGTCCTGTGCCCTGTTTTCATTTCTGATTTTATCCATGATCCTGTGTGATCCTGTGCAGTTTAGTGCACAAGCTTCAGGGATTGGCAGGTCACACCTGGTCACTACTAGGGGTGGGGCGAGAGGACTTGGGTGGGGCATGTTGTGCCAGGGATCACACCCAGCTAGGGTGCATGCTGGGCTTTCACCTTAAGTGCTGTACTGTCTTTGAGCTCAGAAATGGAGCTTTAGAAAAATGAAGTAAAGGTCAAGCTTGGGATGATCAAGAAGACACCTCTGGCCGTGGAACTGATCCCTGAGCCCGAGCATGGGGGCTCAGGTAGGCTGATGCTTGGCTTCTTTATTTACCAGAATGCTCCTGTACTGTAAGCCAAAGGGCTCTTTTTGAAAGAAAAAGTGTGTGCTTGTGAGAATGTTTATACGACACACTAAGTAAGTGCATTTTTAGCGTGGCACCATGTGAATGGCCGCAGCCCGCAGTGGCAATGTGGATTCCTTCTGGAATGTTTCCGTAAGAGGTCAGCTCCCCTTGGGTGAAAAATGAACTGAAGGGTTTTCATTCACTGCCGTGAGTGATGGGCTGCAGGGAGAGACGGAGACTTAACTGTAACGGCTGCTATTTGCTTTTCGAATCCTTACATTTAATGCTGGAAATTCTACAAAGAGCTCAAATAGGACAGATGTAAAAACCATCATTGTCGTGGATCAGACTCCGGCCTGTCCAGTAGGAGACTGGGACAAACGTGTCCTGTGCCCTGTTTTCATTTCTGATTTTATCCATGATCCTGTGCGCACTGACAGTGAAAACTGTCTAAAACACAAATACTCAAAACAAACACAGCCATTAAACATAGAGATTTTAATGGGCATAAAAATGTATATTTTCTTGGACTGTAAGTTAGTGCATAAAAGTTTGATTTTTTCTCCCTAAATTATTTTCTTTACTTCAGTACCATTGTAGGTAAACATTTCAACAGATTTCGGGAGAATTTGGGCAAAACCATTCTTAAAGTTAGCTGGAAATAAATATTTGAAAATAATGGGGACAATTTAAAAAATTTTTATCTTATTATACCACTGTGAGCTATACAGTTACAAAGCTGTTCATGATTGGGTTTCAGTCATACAGTGTGACGGCACCCATTCCTCCACCAGTGCACATTTCCCGCCTCCAAAGTCCCCAGATTCCCTCCCCGCCCCAGCTTGCCTCTATAGCAGGCACTTTTCCCCTCCTCTCTCTCTTTCTCTCTTTTTCTCTCTCTTCTCTCCTCTCTTACACATTGTGGCTTGCCCTTCATACATTTAGGGATTGTCATTTTGCCTACTTTTAATGCTCAGTTCTAGTCTGGCGTTACCATTTCCAATAATTAGTAGAACACTGGTGTCTATTTATATCCTACAAATGAATGCAGCCATTCTATATCTGTCCTTTTCCTTCTGACTAATTTCACTCAGTACGATCTATAATGAAGACAATTCTGTAAAAGAATTATCAAGGGATATTGAATAAAGCAGATTCTTACATTAATATAAAAGCTTATTGGGGCTGGAGTGATAGTACAGAGGCCTTGCAAGCGGCTTACCCAGGTTCAAACCTCAGTATCCCATATGGTCCCTGGAGCACCGCCAGGAGTACTTCCTGAGTGCAGAGCCAGGAGAAACCCCGGAGCATGGCTGGGTGTGATCCAAAATAGCAAACTTAATTAATTAAGAAATAAAAATGCTTATTGTGATAAAATGAATGTGGTCCTGGCCCACAAATAGATCAGAGGCCTGGGCCTGAAAGTCACAAAGACTTAGTTAGATATGAGCAGATATACAGCCCAAAACCCAGCTCCTGTGTCAGTTCAGAAACTTAACCCAAGAAAAAGGATTTGGATAACATAGAAAAAGACACTTCACTAAGAAGATCACACACACACACACACACACACACACACACACACACAAATGCTAACATATCCTTAGAGAAACACAAATTAAAGCCACAATGCATTTGTCATTATACATATCCTAGAATGACTTTTTTTAAGGAAACAATCAAATGTTAATGAGAGAGGAAGCAACTGAAATGCTCCTACACTTTTGATGGGAAACTGGAATATTATTGCAGTTCCAATAATACTGGAATAATATGCTAAAAAACGGCAAAGGCAGTTTCTTAAAGTACAAACACACACACACACACACACACATACACACCCCTTTTATAATCTAATAATGCAATTCCTATTTACCCAACAGAACAATGGGATGTGCTCATACATTTTTACATCAACATATTTACATATAAACCTGCAGGCAAATGTTTCTGATAATAACTTTATTCCATTCCAGCTACTATCACAGTAAACACTAGGACCAGCGTTTCTCAACTTCCATACGCCGCTGGACGGGCCTGGGTCCTGCGCATAGGTCGTGATGGGAGACCAGTGATCAGCCTTTGTACGCCCACAGTGCAGCTCCAGTCCGTAGGTCAGTGGTTAAAGAATGCTGTCTTGGACAGCATTTTTTAACCTTTTTTCTGAATGTGGCCCCTTCTGGTCTCTCTATAGCCATTTGTCCTACTGGTTAGCCCCCTAGTGTCATGCTGTGGCCCCTTTATAAGATTTCACCTTAGAATATCCTAGACCAGCATTTACTAGGGTCTGTTATGGAGAATGTGGCCCAGATTGAGAAGCGCTGCTCTGGCTTGGTGGAGAAACAAATCGCACATATTGAGCAACAGACATTTCTTTCCCATAGTTTGGGAGTCTGGAAGTTCAGATCAAGTTGCTATCTGGCTCTCTGCAGTTGTTTTCTTGGAAGGGCACTGATCCTACGCACAGGGTTCTGTCCTCCCAACAGAATGCTTTCCCCCATACCTTCAATTCCTAAGACCACACTATTGGAGGTCAGAATGGCAACATTTGATTCTCAGAGTTCCACAATTCAGCTCAAGTTTATTCATAATGATGAAAATTGGGAAATATTCAGTGTCCTTCAACTAGTAAGTAGAAAATAAAATAATAAATAGATAACGCTGGTATAATAAATGCTATTCAGTGATAGAACGCAACACACAAATATGGATTCAGTTCTCTGTATTGGGCCAACTGGAATTTATAGGCCATATTCAGGGATCATAAATCTCTTCAGATTCTCTCTTTTTTTTCTTTTTGTGTCACACCCAGCAATGCTCAGGGGTTATTCCTGGCTCTGCACTCAGGAATTATTCCTGGCAGTACTCGGGGACCATATGGGATACCAGGATCAAACCCGGGTCGACAGTGAGCAAGGCACAAGCCATCTCAGCTGTACTATCGCCCCAGGCCCGTCTCTGGATATTCTGGAAAAGCCAATGCTATAGGGATGGAGAAAAGAACAGTATGTGACCCTGGGTCAGGGATGGGAAATGCTTTACTCCCAAGGAGCTTTAAGGAGGAATTTGGGTTGGGGTGAGTGGAACTGTTCTGTATGTATTAGGGGCTTAAGAAAACTCTGTACTACATTTTGGAACTCATGCGAAAGTGAACGTTACTGAACGTAAAACATGAAATGACGTTTAAGAGCTTGCACAATATGTGACCGAAGCGATGGTGCAGCAGTAGGGCACTTGTCTTGCACACTTGTCTTGCACACTTGTCTTGCACACAGGCTACCCAGGTTCAATTCCCTGCCCCGACTTTTTTTTCAGAAATGGCTTATCTCTGTTTATTTCTGGGTTAATTTGTACCTTCAATAATATTTGTTAAGTGAATGAATAATTACAAATACTGGTTGAGAAAGACTGCATGGCTAAATTCAAAGTATGTCATCAAGAGATTAGAAATAGACTCATAACTCAGCAAAAAAAGTCAGGTTTTCCTTTCTTCTATTTTTTTTGTATATAAATTTAAAACTTCTTAGAAAATCTGGAATTGAGAGGAATTTTTCTTAATTTTTATTCTTAGTTTTGGGACCACACCTGGTGGTGTTCAGGAATTATTTCTGGTGGTGTTTGGGGAGGCATTTGGGATGCTGGGCTCAAACCTGGGTGCACCGCAGGCAAGTCTCTCTCCAGCCCCGCTGTAAGTTTAGAGAGTGGCCCTTAGCATAATTGTGACTGAGGTCTATCATCTTCAAGATGCCTATTATGGCCTCAAGTTTGAGGAAGAAAACATTCAGTTTTCCTTCAGGTGGAGGGAGGTACAGTGGGGCAGACCCAGCAATGCTCAGGGCTTACTCCTGGCTTTGAACTCAGGAATTACTCCTGGCAGCCTGCACCATCTTGAACACTGAGCCAGAAGGAAGCCCTGAGCATTACTGGGTGTGATCCGAAAACCAAAATATGTAAGTTAATTAATTAAAGAGTACAATCTAGTGAATAGAGCAAGCAAATTTTTACCATCATCACACTGCTAAGAGATTATATCTGGACCATTCCATCCACAGGAAAGACTTGGTAATTACGTTATATAAATGAGTAAGTATCCACATGGTACAACGATACCATGTCTTCATTTAATGTGCTGCAAAAGGTCATGTATTCCAGTAAAATATGGGGTATGATAAGAGGTCAGAGGTTTAGACCAAAGTAGTGCCTGAGTCCTTCCTTCAGTTCTCACATGAAAATAAGTCAGATAGATTAATTATGAATATAGAAATTATAAAATACAAAAAACATGGGTAGATCTTTTTTATAATTATGGGTTAAAATGTTTTTCATCCATGAGCAAGACTATCAAATGAGGATCTTAGATAACCTAAACACATGTATTTGACTAAATATAAATTAAAAATGACTAGACAGCCAAATAAAATAGGAATAAGTTTAGGGGGTGGTAGGGCATTTGGATGCTTTGTTTGCAGCTAACCCATGCTCATCCCTGGCATCCTTCATGGTCTCACAAGCACCGCCAAGAGTAATTCCTGAGTGTAGAGCCAGAAGTAGCCCCTGAGCATTGCCGGGAGTGTTCCCAAAACAGACAATCAAAACACAGAAATTAAATAAAGTTAAAGATAAAATAAAATGAGCACGTTGAAAACGAAATGTGTGGGAATATTTGCTACCCACTTCATATAAGATTTTATTTAACAAATAAGAAAAAATATAAAAGATTTTGGTTAATAAAAAGTTTTAAAAAAGAAGCCATCAAACATTTGTAAAGAACTTGGAACAGGAAATTTATAAATTAATCACTATGCATGAACAATAACCACTGTGCATTAATCAGCATGTTTTAGCTAACTTCCCGTGTTCCGGGTCTGAATAGGAAAATGCATTGCTAGCCTACCCTTGTTACTTTACTTATTTTTACCATCCACCATCATTCCTGACGCATGAGAAGAACAGCACTTCCACAGGCTTATGAAAATGCGTTGTCATTCTTGTTTAATAATACCTGAGGCAGAATAAAGGCAGCTTGTGACATTAGAACTTTATTTGACTCTGACTCATTACTCCATTAAGATTTTGTGCTATAGTGGCTTTTTAAATTTTTTGTCCAGTTTGAGAGTGCTTATTTACCAAAATACAAACTTTGAGGTCAATTGCATTTTACCAGTGGCTCAATAGCAACATTTCAGACCTTAATTAATTTTTTTTTTGCTTTTTGGGGTTACACCTGGCAATGCTCAGGGGTTACTGACATTTCAGAACTAAAGAAAGAAAAGCAAAGGTGCTCAACCTTCTGAAGGATCAAAGAAAAAGCTGCAAACAGTTTCATTAGTGTGTCAGATCAGCAGAGAGCAAAAGGCTTGATAAAATCTACTTACGGTGAGTTCTAGTGGAAATGTTCAGAAACAATTCATAATTGTTTAAGAAACAATTTGTAAACAATACAAAGACTCCCCAGAGCCTTCGGATGGGATAACCTTTTTAAACCTAAAGGAAATACTCAAACAATTAAAGAAAAAAAAATCTATAAGCTTAAGGATATTGGTGACACCACCCACTGCTTATAAATTCAACATTTTCTTTTCCTGCAATAGTTCTATGAGTTTGAAACAACAGTGTTCTCTGTGACCTTCAGATGGGGCCTAAAATACACAGATGGCTTTAAAAATTATTTAATTAGAAAAAAGGCCCCTCTTTTGCTCCCCAAAATGGGTCAAAGACAGTGCCAGAAGGATTCTCAGCAATGCGTTAAGGGCGAACCACCTGAGACTCGCTTCGTCCTGCTTTTTCTTGACTTCTTTAAGCAATTGACATTTATCATTCTGATTTTAAAAAAAAGTAACAAGACTTCCCAAAAGGAAGGGAAAAGAATTCAGTGGTTATCACAGAAGCGTAACTTACAGCCTGGCTCTTAAGCAGACCTCCTTGGAAGCCAGGCACGTAGCAGAGTTGGAGTCTGGTTTATGGCAGAGCCTGGAATTCCTTGCAGGGACCAGAGGCCGAGGAGGTGGGTGGCTTATCTTCTGGTAACACTGGAAAGTGTCAGCCGCCCTGCTCATTTCTGCTTCCCATGAAAGGGGGAACCAAGAGGTGACAGCCCCTCACTTCCCTTATAAAGTGGTGCTTACAATGAGAGTACTGTTGCAAAGGTGCTTTGCTTTGATTCCCGTGTCACTGTGAAAGTGTTTGTTCTGGTGTCCGTGGGTCCTGGAGGACCGCATAAAAGATTTGTGCATGGAGCCCCAGGGACCAGAGTGGGTAGGGCGGGTAGGGTGAGTAGGGTGTTTGTCTTGCACACGCTGGACCTGGTTTGATCCCTGGCATCTCATATGGTCCTCTGAGCACTGCCTGGAGTAATTCCCGAGTGCAGAGCCAGGAGTAACCCCTGAGCATCCAAACATTTAAAATAATGTCTTGCATACAAAAGCCCAGGTGTTTTTGTTGTCTGAGTTTCTTGGGTGGTTTAAGTACATGGGTGTAGGTCTCTCTGTAATGCCCGGACCATTCTCTCTCTCTTTACCTCCACCACGGTGTCACTCATCCTGGGACGTCACAGTCTTGATCCAGAATGATTTCGTGGTCTCGCTGCTCACTGACCACTCACCTCCAGGATGTATCTCCCTGGTCCCGTCCAGCATTGCACTGTCTTTGGATGCCATCCAGGCCTGAGACCTGTTGCCTGCACTCCATAGCGTGTGCGTTTTCTGACACTGGCTGCTCAAGGTTTGGTTCCTTAACATCTCACGGCCTCTGGAGAATCACCAGGAGTGACCCCTTATACACCAGAAGGAAGCTCCACACACCGCTGGGCATGGCCCCAAATCAGACCTGATAACAAATCTCTAAACTGTGAAATTTCATCATTTCTGACCTGGGCAGACACCCTGGACTCTGGGCAAAATTAGGAGGATGAAGGTTTCCCCACCTCTCCCCTCACTAGCTTTGCTCATGACTGTACAGCCCTGAGCCCTCCACACTAGGAAAGCACAGCTCCCCTTTTCTCGCTCTGCATTTTCACAAACTTCCTGACAGTTGGAAAGCGGAGGGACTTTTTAATTTTGTGCTGGTGGTGTTGCAGCTCCCGGGGTGGGGGCTCATGCATCCTTGGAGGTGGTACTTGCACACTTGGAGGCAGGCAAACACCTGGCCAAGATGCTCACACACAGGATGTAAGATGGAGATCACACACGCTGGGGTTTTGGTGGGGGATGATGGTCTGCGCACAGGGGCAGGACCAAGGGACCAACTCAAAGTCTTACGCTTTGTGCCTGCATCCCGCGCAACAGCGAGTGTGATGAGCTGCAGGTTTGTCTCTGTTGGAGCAAGCTGGTTCATTTCCATTCTTGATCTGCACCCCACTGGGTGAATAAGTGAAACCGTTAGTCCCTTCAATCATGGGCCTATGGTTGGGCTTGGAGCTGGGGTGCTGAGAGCAAGGAACAGGCTTTGTGGGGGGGGTACCAGGAGGGCAGTTTGGGGTGTCCTCTGATATTGTGCACTGGATCAGTGGTGGAGGCAGTCACAGCTTAGGAGGCCCCGGTTAATCCAAGTCATATTGTTTCTAACTTACACATTATACCATAACTTATTATAAGGATTCTATTATCATTCTAAACTATATTCATATTAATTATTCTATTTCACAAATGACATTATCATCTATGGATTGTTATAGAATTATATAGAATAATATACAATTTTATATGCAATCACACATTAATATTCTATAAGAGCCTTGGCATAGAGTTATATGTTTATTTTTTATTCATAATTTTATTTATGTTTTTTCTATTCCTAGTTTTAGATTTGTAAACCTCATTCCCATGACCTGATGGAATGGTTTTGAGGCTCTTTATGTTCCTGGAGCGGGATGATGCCCTTGGGCTATCTCGCATGTTGCAGGATGTATTGAGATGTTACTGGTGCCCTCTCGAGCAAATCAATGATATACAGGAAAACAGTGACAGTGAGTTTTAGATAATAATTCAAAGTAGACCCCAAAGGAGGAGGACCAGGATTGGTGAGAAAAGGGCTCCCTGCAGCGGGGGAGCAGAGAAAGGGGGGCCACATATGCAGGCGCTGCTAAGAAGGGGAGGGGCCCACGGGTGCTGGGCAGAAGCTGCGGCCCAGGGGGCTTTTCATGGAGGACCGGCCCAGCCCCACACTATGATGCAAAGGGCCCTGCAGAGAGGGGCAGAGAATCCCGAGCAGGAGACAGGGCTTGGACCAGCGGACGGTGACTCTCTCCAGTAGGGGGATGACAGCGGCTTTGCACACTGAGTCTAACTTTTGTGGCCACTGCATGCCCAACATGAGTGACCACTGCAGCTCAAACAGCAGCATCGCAGAGCGGGCGCACGAGAGACCAGAAGCTGAGGTGTGGGGGTGATGGAGAAGGACGGAGCTCTCCTTGTCTGCGCCCCATCCTGCAGGCAGCAGTGCAGGCTTCTCTTGCCCTTAGGCCAGATAGAGGGTTTCTGGGAGTGTGTGATTTAGTGGGGACTGTCAGTGTGAAACCAGTGAAAGAAAGAAAGAAAGAAAGAAAGAAAGAAAGAAAGAAAGAAAGAAAGAAAGAAAGAAAGAAAGAAAGAAAGAAAGAAAGAAAGAAAGAAAGAAAGAAAGAAAGAAAGAAAGAAAGAAAGAAAGAAAGAAAGAAAGAAAGAAAGAAAGAAAGAAAGAAAGAAAGAAAGAAAGAAAGAAAGAAAGAAAGAAAGAAAGAAAGAAAGAAAGAAAGAAAGAAAGAAAGAAAGAAAGAAAGAAAGAAAGCAAGAAAGCAAGAAAGCAAGAAAGCAAGAAAGCAAGAAAGCAAGAAAGCAAGAAAGAAAGAAGACTTTTTATTCTGAAGATCCAAAGGGAGACCACACAAGAATATTATTTCTGCCCCAACTATTTAGCTTGCAAGAATGGAGCCATCCGCTGGCATGTCCCTCTGAAAATGCCGGCTCCTGACCATGGAGACGGGAACTGCTGGGGTAGAGCCAAAGCTGCTGGCCGACTTGAGAAGTCAAAGAAACTTTGTCATACAAACTTTGTCCATTAGATGGCGCTGTTGTGCCACAAAGAAACCTTTCCTCCCTCCCCCCCCACCTCCACTTTAGCTCTGAAAAACCCAAAGGTTTTTGTGATGGGTAGGTGGGGGTAGATAGGAGGAGGAAAGATCCCAGAGATAAGATGGATCCGCTGTGAGGATCTCAGGGGTAGCCTAGTGGTAGAGTCAACAGCCCCTTGTCACAGACTCCAAGAATCTGTTCTCACCACAAAGAAAGAAATGGTAAACAAATTGTTCTGCACCATCTAAGTGTAAATCTCAGGGCACTAAACACAAGTGCACCTAAATGTAGACTAAGGTAGATGTTAGTTAGATGCAATAAAACTGGACCCCGATGGGGCGGAGTGATAGCCCAGCGGGTAGGCGTTTGCCTTACACGTGACAGGCCTGTGCCGGCCTGAGTTTGATCCCTGGCATCCCATATGGTCCCCCGAGCACTGCCAGGAGTAATTCCTGAGTGCAGAGCCAGGAGTAACCCCTGAGCATTGCCGGATGTGACCCAAAATAGCAAAAAAAAAAAAAAAACACACACACAAAACTGGACCCCAAAAAGCTGTACCCCTCCCTGCTCCCGGTTCCTAACTGCAGCTTAAGAGGCAGCAGGCCTCCTTCCCGTGTTTATACTGTGCACGATCCCTTGGATCCACTTGTTTGCGGAGTGTGTGTTCCGACCATTTTCTCAATGTCTTATCTGTGGCTGGTTTGTCTCTGAGGCTTATCTGTCCTCGCTGCCTGCCAGGAAACGGCTCAGGAGTGATGGCTCAGGGCCAGGCTTAGCGGCCTCCTCCTCACCTGCAGAATTCCACAGCCCTCAGGCCCACCTGCCCGAGGATGGGGTCACTGAATCACCTATTAAAAAAAAAGCTGTGCTCACAGCCAGGGCAGGAGCCTTGCAGCACCTACCTTGTAGTAGCAGGGGTCTGCGAAGGAGGTGGGCACAGGGTGGGGTGCCAGGCCCCCCCAAGGAGACTCCCCAGGTCATGATGCGGTCACAATCTCTGGCTGAGAAATGTGTCAGGGAACAGAATTTGCAAGAGGAGTCTGACATCAGAGCTGGAGCGTTGGACCCTGAGCGTCATGGGGAAGCATTCTTGAAATACAAGAACAAGACAAGAGGTCCATGTGCTTCTGAGTAAAAATGATGTGCGGGGTTGGGGGGGGGCATGGAGAGAGTGCAGCGGGCTGAGCGCAGGCTTTGCAGGCAGGAGACCTGGGCTGGACCCCCAGTACCGAACGGTCCTCTGAGCACAGAGCCTGGAGTAGCCCCCAGCTCGGTCAGGTGTGGTAATCCCACCCCAACTCCCATCCCATAAAAAAAAACAACCAAAAGTGATGACACCCAACACTGGAGCTGTGAAGCCCGGCATGGCGGCCACAAGAAGGCAAAGAAAGCGGAAATCCAGCCGTTATGTGGATAGCAAATGGGTAAGAACGATGAGCTAATGAAAGCATTAAAAATAAATCAACTCTCATTGGTTGTCTGGTGTGTCTGTTAATAGACAGCTTCTAGAGGACAGTGTGGTCCCCTAGAGGACAGTGTGCCCCGTATGTGTCACCCTAGAGCAAAGGTCACAGTGTGCCCCCCGTATGTGTCACCCTAGAGGACAGTGTGCCCTAGCCCACTTTACTCAAGGCATCTCAAAGGCTCAGCAGAGTGAGGAATTGGCTGGGAAGAAACCTTGAGGTGTTGGTGGGGATTGCCCCATTCACCAGCTCCAGGTCATAACACTGAGTGGGACACTGTGGTTTAGCTTCATCAGGACCCACGCAAGGAGACCAAGGGGTGGGAAGAACGTGAGGATGGAGGAGTGAGAATCCTTAATGGCCAGGTCCCTGGAGGAGAGGTGGACAGGAAAGCGGCAGGCAGGGGACTGCTGAGATCAGACCCAGAGGGATGGGGCCGTACCGGCGGGGGGCAGCGGCTCGGCTATGCCCAGCAGCACCCATAGGGCAGGAGAGCTCAGGGCCGGGGCAGCCCCTTTCAATAAAGCAAGTTGTGTCCTTCAGATGGAAAGCCCTATGTTCCCCTGCCCGCACAGGCAGGCAATGTTCCAGAAGCACGCTGGATTTAGCCTTGGAGTGGCCTCTGGGGTCTTTACTCTCCAGCCTTCCCGTGTTTCTGTCTGACTCATAGGCGGCGAGGGTGTGGTGGGCTACAGGGCCTAGAGCACCAGGCTCCCAACTCCTCTGTATCCCTTGCCACACTCTCTCTTGCTCAGTCACTTCCGGGAGCAGTGAGGGACCCCAGCCCTCACGGCGGGAGTAGGTTGGTGCAGAGGGACTGTGCAGGTCCCAGATAGCCCATAGATGTCTGGAGAAGAATCAAACCCAGAATCTGGGCTGGGAAATGGAGCCATCGAGAGGCAGGCTGGCATGTGGGCAGTGGGGAAATTGAGCCCCTGGGATCGTGGGGTGAAGGTGCTTGTTGGGTGCTTGACTGATCCTGGTTCATGCCCTGGTTCAAACCCTGACACCTTGTATGGTCACCAGAATCATTACAGGAGTGATTCCTGAGCATAGAGTCAGTAGTAAGGCCTGAGCACTGCAGTGTGGGTCAAAAGAGAGAGAGAGAGAGAGAGATAGAGAGTAGGGAAGATGAGAGAAAGGGAGAGAAAAAAGAGGGGGAGAAGAGAGACAGACGGAGGAGAGAGAGAGGGAGAGAGAGGAGGAGGAGAGAGAGAGGAAAGAAGGAGAAAGACAGTGAGAGAAAGAGGGAGGGGAAAGAGAAGAGGAGAAAGTGAGAGATGGGAAGAGAGGGAAAGGGGAGAGGAGAAAAAGAGAATAAGAGTGAGAAAGAGGAGAGAGGAGAAAGAGAGAGGGAGAGATGAGAAAGACAAGGAAAGGGGGGAGAGAGAAGAGAGAGGCAGAGAGAAGAGACAGAAAGAGAGAAGAGAGAGAGAGAGGGGAGAGAGAGACAGAGATAGAGGCAGAGAGAGACAGAGAGAGAGGCAGAGAGAGACAGAGAGACAGAGACAGAAACAGAGAGAGACAGAGAGAGACGAGAGAGAGGCAGAGAGAGAGAGAGGGAGAGAGAGAGAGAGAGAGAGAGAGAGAGAGAGAGAGAGAGAGAGAGAGAGAGAGAGAGAGAGAGAGAGAGAGAGAGGACTTTGCTTCTCAGGTTTCCCTGTCCAGGCTGGAAGCCCCATCCCCATCCCCACCCCCTGCCGCTAGCTGGCCTGGGCCCCTGCTGAGTCGAGGTTTGCATTTCACGGTGGTGATTCTCATCTGGGAGCACCGTCCTGGTGCTGCTTGGAGCCTGATGGTGATTAGACCCTCTCGCGGGTGGTCCTGCTCCCAAAGCCCCAGGCGCCTTTTCTGTGGAGGAGGATGACACCAGCGGGCTTGGCCTTTCCCAGGGAGGGGGAGCCTTGGGGAGAGCGGTCGGGAATGGCTCTGCTGTGCAGTCAGCTTGGGCTGTCCCTGGGCGTCCCCTCCCGGCCCAGCCGCTGAGCTGAGCAGCTATTGCTGCTTTATGCCCAGAACAAAAGCGCCTCCAGGGCAAGAGAGGACGCTGCAGGGGATAGGCGCGTGCCCTGCAGGCTTTGACCCAGGTTCCATCCCCAGACCTGCAGAGGGCCCCCACTAGCCCTGCCAGAAGCGACCCCTGAGTACAGAGCCGGGAGTCTTCCCTGAACAGCCCGACATGGCCCCAAACCCCAAAAAAACTTTTTTGGAAAACATCCGTCCTGTGTAGAGTCAACAAACACAAACGACCGACCCGGCTCTGGCTTCCGTGGCTGGGTGCCGGGTTACGCATGGAACCTCTGTCTCCGCATCAGGGACACCGTACTTGACAATGCTGCTTGTGTCTGCGGTCATGGCAGATTCAGTGCCCAGGAAAACTGTCCTGACCGCATTCCCTCTTTTATATTTTGTTTGGGGGACACAACCAGCGGTGCCCAAGCTCTGGTTGGTGCTCTAGCTGCCACTTCCGGCGGTGCTCAGGGAAGGGGCCCTGCTGTGCACAGGCCTGCACAGTGCATGCTCCAGCCTTGACTCTCTTCCTATCATTCCTCTATGTTACTCTTGGAACTTGCCACTTTTCCGAGGGACCCCATCATTTCAAGAAAGATTCCCAAGGGACTCTCATCCACTGCTGGTGGGAGTGCCGACTGGTCCAGCCCTTTTGGAAAACAATATGGGCATTCCTCCGAAAGCTAGATATTGAGCTCCCATTTGATCCAGCAATAGCACTCCTGGGAATATACCCTAGAGACCGAAAAACACATAGCAGAAACACTATCTGTACTTCTTTATTCATCTCTGTGCTATTCACTATAGGTAGAATCTGGAAACAACCTAAATGCCCGAGAACAGAGGACTGGCTAAAGAAACTGTGGTTCATCTACACTATGGAATACTATGCGGCTGTCAGAAAGGATGAAATTATGAAATTTACCTGCAAATGGATGGACATGGAGTCTATCATGCTGAGTGAAATTAGTCAGAAGGAAAAGGACAGATATAGAATGACTGCATTCATTAATAGGATATAAATAGATACCAGTGTTTTAATAAATATGGGAAATGGTAATGGCAGACTAAAACTCACCACTGAATATACACAAAGAGACTTAAGTGATAAACTCTAAATATCTGCAGGGCTAGCCACAATGTGTAAAATAAGAGGGAGAGAGATGCAGAGACAGAGAGAGAGATAGAGAGAGAAAGAGAGGAAACTGGGGTACCTGCTATTAAGGCGGCCTGGGGGGCGGGAGGGGAGGGGTACATTGGTGGTGGAAATGGGGCACTGGTGGAGGGATGGGTGCTGGAATACTGTATTACCAAGAACCAATTATGAACACCTTTGTAATTGTATGTTTCACAGTGGTATAATAAAAAAAAATTTAAAAAAAAAAGAAAGATTCCCCCCCACCCGAGACCTTGGAAATAAGGGTCCCAGTGTCTAGTTATAGATTTCGGGGAGGTGGGAAGATATTTAAGGGTCACCTGACCCCAACTTCTTTGCTTTTGATGAGGAAAGGCCCAGAAGTATGGCCTAGAGTGAATGAACCTTTAGAAAACCACAAACGGGGCTCAGTTTATTGATCATTTACTATGTGCCTAGAACAATTTGAACTGGCCTTGAACTTGCATAATCTTCTTGGCCATCTGTTTTGGACTGATGAGTTGTTGCTGAGGATAGTCGAGTCTATACATTTTAGGTGTGTATGTGGGGGTCCTCCCAAGTGAGGTTCAGAGGCCCAGGAACCACCCCTGAAGATACAACTGGTTGGGGTGATGCCATGCTCTGACCCGGTGATGTTCGCGCTTCCAGGGCCACGTCTGGTGAAGTTTGGGCAGCTTGGGGTGCTGGGGATAGAAGTCAGGTCTCAGGGGGAAGCAGGTAGCTCCAAACCCAAGCCAGTTCCTAGGGCCCTACCCATGACCTGCCTCCAGGCAGCACCCGATACCACAGCTGTGGAACATGAGTGGGGGTGAGGAAAGGCTGCCGGCTGTTTCTCCACTGTGGGCTGTGTGTCTGGAGTAGGAGGCACAGGATCACATACATGCTCACTGGTGCCTTGCTGTGGCGCATTGTGATTTTGGGGGGCGGGGAGAATGACAAAAAAGCCAATACGGAAGCCCACAGGAGAGGAACAAGGAAGATCTATGTGGCCTGAGACAGGAGCCTCTGAAGACACAAAGGACAGGAGGTGCCACAGCTCCGAGGCAGCCTGAGGACACCTCGCTGGCCAGACGCGGGGGCGCCTCCTGACGGCCCCGAAACCAAGGCCTCCGTGTCTCTGGCCAAGCTGGTCGGGGTCTGTCCTGCAGACAAGGCCCAGTTGTCTGTCGGTTCACGCTGACACATCATTGTGTGGTGATGGGGAGGATGGAAAGCTCGAGCTGCAATTCCTGCCCAAGAACAGAGCTTCATAAATCGTCTGGGGGGCTGGACGGGGCTTTTCCTGTCCTGGAGAGGGTGTGGGGGGTGAGGGATGAACTCCCCGCACCCCCATCCACCCGGGGGTTGCTCACGGTCTATTATCAGACACGTGGCTCCCAGGGCAGCTTCGGGGCTGTGAGAGGATTGTCTGGGCTTGGTCCCTCCGCTGAGCTGCTCCTCTGGGGAACAAGTTACTGAGCTCCCGTGGGCTGCCCCAGCTAGTGGCATCACCACAACACTCGGCCCTTTGTCCTGCCTGGACAGACAGACACAGATGCAGTTCAGGCCAGAGTCCGGGACTGTGAGCTGAGGCTGACTTGGTCTCTGCCCAAGAGTCACCAGCCTTGGTGTTTGCTGTTTAACCCCCTTTATTCTCAGCTCGCTGAGCAGGCGGACCTGCAGGCACCCCCATGCTCTGAGTCACCTCTCTGTTGCACTCACGCTTCTTTTTTTGCTTTATTAAAACACTTTGATTTACAGATTTCTTCGCAGTTGAAAGCTTTCGTTGTTCAACACCAGGCCCACCACCAATAACCCCCTGCCGCCACCAAATGTTACCGCCCCCACCCCGCAACCCACTCCCTATACCACACCAGCTCCCATAGCCTGCTGCAACCACATTGATCATTGCAACATATATATGGAAAAGGCCCTGGCATAGACCTGACCCTCAACTGGGTGGTTTTGTTAACATGTTGTGCGGCTGCTTCGCAGCGAGCCACTGGAAGAAACTGTAGTAGTTGTGTCTCGGGTCATTCTTCCCGGAGTTACTGATCAGTCCTGATTCATGATCAGCACTCACACTTTTTATTGGGATTTTGCAGGTGCTTGGAAACTTGGCTTTGCTCCGCCACCCCCACGCCCAGGGTATGTGTTCTCGTATGTGGGGATCACGTACCAGAGGCAATTCCTACCTAAGAACAGAAGTTTTAGCTGTTTTGGTACCTCACCCCCTCCTCCCAAAATGGGGGCCTAGGATGCTCACGAGACATGAAACGATAAAGCTAAGGAGCCAAGGAGCATGAGTCTCTAGCTTGGGCCTGACAGTAGCGCCTTCTGTGATGGTGGTTCAAGCGTCACCTTCATCCCTGCCACCCTGAGATTGAACAGAGACTTTTTCAAACTCCTTTTCCCAGGAGTAGGTTATTTGGGCTTTGCGTCCCACCTGGTAGTGCTTGGGAGTCGCTTCCAGAGCTGTGTGGGGGTATGCACAATGGTGGGGATGAAACAAACTTCGGCTGTGTGCAAGGCAAACACCTTAAACTCCAGACTGTCTCTCTAGCTCTTCTTTCCTCATTTTGTTTTTTATCTTCATTTGCCTTTTTTTGGGTTTTAGGGTAGCAGCCAGTGGTGTGCAGGGGCTATTCCTGGCTTTGTGACCCTAAGCGGTGCTCTGGGGACCCTGTGCAGTGCCAAGGATCGATCCAGGGTTGGCCACAAGCAAGCCAAATGCCTCATCTCCTGTGCAATGCCCCCGACAGCCATTTGCTCTTTCTGAACACGTGACTGCCTCTCCTGGTGCTCTTCCTGCTGCCTTTGCTTGGCCTGGGGACTACGCTGTCCTGCTAAGGGACACAGGGAGCCTGTAACCGTCTTTGCATCATCTATGACACCCAGGGGAATACCACGATGACCATAGAGCTGCTTTTCCGGTAGAAATATTGAATAAAGACTTGTAACCACCTCTTCCCTTGTACTCATCACAGTTTCAATATCCTCATAAGAAGCTTGAAGAACCACAAATGCTATTGAGAATATTCTTAAAATAGGCTCTGATATTTTTGTTGTTGTGTTGGGGTCACACCCGGCAATGCTCATGGGTTACTCCTGGCTCTGCACTCAGGAATTACCTGGTAGTGCTTGGGGGTGCTGGAGACTGAACCTGGGTCTGCCGTGTGCAAGGCAAACATTCTATCTGCTATACTATTGCTTTCGCCCCTAGGTTCTGATTTTTCTTTTTCATTTTTAGGTTTTGTTTCTGGCCCACACCTGGCAGTGCTCAGGGCTTACTCTTGGCTCTGTGCTCAGGGATTATTCTAGTGGGTATTGGGGAACCCTATGCAATGCCAGGGATTGAACTGGGGTTAGCCAAATGCAAGACAAGCACCTTAACCCCTGTGTTTTTTCTCTCTGGCTCTCAGCTCTGATTGCTAATGTTATAACAATTACAGAGACACAGGAATTTTTTAAGTTGCCCCTTGTCTGAATGCAGAATGATACAGACCTGGTTTCGAATGAGTGGCCTGTCATTTGACTGCCACTGACAGAGGTTTTCTTCACATTGCTTTAAAAAAAAAAAAAAAGTTATGGGCCAGAGAGATAGTACAAGGGGAAACTCACTGGTCTTGCATGCCTGAGACTTGGGTTCAATCCCCAACAACCCATTCAATCTCTTCAGTACTGCCAGAGGTGATTCCTGAGCACAGAGCCAGGAGAAAGCTCTGAATAACTCCAGGAGTGGACTAAACACACACACACACACACACACACACACACACACACACACACACACACACACACACAAGCCCAAAAAAAAATGTGAGCTGAGACCTAAAAAATCAGGAAGAGTTTACTCTAATCTGGATTTCACTTTGCCAGTGAAAGCCACAGGCCCACACTGGGGGCCGCTAGAGGCCTCTCTGGGGGTGGGGGCGGTGGGGCCCGCCCCGCCTTTCCAAGCCAACTGCTTGAATTCCTGAAAGGCTGAGGCTATTAGTGACTTGCTCGCTGTCTTGTTTCAAATCTCAATCATGCCATTTCCCAAAATCTTTTCAAGGGAGAGAAAGAAAGGACAAGTGAGTATTGATAGAGAGCTTGCGGGGTGGGGGGCAGCAGGCACCCGTTCCTTCATCCCCTCGGGTCAGGTGGTCCTTCCAGAATGTTCCAGAATGTCTGCACGATTTAGCAAGTCAGCAGAATGGAGCCAAGGGGAGAAACAAGGGTGATTCTGGTGGCCAGAGCACCCCCCCCTCACCCTACCGATGCTTCCCTGGGTCTCTCTAGTGGCTTCTCCCGCCTCTGCCTGTGGTTTGCAATGTGGCCGGAGGCACGAAGTTCCCGGAGCAGGGTGGTGGGTGGGAAGCAGCCCGTGACGAGCACCTCCCTTTTCATCTCTCCAGGCCAAGGCCCTCCTCTCTAGGGCTGCTCAGGCTTCGTTCCTCCCCTGTGTCTGGGTGGGTCTGGAGACCCGGAATGCTGAGTGCACAGCAGGGCTGACGGGCCTGGGCAACTCCGGGAAAACCATGTCGCTCAGAGCCCCAGGCCACCATGCTTAGCGTTACTGCGCTCTAAGGCAACCCACCGACTTGCCTGGCCCTGGGTGCAGGCACCCCCTCCAGCCTCTGCTTTGAAACCCAGCTCCTGGCCTCACGAAGAAGTTGACAGTGTGTAAAAGGTCACCTTCAGCCCCCACTCCCACCCTCTCCCCACTCCCCAATCTAGATCTGACCCAGGGCTGTCTCTTAAGGTAGATGACAGTGGCAATGCCCTGATTTGGGCAAGAATTTCCCCAGCAGATATAAAAGCAAAGCGGTATGAGGCTAATATCCAAGGCCGGGAAAACAGGGGCAGACGGACTTGTCAATATCTGGAATCTACCACAAGAGTGTAGGGGACAGAGGTTAGGAAAGACAGAGAAGCGGCCAGTTTGCCAATAATACTTGGAAATGGTAATGCTAGAACTGAGTATTGAAAATAGGTAAAGGGATATACATGAAACCCCTCAGTGTATTGATGTGTGAGAAAGAGAGAGGGGGGAAGAGAGAGAGAGAGAGAGAGAGAGAGAGAGAGAGAGAGAGAGAGAGAGAGAGAGAGAAGAAAAGTGCCTACCAGAGGCATATAGGGTAGGGGAGGGAATCCGGGGCATTGGTGTTGGGAAATGTGCACTGGTGAAGGGACGGGTGCTGGAACACTCTATGACTGAGACCCAATCATGAACAATTTGTAATGGTCTATCTTATGGTGATATAATAAAAATAAAATAGAATAAAATAAAACAAAATAAAATAAAATAAAGAATTTTTCCAGCATCTCGCGGGAGCTCTTCATGAAAAAGCGGAGAAAATTGATGGGCTGAGTGTGAGTGGGTAGGTGGTGAGGCCAGGAATCGAGTCAATAAAGATCTGTAATTCTTCTGGGCAGAGGGTTTTTTGGGGGACAGAGGCTCTAGCCCAGCATTCAGCAGACCCCAGTATGCTCCCTGGCACCCCTTGATCCCCTGAGCATGGCTGAAAGCAACAGCAGGGGGGTGAGGGGGGCTGAGCCTTCCTGATCCCTACAGCACATCCCTACAGCACATCCATCCCGGGCTCTGCAGGGTATCTGCCAGGAGCCCTGCCCCACCCCAGTACTTCCCGGCCAGAGGTGGGGACTCCAAGGCAGCACAGCTCAGTTCTTGGGGCTGAGTTAAGAAGTCAACAGGCCCTTGAGCTGGCCGAGAATGGCCAAGAGGAGCCCTGAGGCCTCTGGAGCAGATTAAGAAGCCCCCCAAATGAAAATAGATTTCTGGAACCAGAAGTTGTGTGTGTGTGTGTGTGTGTGTGTGTGTGTGTGTGTACATACGCTTTTTAAATTTTTCCTAAAAGAGGGTGTTTGTAGATGAGTTCTAGCGGGACCATCTGCCTTCAGGAAAACACATCCCCTCCCTCCTCCCCCACCCCTGCCCCATCCCCCCTGGCTGTCACTTTGGCTTGAGGGCCACCCAGAGGCAGGCGCCCAAATCCTTCACTTCTCCAGCCTGGGTGGATTTGTTTGTTCTCTTAAAGGGCAGAGGGCCGCTGTCCCCGCTGGCCCTGAGTGGTCACCTGTGACTCAGCCGGGTGGTGGCCCCGGGGAACAGAGACTCTCCTGTCTTGTCCCTCGTGCCCCCACCCCCCAGCCCCTGGTCCCCCATCTCCCAAGCTTACCATTTCTGATGCAGTTCAGTGCATCTCCATATAAATCAAGTGTATTTATTTTTCTGATTCTTGCAAGAAAACCCAAAGCCACAAGACCGTGTTTGAAGCTGCCACCCCACGGCTTGAGGTTTCTCTCCCATTGCGCATTCTGGGACCGCAGCTCACTGCTCTATTCTAGTGCAGAGCCTGGGATGGGCGGGTGGGGACCTGCTGCCGTGGCCAGGCCACCAGTGTCCTTGTCCTTCTTGCCAGCCTGAATTTCCAGCCGGCTCCGGAGGAGCCTTCAGGGCCCATGTCTTGGCTGCCTGGTCTCTGGGCTCAGTTAGGGGCCCAGCTCAGTCAGAAGAGCCGCCCCTTTCGGCACACTGCACAGGAGGCCTGGTGCATGCAGAAGTACGTGTTTAGGAAAACCCCAGCTTTCTGCAAGAGCTCTCAGGCCGGATGATGAAAAAGCAGAGGAACGCAGGGAAATGACCCACGGAGGGAAGGTTGGACAGAGCCCTGCTTAGTCTAGTGCAACTCAAAACGGGCAAGTTGCTAAATCCATAAACTCAAGTTCGCTTGGGGACATTCAGGCTGGCATAGAGATGGGGCTGAACACGGTGATTGCTTTGGCCTTGGAGGGGTTCTGGAGGGTCAGAGAAGGAGCTTTATTTTTCTAAGAGGGCTGGGGCTGGGTTTGGGTAACATACAATGGTGCTCAGGGCTTGTTCCTGGCTCTGCTCAGGGATCACTCTTGGCAGGGATCAGGGGTGCCAGGGATAGAACCAGGGTGAGTCATGTGCAAGGCAAGTGCGCTACCTGCTGTGCTATTGCTCTGTTGTCATTTCTAGGAGGTGAAGTACAGGAACAGATTCTCAGGAGCCTCAGGGGGCTCAAGGGAGGGTCTCCAGGGGGCTTGTTTCTTGTGGAAACAAGTCAAAGTCCCTGTTGCACCCCCACCCCCACCCCCAGCCCTACTGCTCCTACACTCCGGACCTTCTGGGCAGGGAAACCTAAGGTTGTCATGTTTTCTCCTATGTAGAGAGAGGTACAGAGTGATACAAGTCTGTCCTCACATCCAAAAAATCCATGGCTTGTTGGGGATGAGGGCAGGGAGTCCCCCATTTCCCCTTTGAGTCAACCACAAACAAGCTGCAGGAAGCTTCCAGGTGCGTGGGGTGTTGACACACCAAATCTCCTTTGCCCTCAGCATTGGACTGGCCTCAGTATTTGAACTCAGCTCCGGGACACCAGCTCCTGGCATCCTGCTCTCCTTGGAGCTTGTGCTCAAGGCGGGGATTAGCAGAAATTCAGGTGAGCCCCCACGGGAATCCCTAGGGCCCCAGGAGGAGGGGCTTGCATTTTTTTTCTGGGAATTGGCTGGTGGGCGCCCATCCTGACCGCTGTCTTGAACGTTCAGGTTCCAGCAGCTGGGGGAAGAGTAGGGGAGTTTGGTGGCAAAGGAAGCTGCCGGATTTAATCCATCTCCTGAGCCATTAACTGCCTCATATATTACAAAGCAGCAGCGATTATGCCTTAATTACACGCCCTTCCTCCTGAAAGGCCGCGCCGCACTGCGCCATGGTGGCCACTGGTCTGGCCCTGGATGGAAACCATGTGTTTCTGCAGAGGTTCTGAGAACGCAGCCGTTTTCCCCAGGAGCCGACAAGTTCTCTGTCATCACGGAGGATTGCTGCACCGGTGCTGAGGAGCCGTGTAGAGAGAGAGGAGAGCTGTGGACAGCAGACAAGTCATTGGAGAGGGTCTGGGCTGCTCCTGGGCACGGCGTGGGGGACCAGGCCGCAAGGGGCAAGTTGGGGGCTGGGGCCTTCCCTTTGCAATGCTGCTGTTGTGTGCTAGGAAATCCAGCAGCATTTTAGAATATTCCCCAACCAAACAGACACCCAGGAAGCGTCTCCTGCAGCCCAGCCATCCTCTGTCTGGGGCCGGATCTGAAAATATCAAACCTGGGTATAGCGACCTGTGCTACTGAGAGAGCAAGACCGGCAGGACGAGGAGCAGGATATTGCTGCCCAAGAGCTCAGCTCAGGCCCTTGTCTGACCCGGGACTGCCTTAAAGAAAAAATGAAGGTCAGAGCGACAGCACAGTGGGGAGGCCATTTGCCTTGCATGAGACTGACCTGGGTTTGATTCCTGGCATCCCATAGGAGCATTCCCAGGAGTAATTTCTGAAAGCAGAGCCAGGAATAACTCCTGAGCATCACCAGTTGTGACACCAAAAAGCCAAATTAGAAATGAAAAAAAGACCACAGAGGCCAGGAGTTAGGGGGTACAGGTTCAAGAGAGCCTCAGGTCTGTCTTTCTCGGCAACCAAGATCTAACCCAAGCTCTGAGTGGCCTTATCTACTTCCTTAAGTCCTTCGGGGCAGTTCTCACACACCCCCCCACAAAGCCCCTCCTGAGCCTCCAGTCTCCAGTGCTTCATTTTACTTTATTGTACTTTGTTTTTTGATTTGGAGCCACACCCAGCGGTGTGCTTGGCTTCTCCTGGCTCTGAACTCAGAACCGACCCCTGGCTGTGCTCAGGGAACCATGCAAGGTGCTGGGGATTAGACCGGGGCTAACTGCAGGCTAGTTGCGAGCCTTAGCCCTATCCCAGGCCTCCTGGCTTCTCTCTTTGTGCGTTTTAAATGCGTTTTGTGTCGTTTCAGTGCCTGTTCCATGAATTTCCTAATTCATTGCCAGGAGCATCTTCAAATTCTGTCTGCTGTTTGCATTACTGTTGTCTCCTGGATTTGGGGAGTTAATAGGAATCTCGGGCCACCAGGGCCCCAGCCAGAACTTCCTCCCTGCAGCTGCCCACTCCCACCCGCAAACCTCATATCCCAGGAGAACCCAGCTGGGTGGAAAGGCTAAAGGTGGGAGAAGCCTCGACCAGCAGCGTCAGCCCTGACTGGGGGCTGAGGGTGGGAAGGAGGGGGGAAAAAAAAATGAAAGTTGCAGTTCTGGCCTTGTTCCGCGTGTAATTGTTAATCGGATTGTGGTTTCTTTCTCTCTCTGGCAATCTGGTTTTCCAAATTAAAACCCCTCAGTGACTCAGCCCAGGCTGTGGTCTGAGAAACAAAGACTTTTGGGAGAGCGGGAAGTTGGGGTGGGGGCGCTCAGCTTGCACCCTGGTGATGCTCTCCCTGGGGGGTCCTGAGTCTGGTCACCTCATGGCTGCCCCCAAGTGTCCCTGCACTGGAGCAATGGCGGAGTCAGTCCTAGAGAGTCAAGTTTGAGTCCTTCCTTCCTTCCTTCCTTCCTTCCTTCCTTCCTTCCTTCCTTCCTTCCTTCCTTTCTTCCTTCCTTCCTTCCTTCCTTCCTTCCTTCCTTCCTTCCTTCCTTCTTCCTTCCTTCCTTCCTTCCTTCTTTCCTTCCCTCTTTCCTCCTTTCTTTCCTCCTTTCTTTCCTTCTCCTTTCTTTCCCTTCTCCTTTCTCTTTCTTTCTTTCTTTCTTTCTTTCTTTCTTTCTTTCTTTCTTTCTTTCTTTCTTTCTTTCTTTCTTTCTTTCTTTCTTTCTTTCTTTCTTTCTTTCTTTCTTTCTTTCTTTCTTTCTTTCTTTCTTTCTCTCTCTCTTTCTCTCTCTCTTTCTCTCTCTCTCTTTCTCTCTCTTTCTCTCTCTCTCTTTCTCTCTTTCTATGGTTGGGCCTGGGCTTACACCTGACTTTGGACTCAGGATCACTCCTGGCACTGCTCAGGGGCCATATCGAGTGCGGGGATCAAATCTGGGTCACCCACATGCAAGGCAAGTGCCTTCTCTGCTAGACTGTCACTCTAGCCCCTTGAGTCTTTTTCTAAGAGTGTGGGGTCCAGACTCATTTTAGACCAGAGTTCCCCCACCTAATCTGGCCCACTACTCACTTTTTAGAGAACCATGACTCAGCACCCCACTGGAAACTGATCTTCATCAAGAGAACAGTCAGCAAAGCAGTTGTCAGAAACATCCGAGCTACTGCACCCCTGGGTCATTCTAGAGGCCCTGGGTGGAGGGATGTCGCCCACTTGAGGAAGGACTATTCCAGAGCAGTGTGCACACGTACACACATGCTCACACATACACACACAACACATACGCATGCTCACACATACACACATGACACATACACATGCACACACATACACACATGACACATACACATGCACACACATACACACAAGACACATACACGTGCGCACACATGCATGCGCGTGACTGTCAGTGACACTCGGTATTCTCCCTTTCTCTCAGCTTCTTCTGTCCCTCCCTCCTTCCTTCCTCCCCTCCCTTCCTCCCTGTTTGCTCTTCCCTTGCCCTTTCCCAAACTTCATTCAATTTTTTTTATGTTTGAGATTTTATTTAAATATCATGATTTACAAGGTGATTTATGATTGTTTCAGGTGTTCCATGTTTTATTACTGGTTGGGGTATCTGCATCCAAACATTAGCCAAGTGGCACAAATGCTGGCTGACTTTGACTGAGAATGTGGAAAGATAGGTCTATAGCTGAATCTCAACAAAAATATGTTCATGAAAAATGAACTAGTTCCAGAGGCCCCATTCACTCTCAATGGAACAAACATCTCTGAATGCAGCAGTTATGTGTACCTAGGTCGAGAACTCAACATGATGAATGACCTAAAACCTGAGCTGCACAGGAGGAAGAGAGCAGCATGGAATGCCTTCAAAAGCATCAAAGAAATAGTTAAAAAGACAAAGAACCTTAGGCTCGGGGCACGTCTCTTTGACTCCACCGTTCTCCCTGCATTAACATACGCCTCAGAGACCTGGGCCCTATGAAAGCAGGATGAGAACGCTATTCGGGTCTCCCAAAGAGGAATCGAAAGAGCTATGCTTGGAATATCACGCCTCACTCAAGTGAGAGAAGGAATACGGAGTTCTGACCTCCATCGCTGTTCCAGAGTCAGGGATGCTGTCTCGTTTGCCAAGGCATTAAAAATCAGATGGGCTGGACATGTAATGCAATTTGGAGACGACCCTGGACTAGAGCCGTTACCGACTGGATCCCACGGGATGTCAAAAGATCACGTGGCCGCCCACCTACAAGATGGTCAGACTTCTTCGTCAAGACCATGAACAAACGGTTTGAGGCTCTTTGTATTCCTGAAACAACCAGATGCCATTGGGCTACACTGGCATGTGATAGGGTCAAATGGAAATGTTACTGGAGCCCACTAAAGGAAATTGATGAACAACGGGATGTCTAGTGACCTAGTTATCTAGTGTTCAATGTTTTAACACAGATTGGACCATCACTGTGATCTTTATTCCATCACTGTCCCCAGTTACCCGTGCAACCCCTCAACCTGTCCCTTTAGCAGGACAGAATAATTGACTTTCTTTACTTTTTTTTTTTTTTTGGGTCACTCCTGGCAATGCTCAGGGGTTATTCCTGGCTCTGCACTCAGGTATTTCTCCTGGCAGTTCTCAGGGGACTATATGGGATGCCAGGGATCAAATGAGGTCCAGCACGTGCAAGACAAACTGCCCTCTCGCTGTCGCTCAGGCCCTAACTGACTTTCTGTTGCTTGTTTCAATATGTATCTCAGAATGGTGTCCTAGAGCCTGAGGGTTTACTGAGCTATTGGGTGGAAGTTGAGCCGTTGCTTCTGTGCACTGAGCTTAGGTGCTTCAACGTCCTTTCCCCCTTCTCATTCTCTGTGCTCCTACTGGGCTGTCAGGATTTTGGAGATGTTGTGTGGCCACATGTGTGCCTCTGAGATCGAGGAGCTATGGCGCTGGCACCATTTGGTGGCTTGGCAGCTTGATGTGGTTCAGTGTGGAGCTGGGCCCTTTCTGTGTGGAAGGGTGTTGGGTGCAGGTAGAACACCCCTGCCAAAAGGTTCTGAGCCTTTTGGCAGGGAGGGGAATCGTGGTCCCCATTTTAGAAGGTTCCAGAGATCTGGGTCTAGAGACCAGACCTGTCTAGTTGTCTGCTCAGTTTTCTATGATATGATAATGCCATCTGCTCCTCACCAGAGAAGAGGGATAAGCTATGGCTGGGTCTTTCCCTTTGGGGATGGACCATGAGAAGGTCCATATTGTGAAGCCTCCCGTCCCCAGCAGGAGGCTAATTTGACGGCCCCGAGGAGCTCCACCTGACTGAGCTGCCCTCTGGCCCATGCCATGCCTCCACGCTCCAAGCTGACGGGAGCAAGAGCAGGTGCCCAGGGACAAAGGGATGAGGGATGGCCACTCACGGACCGGGTCTCCTTCATAGCTTGGGCAGTGGGTTGAACCTGAAAGTGTGCTGGGCACTGGAGAAGGCCACAGCCCCAAGACCAAGCAGATTTCTCTTCAGCTGCCAATGTGTGGTAGGCGTTGAATTGCATGTGCCCAGAAAGGTCCCTTGGACTCCACCTTCCAATATGGGCAAAGGGTCTCTAAAAGGTAATGAATTCCCTTCAAGGAAGTTCTGGGGCGTTGCCTGGCCCCTAAGGCTGGTGTCCTTACTCAACAGGGACTCTTGGACAGAGACACAGGCCCAGAGGAGTCAAAGGCAGTGGCACACCACTGAAGGAGGATGAAGAAATCACCTGTGTCACCTGGACAGTGACTGTCAGTGACACCTGTCACCTCACACCTGGTCACCTGTCAGTGACACCTGTCACCTCATGCCTGGACACCTGTCAGTGACACCTGTCACCTCATGCCTGGACATCTGTCAGTGAAACCTGTCACCTCATACCTGACACCTGTCAGCGACACCTGTCACCTCACACCTGGACACCTGTCACCTGGACACTGGTTACATGTCACCTTGACCCCTGTCAGTGACACCTGTCACCTCACACCTGGACACCTGTCATCTGGACACTGGTTACATGTCACCTTGACCCCTGTCAGTGACACCTGTCACCTCATACCTGACACCTGTCACCTCATACCTGTACACCTGTCACGCCTGTCACCTCACACCTGCACACCTGTCACCTGGACACTTGTTGCCTGTCACCAGGACACTTGCCTAGTCTGGTAGCTCCCTTTTATGGTTTAAGTGGGTCAGGGGGACTTCCTGTCTGTGTCCTTGCAAGAGGGATTTGGGTTGGTGGAGCTGAGCAGGTGAGGACAGGCCCCTCAATGAGTTGTGAGCAGGATTCATGCATCACTGTAACCCTCTGGTCAGGAGCTGACCACCAGAGGTGTTGGGGCTGCTGAAGTCTGGGACCGCTGCCCTCCAGGTGTGTGCCAGGGGTCACTGCCAATCCCTCCACCCCCTATCCAGCCCTGTTCCTACGGACCTCTCTCTGGGACCCATCCTGGAATCATGGGAGCTGACCTTGGAGTGGGTCAGGCTCTGCCCCCTCACTGTAGCCTGCCCCCTACCCAAGGGAACTCTCTAGGTGCAGTTGCCTGGACGTGTGAGTTGCAAGGCTTCTGGGGGATTGATGGGTGGGCACTGATGTGTGCTGGGACAGGGCACACGTGGACCATATGGGCAGCCTGCATAAACAATTCACTGCTGGCTGCTGCCCAGCTGGACGTGTTGGGTAAGTCTCTGGTCAACAAGGAGAGGTGACGTGTCTGAGCACTAATACAATAGGTAGGATCCTTGCAGTTGTGGTTGACCAGGTTTCATCACCCCTATGGTCCCCGGAGGTCCACCAGGTGAGCCACCTAAGCTGGGCATAGGAGAGCAGAGAGAGAAAGCAGAGGGAGAGAGAAGGAAGAGAAAGAAGGGGAGAGAGAGGGGAAAGGAGAGAGAAGAGAAAGGAGACGGGAATATTCACTATTTCTCTGGAGAGCAGCTGGGGCGATGCAGGGATGAGAGAGAGAGAAAGGAGAGAGATGAAACAGGAGAGAGAAGAGAGAAGAGAGGTAGAAAGGCAAGAGAGAAAGGAGATGAGAGAGAAAAGGAGAGAGGTGAGCAAAGAGAGGGAGAGAGAGGGAGAGAGAGAGGGAGGAAGGGGAGAGGGACAGAGAGAGGAGGGAGAGAGAAAGAGAGGGTTAGGGAGATAGAGGGAGAGAGAGCAAGAGAGGGAGAGAAAGAGAGAGAGGGAGATAGGAGAGAGAGGGAGAGAGGGGAAGAGGGAGAGAGAGGGGAGAGGGAGAGAGAGCAAGAGAGGGAGAGAAAGAGAGGGAGAGAGGAGAGAGAGGGAGAGAGAGGGGGAGAGGGAGAGCACACATTCTATCCACATAATCTAGAGCCAGTTCCCTTCAGTCCAAAGCAACCTGTGACTCTGGGGGTTATATCCGGGGGACACAGTGGCTATCCCTGACGTCCAGGGCCCTGTGAGCTGGACAGCTCTGGGGGCAGGAGGTCAGGGTTGTTCTGAGCTGCCATGAAGGGCACTCTCCTTTTATCCCCTGGACTGCTGTTGGTCCTGGGTGGGGAACCAGACACAGGAGAGGATGTGGGGCCCAGGGTCCTTACTGCTCCCCTGTGACCCAGAGGTCCCTAAGCAGCGGCCCTCCAGCCCTGTCTCCATCTGGGATGTTTACTTTGCTCAGCTCAAATTTCACAGAGTCTGCTTGGGGGAAATGCAGTTCCGCTCTGATAAAATATATTAAAATATATTTCCATTCTCAATAAGTCGGGCTGATTTGAATTAACCACCAAGAGGCCCAATCATGACAAGTCTCCAGCATGGTGGGGGCTAATTCCATTTCTAAAAGGGGGTTCTGGAGTCTCCCCACCTCTCCCTGACCCCCCAGACCACACCTCCACTTTGGAAACCAGCAGACAACCAGGCCAGAGGTGAGCCCCACTGGCACCCCACTTGCACCCAGAATAAAGTACTTCTCACAGGCTGGCGACAGCCAAGCCAAACAGCAGCGCCTCGGGGAGATGGGGGACCCAGGACACAGCCGGCCTCAAAGGCGCCTCTGCTCAAGAGAATCTTTAGTTTCCTCCTTACACATCTCCACTGTCTCCTCTCTCCTCTGCATTCCCCCATCCTGGTCTGCTCCCGACTTCCTCCTCTCTTCTCCCATTCTCACCCCTCCCTTCCTCTTTTTATTGATTTATTTTTTTGTTTTGGGGGGCCCAACCCAGCAGTGCTCAGGGCTTACTCCTGGCTCTGCACTCAGAAATTACTCCTGGGACGTTGGGTGCCCAAACAGTGTGCCTGGAATCAAACCCGGGTCTGCCACTTGCAAGGCAAACTCCCCTCCCTGCAGGGCGTACAGTGGCGCTGCCCATCCCTGTCCTACCTGATCTGCGCCTCTCTCTGCCCCACCCCATGGCATCCTAACAGCTCCCTGGAGCGCCTTTATCTCTAGCCCCAGGAACGCTGGCTCCTCTGCCTTCTTTCTGTTTCACTCTCTGGGCTCTCCTGAGGAAGGGCTTTTGTTTCCCGCCTGCTCCCATCACCACCTCCCTCATCTGCAGAATTCTGACCTCACTCTGAACCTCACCCTGAGCAGGCAGGCCCGTGTCAAGCCCTGGACTGCCGGCTCCATGGAGGCAGGAAGACTCCGTGGGTCCTACCTGACCTCCCCCTACCCACCCCCTACCCCCTGGCCCCATACACAGATGCTTTCTTTTTAAATTTTGACTTTTGTCATCACCACCCACCCAGCAAGGCTCGGGGTTACTCCTGGCTCTGCACTCAGTAATTACTCCTGGTGGTACTCGAGGGACCATATGGAAAGCTGGGGATCAAGCCCAGCTTGGCCGCGTGCAATGCAAATGCCCTACCCTCTGAACTATCGCTCTGGCCCCACAGATGCTTTAAGTAAATGAAAACAGAACCTTGGTGGTGGCTCGTGCTAACAAAAATTAATGGGGTGCTGTATTTGGGGGGCAAAATAGCCAGCTTAGCCCAGAGTCCGTTGTTGGCCACATACATGGCTGTGGATTCGTTTTTCTTTTTTGGATTTTGGGCCCCACCAATTGTGCTGAGGGCTCACTCCTGGTTGTGTTCTGGGGGGACCATACGTGTGCTGAGGATTGCACATGGTCTGCCCATACAAGGCAAATACCTACTGCCCTGTACTATCTCCCAGGCCCCTGGACACTCTGAATCTGAGAAATCCTTGCAGAGCTTTCCTTAACAAATGCCAGAGGTGCCTGTAACCGCCCCCTGGCCCCAAGCCTTGACTCTCTGATCCACAGGGCTGTTTGTGGTTTCACAACCCACAGAAACAGCAGCAGCACCTTAAACTCCAACCTTGGGGAACTGAATCCAAAATGGGGGCATGGAGGGGAGGGCTTTTGCCCTGCACACACTCAACCTGGGTTGACTGTATGTAGTATCCCATATGGTCCCCGGAATATTGCAGGGAGGGGGTGGAGGGGGTCCTCAGTGCAGAGCCAGGAGTAACCCCTGAGCCTCGCCAGGTGTGGTCTTCAAACAAGAATTCTCACAGACCGGAAATAGGGATGCCCCTTTCTCCCTGCAGGCATTCTGAACAGGCCTGGGAGCTATTCGGTGTTGATCATTGGTAAAGACCAGCACTGGGGCCTCAAAAGTTCTATTCCATGCTGCGGGAGAGGGGTGGGAACGGGTGAGACAAATCCAAGGAAGAAAGCAAGGCTGAGATCTCCAAGAGGTGACAGGTGCAAGTGTAGAGACAGGAGCAATGCCCCTACTACAGAGACACCCCGAAGAGAACCCCCAATGGATCCTGTAGAATGAAATCCATCCACTGCCCAAAGCCTTCGGGCTCGGCGGATGCGGGAGCCGTATGCCACCACTAGGAGGCGCTCCCGCCTTGCCAATGCGGCGGCGCAGGGAAGCCGCGTTTTTTGTCTTTGAGGTCCTGTCATTCTCTGTATAAACAAGTTACGTTCAAGTGTTTAGGATATAAATTACGACCATGCCGGCTGCCTCGGAAGGAATGTAAACACAGCACTGTGGTCGGAGCAAACTCTGAAACTGACTTCATAATTTATAGCAGGCCCCTGGGTAGCTCAGTATAAAAAGAAGACCAAGAAACAGGGGGTGGGTGGTGGTTGGGAAGGTCCCATTTAACTGCAAATATGATAATGGAGATAGCAAAAAAAGTTTAAACCTCGACTTAATCTAGGGAGATAGGAAAAGGAAACCTAACATTCAAGGTGCTGGTATGGCTTTTTACAAGCAAGACGTTTTATTAACAAGAGCATCTGTGGACACTGCTCACCCTCAAGGATACCCAGGCCAGGAATCCCGATGGTGGGGGAGGTAGGGACTGGCAGGTAAGAAAGGGGAGGCCTTTCAGGGGATAAGAAACAAAAGCGGGTTTCAGAACCCCAAACAGCACAGCAGGCACCTTTCCAAAGGCTTGCTGAGGACCTCTGAGACTGGTTTCTTGGAGGCTCCTATAGGCGGCTCAGGAGACACACAGGTGCTCCCGCTCAGGCCTAAAGGGGATGGGGGACACACAGGTGAGAGAGCCCCCTCCTTCCTTTGCTCCCAGGCTTTCTCCACCTAGAATCCGGCCTTTCACACCAGCTTCTCAGCATGGGGGCCAGCAGCCCTGGAAGGAAACGGACAGGCTTTTCCCAAAGGGACAGCGAGCTCCTCCCTAACCAGCAGGTCAGGGCTGCAGAGAGCTCAGGGCTGAAGGCTCGAGGCTTTACACAGGGCGACTCCGACCCAGACTGGGTGCCCTGGCCTGGCACCCAGAATGACACCTGAGCTCAGAGGCTGGAGGAAGTCCTGAGCACCACTGAGTGTGACAACATAATAATATTAATAAAGAAAACAAAGTCATAGCGATAGTGAAAACAAAGCAAAGGCTGGTCAGTGTAGGGGGCATAGCGCAAGGCAAGAAGGGTGGGTGGGCTCCCTGCTAAAGCAGGTCCGACTCTGGCGGAGGGTGGGCTCATGCTACCTGGCTGCTGTCATCTGAGTCACAGACCACTCTGGTCCAGCTCCAGCCTTCCCCCTGAGGAGCCAGCCCAACCCAAGCATTAGACCGACCTCTTTGATGGCCACAGCGAATCCCCTGTTCCACCCAGAACACTGGCTGCCAGTGCAGAATTTGGTCCGTTCTTGGGGGCACTGGTCCCAGGGCTGGCTGCTCAGCTCTGCCACCCTACCCCAGGGCGGCAACACCCGGTGGCTCAGGAAAGAGAAGCAAGAGGCTGGCCTTAAGTCCAGCCCACGCCTTACATTATTTTGCCTGGTATTTCTTTTAAGTTCTTTCACCTTCTGGTTTTCGTTTAGTCAGAAAAGCCGGGCGAGGGTGAAAGAAAGAACAGAAAAACGGTCCCTACTCTCCTTCTCTCCTGAGAAGACACAATCAGAACCTGGCCTGTGTTACTCAAGGCTTAGACCCCACACCACGACAATTATACAACTTAGAAAGACAGAAAAAAAAAACAACAACTGAAAACCACCCAGTGTAGAATTGCACTGTTGGCTGCTAGAGAAGATAGCTCGGCTGGCTCAGAATCCGGGAAGAGGCAGAAATAGAGCCGCCCCCCCCGCACCCCGTGAAACAACTATTTTGTTATATACAATTTTATTGAAAAAATTTTACATCAAAATAGTTTGGCAAACTGATAAAGTATACATAAGTGCAAATATATCCTCCTTTGAAAATACAAGCAAGGTGTGAGTATACACGAAGATCATAAAAATATCTTTAAAATATGGTGGTAGAAAGAACAACTTTGTAAAAAACGAAAAAAAAAAACCCAAAATGTTTGTCTGGTCGGAATACTGAAAAACCACTTTCTTAAAACTAGACACGTGGGTTCTAAATACTTTCTTAATAATGGTCTTTGGCACCTGTATCCAAACGAGTTTGGCAAAACAGAACCCTCCTCTTTCTCCTTCTCCTTCTCGTCCTCCTTTTCTTCCTCCTCTTCTTCCTCCACTAGGCCACTAGTGAGGCGCTCCCGAAAGCTTGTGCTTAGCACACTTGGCCTTTTGGAAAAAGCACGCCGCTCCGGAGACGACACGCACGCACGCACACACTCGCACACCACACGCCTTCGTTTTCTCAGCTCCTGATGACTGAAGGCAACGAAGATTCCCGAGTTTTAAGTCGCTGTGACTTTCCCTCCCGGGTCTCAGCTAAGATTCTGGCTCTGCCTCCTGTTAGCAGCCTGGAGAGTGCTCCGGGCATTACCTCGCCAAAGGCAGATCCGCTGGGAGCCCGCCCGCTCTTGGGCTTGGAGTCCAGAGTCCAGCCCTTCTTCCTCTGGGCCGCTGTCCCCATTCACATCACGCAGGGTTTCACGTCCTGGCACGCGCTTTGGTGGTGGTGATGGTAGTAGGGCCCCCGCCGGCCGAGGGTGGAAGGAAGAAATGCCGTTGAAATTGAGGACGAAATCTTTCCTGTCGCACACGGGGGCCGAGTGATGCTGGTAGCGAGGCAGCCCCACTGCGAGAGGGAAGGGGGAGAGTCTTTAGAGCGCAGACAATCGCTACTTTAAAAATGTTAATCCCGGTTCCACTTCCTCGCCCAGGCTCCTTTTAGATCTAGCTCAACTAAGGACCCTAGGAAGGGTTTTTTTTTTTTTTTTTAAGTTTTTTTCCAAACTGCGGGTGCTGCGGCGCCTCTGTTAGACTTTGCTCAAGGCGATCTTGCCCGGGGTCTCCTCCGAACCTCTCCTCCCCCAGAATCCCCGCACGGCCGGATTTGGGAGCTCTTGCCCCCTGGCTCCGTGCTCCTGCTGCCCGAGCCCCGTTTTTCTGTCTCAGAAACAGCGCTGTCATCTCCCCAATTGTCAGCGGTCCCTGCCCCCAAATCTCAGCAATCGGCCCCTGCGGCCTCTAACAGAGCCTGGGCACCACCGCCTCAAAGGCACCGCGGTCCAAAGCGTCCTCGGAGGAGTCCAGCGGCGGAATCTTTGGCACCGAAGGGGTGTCAGCAGCGCGGGGATCCCCAAGTATCTGGGGACTGGAGTGGGGGGCTCCGACTGCGCACGCACAAGGCGCGCTTCGCTCTCCTGGAACGCACCTGGACCCCCGACCCCACCAACTTTTGCTTTTGCTTTTGCCGCGCCTTGGGGGTCCCTCCCGGTTTCGCAGCCGACCCCGGGACCGACCCCTGCGTGTGCAGGCCGAGGCCGCTGTCCCCGCCGAGCTGGAATACATGCCCGGCCCCCGGGTCTTTTCTAGCCGGACACTAGCTGTCGGTGAGGGCCAGATTCGGGTTTTCCATGCTCGGCCGTCGGGTTCCAGCGTCCCGGGGGCCTGAGTGAATTTCCTACTAATAGGACTGTCCCCAAATGCGACCCGGATAGCAGCGGCGGGCCCCGACTTGAGTGCCTGTGCTTCAGCGCACAAGTGCGACCTCCGGAGATGCAGCATAGCCTCCCGGATCCCCCAAATCAGCAGTGGGCTAGACGCAGGCCCCCACCCACCCCGGTGTCACCTGGACACAAAAAGCCGCAGTGGTGGTACGTGGGCATGACTGAGAGCAGGCAGAAACTCCTGCTCCTGCGACTTCAGAACAGGCGCGGCCTTCCAGCACCAGCCCGAGGCACCTCGTCTGGGGCGGGAGGACAACGGACCCTCACTGGGAGCCACAGTCCGGGCTCAGCAGGGCCTGCCGGCTCTGGGCCTCCCAAGAATCCTTCTCCTAACCTGATCTTCTACACCTCCAGCAAGTCTGGGAGATGTCAACTAGGGTAACGGGTGCGGGGCAAGGAGGGTTGGGAAGGGGAGCAGCAGCGCCAGGGCAGAGCGGCGCGGAAGGAGCTTCAGTTTCGCTCCTTCTCCCGGCCCCAGGCCCCGTGGTTAAGGCGGGCCTGTGCGGCCCTGCACTCCCCAGAGTCTCTCCCATCCACGCCGTATTTCTCGACATTGGCATTGCCACAAAGTGGGTGCTCCGCAGTGCCATCGCAAGGCACTCGAATCAGAAGGGTTTCTTGGGGGGGGTGCATTTTTATTTAATGTTTAGGGTGCTACTGCTTTTTTGTTTTTCAAATTAGGGTTCAAGTTGAGTAGGGCCTGCACAAGAGGGGACTCCAGGAGAAAGGGAGAGAACTGTGATTGACAGCCAGTCTGAGGGGGTTTAGGGAAAAAAAAGTAAGAGGGGAGGGAGGTTCCGTATTGGTTACTTGTTGAAATTCCCATAAAATTGAACAAGACTCCGCTCCCAGTGGGTTAAGTCAGGCTAAAGCCCTCTCCCGTGTGGTCCTGCGGAGCCTGTCTTTGTTTAGTTAACCTCGGAGACCCGCATTTAAAAAGGCCTGTTTGGCCTATTTCACCCGCCTGGGGAGGCAGGCGCGGCGGCTTCTGCCCGATTCTGGCCTTTTCTTCCCTGCTTCCCTTCCCCATCGAGTGACCCCCTCCCAAAGGTGGGCACCCTCCTGCCCACCTCAGCCGGCGGGGTGGGGGTGGGGGGAAGGACATCTGTCTCTGGAGCCTCTGGGAGCCTCCAGGGGTTAATTCCAGGAGTTTATCTCCACTGCAACCCCACACCCAGCCTGGATAAATATTCAAATTCCTTCCTCTGTCCCCCTACCGCCCTCTCCCACCTTTCAGCGCCTCTGGGCCCATCAATAAATTTTCATAATCTTCCACCAGCACCACTGGCAAAGGCAAGCCCATAAGTGAGTCACCGCTGCTCAGAAGGCCACAAGCCACCTCAGGGGTCTGCTGTGTATGTGGGGGGCTGGTGGGCTCTTCACCCTGGTGCCCCACTAACTGGCCATGGGGCCCTCTAGAAACAGATCCTGGACAACCCTCTCATTCCTCCTCCCTTCAACCCTACTCAGAATATCAGAGTCCACTTACCAGACCTGCACCCCCTGAAGCTGGGCTTCCCTCTCCGACTCAGAAAGGATGAACTGCAAAGCCCACTTTAAAGAAGCAACAGCCCATAGAGCTAGGACGGGGGTGAAGGCACTTTGCCTCTCACCGGGCTGAGCGGCTTTAGATCTCCAGCAGCTATTCGGGTGTTTTGTGGACGATCAGGAGTTATCCTGAAGTGGGCCAGGAGTGGGTCCATGAGCACAGTAGGGTATGCACCCCACCCTGACCCCCAAAATAATAAAAATAAAATAAGAGAAGAGACGCTAAAGGACGCTGCTGTCCCCAAGCCACAGGCCTTTTCTCTAAGCGGAAATCAGGCCCGAGGTCAGAGAGCTACAGTCCAAAGGGGACCCCCAGAGACGCCAGGAAAGACTAGAGACTTGGCGTGCTCCCTGTCAGCAGGGCAGATTATGAGGTCCCAGTTCGGGTCCTAGGGTATGGGGGGAGGCAGAATGCCCTCAGGCCAACTTGCGCCCGCGCTGCTGCGCCCTGGGACGTCAGTGAGTGATCTGTGTGGGGGGTAGGTGCATGTCCACGCTCCACTCCGCCCCCGGCTGGATCCCTGACCCTGAGGGTGTCCTCCCCGCACGCCCGCATTACCTGAGAGGTCCTCGCGGGCGTTCTGATGCAGGTAACTCTGCTCCAGCGAGTAGGAGGAGAGGCTAGGGTGCAGGCCACCGGGAGCTCCGGCGGTGCTGCCCGGCGTCAGGGGTGGGCGGCTGTTTGAGGTAAGGCGAGGCGCCAGGCGAGCTCCAGTGCGCCGCGGTGCTGGTGTAGGGCGAGTGGCACTCGAGCGCGCTCGCCATGGCCGGGGACGACGGCACGGGGCTGCTGCTGCTGTCCGGGCCGAAGTCCCCGCGCCGCTCGCCGCCGCCGCCGCCCGTGCCGCCCGCACCCCGGCGCCGCCGGCTGCGCCCACGGCCCAGGCCCGGCAGGCACAGGGCAGCTGGCCATGTAGGTGGAGCCGGGGTTGGGCGACATGTGCGGGACGTGGTGGTGGTGATGGTGATGTGGGTGCGGGTGCGCGTGGCCCGGGGCGCCCGTGCCGGTGTCGTAGGTGGCGGGGGCATGTCGAGGGCCGCCGTAGCCGGCCCTGGCCGTGGCAGGCGAGGGGCGCGGACGGGGGCGCCTGGAAGTCGAAGCCCTGGGGCAGCAGCGACGCTCCGAAGCCCAGGCCGCTGACCACGCGGTGGTACATGGGCTTGAGCGCCTGGCACTTCCTTCGGAAGCCGCGCGGCCGGCGGCGGAACGAACCTTCCTCGAACATGAACTCGCTGGCCGGGTCGATGGTCCAGTAGTGACCCTTGCCGGGCCGCCCCAGCCCCTTGGGCAACTTGATGAAGCACTCGTTGAGCGACAGGTTGTGGCGCACCGAGTTCTTCCAGCCCTGGTAGGCGCCGCGGAAGAAGGGAAATCGCGCCTGCAGGAACTGGTAGATCTCGCTGAGCGTCAGGCGCTTGCTGGGCGAGCTCTGGATGGCCATGACGATGAGCGCGATGTACGAGTAGGGCGGCTTCTCGGGTCTCCGCAGCCCCGAGCTCGCCTTCTTGGCTCCGCGCCCCCCCCGCCGCTGCCGCCCGCACTCTTGCAGGCTGCCGTCCCGGCGCCGGCCGAGCCGCTGGACGACGGCGCGCCCGAGACGGACGACGCGGACGACGCGGACGACGCGGACGAGGCGGTGTCCAGCGCGCGGCGCCGGGCGGCGGGCTCATGAGCGCGGCCTGCAGCGCGCTGGGGGCCGGGCTGCAGGCGCGGCGGAGCGGGGCCGGCGGGGCCGGCGGGGCCGGTGGGGGCGCGGCGGCGGCGGCTGGGGCCGCCCTCGCTGCTCATCGGGGAGCTGCGCGCGGGGCCGGGCGGCGGAAGGGGTCGGCCCAGAAGCCCGGCGTGCGCCCGAGGCCGCCGCCCGCGCCCGCTGCAGCCGGGGCCGCTCCGAGCCAGCGCGGCCGCGCGCGGGTCGCTCAGCTCCGCTGCGGCGGCTGGCGGCGGCGGCGGCGGCGGCGGCTGCGGCTGCGGGCCGGAGGCACCGCCCGGCGCATCCCTCCCCGCCCCGAGCCCTCGCCGCGCGCCCCGAGCCTTGCGCAACCGCCTCCCGTCCCGCCCCGGGCGGCCGGAGCCGCTGCACCCGCGAGCTGGGAGCGCGGCCGGGACCCCGGGGACGAGGCCCGACGTCTCCCCCGCGGGCGCTGCTAGCTCTGTCTCTCCCACTTCCTCCCGCCCGCGCCCGGCCCGCCGCCCCCGCGCCCCCCCGCCCTCGCGCCCCCCCCGCCCGCTCCGCCCCTCCCGACCTGGCGGGCCGGGCCCCTCTGATCCCCCCCCGCGCTCGACCTTCGGCCACCTCGGGCCCCTCGCCCCCGGCCCCGCCCCACCGAGGGACCGCGGACGATCTCACATCTGGTGGGACAGACCGCCCCGGTCCCCCGGCCCTCTACAGCCCGGCTCGGCCGCTGCCTCGGACCTCGGGGAACCCGCTTTCTCTCTGCGCCCCGCCACTCCCCGGCCTTCCATTCCGGAGACACCCCCCCCGCCCCCGTGGCGTGGACCGGCCCTCTCTCCGCCTCCTCCTCCAGCTCCTCCGCCCCTTCCCCCTCCTCCTCCTCCTCCCTCCCCCCCCACCCCCGTCCGGGCCCATCCAGGCCGGAGCGGTGCAGCCGCCGCCGCCGCCGCCGCCTGGAGCCTCCTGGAGTCCACTCCCCACCCCCAGGCCGCACTGACACCATCTGTCAGCTTCATTTAGACGTTTGCAGCCACACGCCAGGGTGCCAGACTCCCCAAGGTAACGTGCCGATCCTCTCTCTTTGTGACCCGGCCTCCTGCTCCCCACCCCTACATCGCGGCCTTAGGCCACCGTGCCCGGTGCTCTGGGGAAGACTGCATTTATTTCCACTTGGATACATGTCTTTTTTTTTACAATGCAAAAAAGAAGGCCAGCTTGAGGGACCTTGCGTGTTTGTTGGGGCGGGGGCGGGAGCCCCCATTTTTTTTCAGCCCTTCAGGGCCTTGCCCTGGTCCCTCTGTTCACGTAATCGGCCCGCAAGGGTCCACCCCAGCTCCTGGTACCTCCGGAGAAGCCGGAGAAGCCCGGGCTCCTGCTGCTAATTCCTGCCCGACTAGAGGCTGGCGGCCCGGCGGGGGGAGAGGATGTGCCGGGGAGGAATCACTTCCAATGAGAGGCGACAGTTAGTTATTGGATTACACGTGCAAGGAAATGTAGTCTGACCGGGGACAGGGCCCAGCGAAGAGGGAGGAGGGCAGGAGGCCTGGGAAGCCGGGCCACACAGGGCTGGTAGGTTGGGGTGAGGGGTTGTCAAGGGTGACACCCATGAACCCCAGGACCATAGGGTAGACTGTTCATCACTGTGCCTGGGCCAGTATGCCAACGCGGGAACAAGGTCACCAGGAAAGGACCTAGGGGCCTCCTGCTGGGGGTGGGGCATAGAAGAGAGGTGGGGCAGGGACCCCCAAGGGCTGCCCAGACCTGGTGGGGGCAGTGCATCATCGCGGGGAGCAGCCGCCAGGGGTGCTGGGGACCTGGGGCTGTGTGCGCCGAGAGGAGGGGGCTGGGCCGGCCCCAGACAGTGACCTGCGGCTGAGTGCACGCAGGCTTTTTTCCATCAGACCCGGCTAGATACCACACACAGAGACCCAGTGTCAGCTTACTGCCCTGCGCCGGCTCCTTTTCCCTGGGCTCCCCAGTAATTAGACAAAGAAAACCTAAATTAGCTGAACAGGCGTCGACAGCTTCCTCCAGGAGCACCCCTGGTACCTACATGGGAATGCGTCCCAAAATGAAGCTTGATTGTAGCTTCTAGTCAGCTAAGAAAACACCACTGGAGCGAGCCTCTGTGGCTCACCGGCTCCCTTCCAGGAGGCAAAGGGAACCGGGCCGCTGAGCCACCCTGCGGGCCGTTTCCAGGGAGTCTCAGGGAGGCGATGGAGGACTGGCACTGCTCCTGTCCATCCCGGGAGAGGCATCTTCCTGGGAATCGCGTGCCCCTTTATTATTTCATGGCAACATTGATCTCTGCCCGTCTTGTCTTTGGGATCATTTCAACAGAGACAGCAAATTCGTCAAGAGATTGCTCAATCGCCGACTTCTGATAAAACAGAATAGGAGCCGGGTGAGGCTGACAGAGAGGACTGATAAGGTGCCCTGCTGGCAAGGCCCTAAAGAGTGTGTGTGTGTGGGGGGGCACACACACACAGTGGAATGGCCTGGCCTTGTTGAGCAGGACAGGTCCTGGGGAGAAGTATGATCCATCTCAGCTGTGAGGGGCATTGGACAGTGGAATTTGCGTGACTGGGTTCTTCAGGATCACAGTTGCCCCAGACCCCTGGGATTCTGAGGGGGTACTCTGGGGGGCGGGCAGCAGGCCTTATGAGGCTTGAGGTCACAGAGACTGAAGCATAAATGGCTCCTAACCCTAAAATGCAAGCAGGGTTACATGCACCATGGGGTCACATTTTGGGGTCCTGAGTCTTTCTAGGAGACAGAATAGCATCGATGGAGATGGGCTCTAGAACTAGGAGAAAAGGAGAAAAGAAGCTCACTCATTGGAGAATTTTAGGGGGGTCTGCAGATGCTCATATTTTTAAATTCCTCCCTATGTTTGGTGGCTCCCTTTGGTTATTATCAGAAATCTTTACGTGCCACCCCCGCGCCCCACCCCCACACATTCAGGAGAAAATGGGATAGAAGAGAAATCCGGATAGAAGAGCACCAACTGCGGAACTCTTGGCAAGAAATGCTGGGACTCTGGTGACTGTGGCCAGAAAGCGGAGGGTCCTAAAAGGCAGGACGCAGGGGGCAGAGCGGGAAGAGCCACTGCCAAGGGCTGCTGCCTTGGAACGCTCTCTCCCCCCCAAGGCTGAATACTGCCTCGTCCCCCAAAAGACACTCGAATTGGTGCCTTCTGAGCTAGCAGGGACACTTCCCGGGACACCCCGCTTCTGCCCGTGGGAGCACTGTGGGTAGAGCCCCCCCAGTCTGGAATCTTCTTGCTTTTGCTCCTTGTGAACATCACAGCTGAGCTCAGGTGGCCCCTTTGTCCCCCTGCAGAGGTAGGGGACTGACCAGGCTGCACTGGAGGAAGCCACACCTAGGACTCCCTCTGGCTTGGGGTGGGTGATGGCACCTCTCCGGGTATTGATTTAATGCAGAGTTCCAAATACCTCCTGGTCGGGAGAACTAGTCATGTCCACTTGTTCCTTCTCTGTGCCAAGAATGTGTCCAAATTTATTCTTGAGCGTCAGGTTTGCAGAGGGGAAGCTGTGTGTGTTCTAAAGCGCCTTAGTTAGGGTGATGGACGGAGCTTCTCTGCTGTAAAGGCAACCAGCCAGATGTTTTTCTCTCTCTCCTTCTCTCTCGTTCCTTCTTTCATTTTCTCCTTCCTCTCTCCCCTTTCTTCCCTATCTTTTCTTTCTTTGCTTTTCTTCCTTCCTTCATTTCTTTCCTATTTACTCTCCTCTCTTTCTCTGACCTGTCTTTTTTCTTTCTTCCTCTTTCTTTCTTTCTTTCTTTCTTTCTTTCTTTCTTTCTTTCTTCCTTCCTTCCTTCCTTCCTTCCTTCCTTCCTTCCTTCCTTCCTTCCTTCCTTCCTTCCTTCCTTCCTTCCTTTCTTTCTTTCTTTCTTTCTTTCTTTCTTTCTTTCTTTCTTTCTTTCTTTCTACACTTGGTGATGATCAGGGATAACGCCTGGCTTGGAGGACCTATATGGGGTGTAAAGGAAGCACCCTACCTGCTATTCTATTGCTCTGGCCTCATATTTTTTTCCTTTTCTCACAGGAAGGAGCCGCGTTCATTAAAGGGGGAGCCGGGGGGGCGGCTTAGTCCAGGCTCCTCCACTAACCAGACTCAAGGGCTGGAGTGCTCTTGGCCCCATGGCTGAGGGTTTCCCTCCTCCCTGCCTTGGATGACTGTCTCTGTCTGGGCCGCGGGCTGCTTTCTGGCTCCAAACCCCAGGCTCCCTCCACCCCCTGCCCCTGAGCAGGGAATGTAAACTTCGGCAAGCTTCAGTTTCTCCGATTTTGTTCCGTAATCGGCGTTTTATTCTAGGAAATCTCTTCATTATTGCGGTTTAAAATCTGATGTTCGCAGCATGCTTCCTCTGCCTGGTGGGTTTTACATGAACAAACTCAGACTAAACCAGTCACTCGCGGGAAAGATTCGGCTGCACCCCACCGTATTTGGGGCACTCTGGCCACTGGGCCCACCCTTCCTGTCTCCAGCAGCCTCTGGGAAATGTCCCTCACTAAATCTCAGCGGGCAGTGCCGCCCAGGGAGGGAGCAGGGTAGAGTTAATGCAGGTAGTGGTGACCCCAGCTCCCACCAGACTTTTTGCTCAGGGACAGTAGTCAGTGCCCAGGTCTAGGGTGGGGAAGTGACCTGTATATTGCGGGGCGCTATGGAGGACCACAGGATTGCACACTGCAGAGGCCCCTTAATTTCTTGGTCTTCTCTTTCCAGGCACAAGGCAAATGTGGCTAGAGAGCCAAGCAGTGGGGGGGTGGTGATGATGGGGCACTGGGCTGGAGAGGGGTCCCAGCAGGAGAGGGTGGGTGCCCTGGGGCTGTCACTCAGCTGTCACAGCTCCTGGGTTCCCCTAGGCCTCCAGGTTGGAACACCAGCCACCCCGGTTCGTAGTGTTTATTTGGAGAGATCCATCTGCTCTCCAAATGCCGGGGCGTTGCAGCCACCTTCCACTGCTGGCCCCAGAGAGCCTGGGCCTGGCAGCCCCCAGGACCTAATCACCCCCTCAGCCAGTTTTAAGATGCCCTCAAAGGAGGGGAAAGGTTAACCAGACCTGAGCAAGGGCTAAGCCTCTTTTGGGTCACACCTGGCTGTGCTCCGGGCTAACTCCGACTCTGCCCTCAGGAATTACTCCTGGTTGAGCTTGGGGAACCATATGGGATGCGGGGGGATCTAACCAGGGTCTGCTTCCCTGCGAGGCAAATGCCAAAATACCCTTGTCCTCCTTCTCCAAACCCAAATCTCATCATTGGCCCTTCCCAGATCTCACATCCGCCTTAGACTTGGGAAGCACATCATTGGTGGTGGCTGGGTGTACACGTGGGGCATCTTCCTGGCTGCGCACCATGGTGGGCTCTGGCTGACAGGCATCAGGCATTGCCCATAGTCGGCAGCATTTAGGGGTTCAGAGAGGGGAGGCTGCTGGCCACATTCTCCGTGGCTGGTCTGAGGCCAGCAGGCAGGAACAGAAATGGGTGTCCTTCGGAGACACAAGCTCTGTACTCCTTAACTGCCCCACTCTAGGGAAGGTGCTGAAGTCAGGGTGAAGGTCGAGTTGTCCCCCCTTTCATGAATGTTGGGGCCTCTTGTGTTGTAGGTTGGGGACCACCCCAACCGTGATAGGGGAGAGGGTCCTGGAAATCTGGTTCCTGTAGGCTCACACCCACCCTGCCAGCAAGCCTCCAGGCACTGACTTCCCTTTGCTTGGCAGCGAAGGTGGGGGTGGGGAGGTCTTGGCGGCTCCTCTTCTGGTAGACCCCCAGTAACAGCGGAAAATGAGGTGACCCTGTCTGGCTTCCTGCCCCAACCTCAGGGTCTGTCAGGGCTCTGAGGGTGAATCCTGGCCCAAATTGTCCCAGATGCTCCTGGGGCCAGGGGCGAATGGCTGTGGCACAGACGCTGGAGTCCCACCCTATCCTGACAGGTTTTCTGCTGCTGTCTGGTCTCCCCACTAGATAAACCTCTCCTGGGGCATTATTCCGCAGACTCCAGGCTGTGTGCAGGGAGGTCACTGTGGGATGAGCTTCCTGGACCATCAGATGAAGTTTCTGGGCCTCCCCGCTGAGCTCAGGATATGGGGCGCTCGCTTCTCTTCAGGAAAGGAAACGCAGCTCTTCCAAAAATATAAATCAGCTCTGACGTCCGTCCAAATATTTCTTTTGTCCTCCCGCATCCTCTGTGGGGGTAAATAAAACGTCCCCGGTGGCCTCAGCAGACTCTGGGGACCGAGGGGGACCAGACACCCTCAGGGGAGCTGGTTTAGGGAACCCCTCCCTCCTGGAACCCGCTCCCCACTCTCACTTTAGCGGTCAGTCTCAGTTCTAGGGTGTGGTGCGCCCTCAGTTACCACTGGGAGGAGAGACAGCTGCAGGGCCTCAGGGGTCCAGTCGGGCCCAAGAGGCTTTGGGTAGGGGGGCCAGGGAAGAGGAGGGCAGGAGAGACCCCAGAGTCAGTCTCCGCGGGATACTGGTGTGCGGGAAGGGGGGCTTTAGAGCTGCCTACCAGGCCCATATGCCGGGAAGGGATGCCCTCCGTCCTCTCCTGGACCTCTATTCTGCCCCTCCTCTCCTCCAGCAGGGGAACGGCCTCCCCAAGGCTGGGGCTGAGCAAGAGGCCCCGGTCAGGTGAGCCCCAAGCGGCTTGAGCTGGTGGATCCTTAGCCCAGCCCCTCCCCACAAAACTGTCCTTTGGGAGATTGGACAGATTTTTGGTTGAGATTTGGAAAAGAAATCCATGGTTGGGTGCGTGGGAGCGCTGTAGTAAGCGCCCCAAGTTGTCTGAGTAGACTGTGGTGCTGGAGAAGATTCTAGAATGGCTTCTAGAGGCCAACAGTCCCAAAGTGGAGCCAGATGAAATGGTCCCTGGCAGCTCCGCTTTCTGCTCCCCCTGGATTCAATGCGGGGGAACCCACCGGTCTTCTGTTGGCCTCCATCCTCAGGAGCCACCCTGATGAGTCAGTCCCCAAAGGGCTCCGGCTAGGAAGAGTCACCTGCCTGGGGCGAGCTGCCCACCAACTAACTCCGCCTCCCTGCCTTGCTCTTCCTTCCCTTGGTCTGGAAGCTTCTGTTCCAGCCCCAGCCTCCAGGCTGCACTCGGGGACTGATTTGCAGCGTCTGGCCCCCTCTACCCCCAGGGGGTCTTTATTGATGAGCTGCCTGGAACCACCCCCCCCCCCCCCCCCGCCCAAAATGTCCCAGAAGAGTTTAGACAATCCATCACCCACCACTTCAAGGATGCTTCCGCCCTTTCAAACACAATCCGCGCACACCAGGCCGCTGCGGCGTGGGGAGGGGCGCGCACGCGAAAAGCGCAGCTATATAATCAACGTCAAAGCGATCCCGCAACCTTTCGGAAACAGGGACGTGGGCCAAAAAGCCCTTTAAATGATTTACACCGCCCCCCCGCCTCTCCCCTCCCCCCCCAGCCCTCACTTTGGGCTCTCCCTGGTGCCAGCAGTGGCAGCGAAGCCAGCGCACCCCTTCACCTCCCAGCCACCCCCCCCCACACAGTCCCGCTGTCTGCGCCAAAGACTGCAGGCTGCGGGGAGGGAGGAGGGGAAGGGAAGGGCACAGTTTGCATTTTAGGAGAAAACATTTTGCTTCTTGGGGTTAAGGGAGAAAAGGGGCACCTCAGTCATGTCTACCTGTTTTAGGAGCCTGATCTCCGTGTCCGAGGTGGACCCTGGAAGCCTCAGCCAGGGGTTTTGGATCCGTGAAAGAAATGTCGCTTCCCGTGCTAGAATCTGATTGCGCCTGGGGCCACGCAGCCTCCCGGGTTTCCCAGAGCCGGCGCGCACCAAGCAGTTCCCTTCTCTTCCGCTGGGTGGCGCCAGGATCTCGGGAATCAGGGTCCGTGCCGTGTCCGGTCGCGCATCCCCTGGCAGGGCGTCTTCACCTGCCTGGAAGCCAGACGTCTTTGCCTTGGGGCCCCCTTGAGCCTCAGGTGGGAAGATGCCTCCCCAGCATTGACCTTGCCTTGCAATGGGCCAGTAGCCTTTGGGCACGTTCTGTTATAGCATACTAGATATCACCTAAAAAGGAAGAACATTGGTCACACCTTTGGCATCCCACTATGGACGTGCATCCTTCCCCCGTGCAGTTTCTGGGATTGTGCTGAAGAAATTAAGGATTTCATTATCTCTGCACCCCACATTCCCGCAAGGAGGCAGGGAGTGCCTTTGTTTGTAAAGGTGACTTCACAGGTCTGATACAAACAACACCAAACACTCTGCAGAAGTGGGTGCTTTGAACTAGGAAGGAAGTGGTGTGTGTGTGTGTGTGTGTGTGTGTGTGTGTGTGTGTGTGTGTGTGTGTGTGAAGTGCCTAAATTTGGCCTGAAAACCTGCAAGATAAAAGGGGACTTTGGTGGTATGCTGGATCGGGGTGTAGGTGGAGGGAGGAGGCACCTGGGGTTGGCTTGAGACCTGCCTTCCTCTATAACAGGGTGTCAGAAGGAAGGGAACATTTCCACCCAAAACACATCGGGTTTACAGGAGGAAGCTGAGCAATGCCTTTACCTTGCATATTATTATTTTTGTTTACTTGTTTTGGGGCCGCACCCGGCTGTGCTGAGGGTTAGCTCCTGGCTCTGTGCTCAGGGATCATTCCTTGGAGATTTTCTGGGGTCCCTATCTATGCCTTGCTGGGCACTGAATTGGGGTTGTCTGTGCTCAAGTCAAGCACCTTAACTCTGTTCTTTCTCTCCAGCCCCAGGCACCTTGTTTTTAAAGCACTGGACTCTGCACTCGCCCTCTCCCACTCAAGACTATATTTGGGGGCAGAGGAGCCATTTCCATGGCGGCAGGGCTGGAAGGGCACAGGGTGTGCGTTTTACCACCGGAACCCCTTCCTGGGGCTGAGAGATTTCACCTCAGAGTTTCTGGGTTTTGTCCAGGAGGCTAATGACCCGTCCTGATGCCTTATCTGGGGGGCCTGGCTGACTGTTTTAGCAGTAAATTGTGAAAAGGGGTTTCACAGTCCCTGTGAGTTAGTCAGTCCTCTGAGTTAGCTCCATGCTGTCTTTGCTCACTTGGGCTATGGGGGATATGGGACAGGGATGCAGCCAGAGGAAGCATAATGTATCCTGGGATGGTGCCTGCCATAGGGTGGCATGTGTCCTTTGCAGACTCTGTGGTGTGTATGTGTATGTTTCGCCACATGGACCTTACAGTAGTTGCCAATAATCGTTTATTGGATGTGGCTAGCGGGTTTCTTATTGTCTCAATGTGTCTGTAAAGGATTTGGGGCAAAGCAGGAGGGGTGGGCCACTGACGCTCCAATCTGCTCCTTTATCCCCCAGTCGACAACACAAACATTTCACACATTGGTTCTTTTGATTGTCTGGCGTTTTTCTGCTCCCCCCAAACTGTACACGGTACCCGATGTTTTAGCATTTCTCTAACCCATAACACTCCCTTTAGCAGAGAAACTAAAAGCGCTGTGCTTCTTTATCTGCAGAGAGCTATAGATTTGGCGGGGGCAATTGCACCTGCTTCTGTTACGCCTAAGAACCGGGTCCTGTACTCTCTGAGCTTCCGTTTCTACTTTTTGAAATAATCCCTGAAAATATTTTTTATAGTCGTGTTCTTCCTCCAGCGACTAAAGATAACATAAAAATGTCTTTCCTTTTAAAAATTATGTTTCGATCTGCGCTCCTCTACTCGATCAGTTTTTGTCTCAATCCAACAAAGGCGCCCCGTTAAAACCAAGGTTCTCTGGTACTGATCCTGCCGGTGAGGTCGCGCCTACGCAAGGCGCTCTTACAGCAGACGCTCTGGGCTTCTGTGCTCCAAGACCGAGAGAGGTCGGTGGTCAACGTTCAAGCAGGCTTTTGAGGGTCCTATCCCACTCCTAGGGATACGGGCTCCCGCGAGTACGGGCTGTGGGCGGGGTTCTAGGTCCGCACCTCGAAGGGCGAATTCTCCCCCAAGCGGGGAAATTCGCGCAGAGGCCACAGAGCTTTGGGCTCGTTTGGTTCGCAAAGCTCTGTGGCCTCTGCGCGCATGAGGTTCGCTCGCTGCACACCGCGGCGGTGCGGGCTTGTGGTTCCCGCGACTTGGAGGCGATGAGCACGAGCGTGAGTGTCTACGTGTGTCTGTGTGTTGAATTTGCGCCCGTAGCGGAGAGCAGGACTCGCCGGCACGCCCAGTTCCAGAGAAAGAGAGAAGCGCGGGGAGAATAATGCCAGGAGCTCGGTGATCCGTTTTTGTGGGACCCGGGTTCCCAAAGCCCGGCCGAGCCACAGACAGCTGATTTGGACTCTTGGGGTCTCTCTCCTTTGGGAGCCCCTTGGCAAAGCGAGGGAACAAAAATAGCCGGCGCGCTACTGCGCTATTGGAGAGGCCTCTTCTCTCGGTTCCTGGCGAGGACTCCCACAGCTAGCAAAGCCGCTCCGAGGTTTATTTTTCAGCTGAATTTTCCTTCTTTTCTCCCTATTAAAGTCGAGGCAGGCTTTTCTTGTGTCGTCCTGTGGGAGTCACGAAAACTGGCCCCCCAAAAATTCCGCGCCCTGGCTGCCCAGGGCAGCGGGAGTGGGTCCACAGCCAGGGACAAGCCGCCGGGTTTCAAGAATGTGCCCCCTGCCCCCAACCACCTTCGGGGAGGCTCGAGCCTGGCCCTGCAACCTGCCCTCGGAGAGACTAAGATCTTTGTTAATGCTCTTCCCCCTCCCCCGACACCCATCTCTCTGCACCCTGCTTCCCGCCCCCATGCACGTTATAGTTACTGGTTTCCTGGCCCTGAACAAATCACTAGCTAGCAGTTAAAATCACTTGGGAGGATTCAACGAATTAATCCGAGACGAGTTCGAAATGCAAAGTGCAGCGCGTGGGAAGCGCAGAGTAAACGTGGGTCTCGCACTGGGGTGGCGGATTCCGCTGACCCTGGAGCCGGGCGGGTTCAGGGCGGCCGTACATTTGCCTGGTGGCGGCTTTGACCGAGGTTCGTATGGCTCAAGGAACCGTGGGCGACGACGCCGGGCCACTCTCTCCATCCCCTAGCCTCTCCACTTTTCTTAGTTTTGGAATCCCGTTTAGAGTTTGGAATCGGGGAACGCTTGAAGAAGGAGGCACGGAAAAGGTTGCGGAGGACGCCGGGGCTCCTGCCCAGCTGCTGCGCTCGAAGCAGGTGCGTCGGCGCGAGCGTGGGGCCGCTGAACGCTCCTGGGTGCCGGGTCACTGCATGTCATGGGCAGCGGGGTAATCCAATTTTCCCAGTTGGTGGCCTGTGGCCCTAGTCGGACTAGGGTTAGCACTGGACTCCACGTCCCCACGCGGCGCGGCGTGTTCTTGGCAGAGCCGCGAGTGTGCGCTCCTGCAAACTGAGTGCCCCGAACCCTGGTAACGCAGCGCGCAGAGAGAGCCGCCGTTAGGAACTGCGGGTAGAAAGAGGGAACCCGGGCTTCGTTTTAATGCGCCGTCCCGGTGAGCCGGCCGGCCAGGCAGATTCGTCTCCAGCTAACGCTGGATGGGGCCCTTTCGGGACAGAGGAGCCGGCCAGTCTCTCCGGCGCGGCCAGGGCTGAGGCGCTGATGGGCTTCGCCGACGCGCCCCGGGTGGCCGCCTCTAGATGCACCGCAGGGGTGCGGAGCCTAGGCCGGGTGGCAGCTCCAGGGCACAGCGGCCTAGACGACTAAGGGTTCTGAGGGCGCGGGCGGGCACTTCGAGAGGGTGGGAGGACCCCCGCTGTGCCGAGGGCCCGAGAGCTGCAGAGGGGAAGTGACCTTTGGAACCTCAGCAAAAGCAAATTCCCGAAGAAGTGTTTTAAGAAAAGACTAGCGAAGGACGGGAAATGGAGAAACGCGGAGTGCACCTGAGCCTTGAAAGGCCTTTTTGGAATTCCAGGCCCGCAGGGTTTGCAAACTTCTCTGCGGTAGACCTATGATTGGAAATGAACTTTGGAAGTTTCCTTGGGGAGGGTTGAAGAGACCAGTTGATTCTTCAGATGGGCATATTCTACATATATAAACACCTCCGCAGAGTAATGGCCATTTAAATAAATCATTCCTATAAGTGCTTACGCTCACAGTGATCTGGCACAGAAAACACTTTTCTTGATCTCTGGTCTTTTTCTTTCTTCTTTGTGTTACTGGCTTTGCAGCTAAAGTTTCATCTCCACGCTGGTGGCCAGGGCGCTTTGATATGTCACTTTGCAGCCTGCTCCAGGCGCTGCTTGTTTGATTTTTGGGCCACACCCAGCAGTGTTCAGAGCTTATTCCTGGCTCTGTGGAATAATGATGCTGAGGATCCAACCTGGGTCAGCCGTGTGCAAGGCAAGCACACAATCCGCTGGCCTATCCTTCTGGCCCATCAGTGGCTTGTTGAGTTTTAAACCTATAATGAAAAGAACCCCAAGAGTATCTATTAGAATTATTCGGTTGAAAGCAACAGAAAGCTGGACCAAAAAAGCCAAGTGTATTATGCCATGTAACTGGAAGTCTTGGTGTTGGACAGGTTTTTAGTGTTAGCAGCCCAGTGAGTCAGAAGAGACTCATCGTTCTCTATGTGGCTGAGTGCAGAATCCACGGATGCAGGTAAATCGGCATGATCTGGCTGCGAGGCAGAGCCCTGGAGTTCTGTTCTTTGTTGTTTGCATTCAGGATAGGGTGGGCTATGAGGACAAGGCCACGTCCACCTGGCCTCTTCTCTGACTAGCTGGGTGATCTGAACAGCATCAGATGGATCAGCAGAGAAAAGTCATTTAACAGCGGATACAAGGAACAATGGGATCATCTGGCTTCCACCTGGTGGAGGGAGGGGCCTGAGGTACGGGAGCAGGGATGGGTGACCTCAAGGCTGGACACACCATACAGGCTCAAGGAACTTGCCTTGCCTGCAGTTGACCTGGATTTAGTCCCCAGTACTGCATCTGTTCCCCCTGAGAACCACCAGAGTCATTCTTTTTTTCTTAATTATTTTATTACACTACCCTTAGATATATAATTACAAAATGCCTATGCTTGAGTTTTGGTTCACAGTGTTCCAACACCCATCCCTCTACCCGTGCCCAACTCCCATCACCAATGTCCCACCTCTCTTCCCCCTCCCCCAGCTGGCCTCCATGGTGGGTTCTGTATCTCCTTTTCTCTCTCTCCCCTTCTTGCTTCCCTTTCTTACACTTTGTGGATTGTAGTATATTCTAGGACATGATTGGTTCCACTAGTTTGACTTGGGGAGCCTCATGGTCAGCTGAGCTAGGGGAGAGCCAGATGCCAGCTCTCCCGTTATGTCTGAGTTTCTGCATGATATGGCCAGTTGCCCTGGGACAGTTCTTGGGCGTGCCACCGGGCCTTTGGGATGAGACAGAGGGGGAAGGGGTGGCCCCAGTTCCATCTCTTGAATGCCCAGTAACTTCTGCCTCTGAGAGCCTACCTGGGCTTGAACTCTGCTACTCTGTTAATCTGGTCTTGAGATCAGCGTCTCTCCTGGGCAGGCTCTGATGTGCTGTGGCATCTGGACAGCGAAAATGATGGCTATTGTGATGGGCGAGTCTCATCCGGCTGCTTCTGAGGCCCCACAGAGGTGATGGGCCCACTCCCAAAATCCATCTTTCCTCCCTGGGAGCCTCATGGTCAGCTGAGCTAGGGGAGAGCCAGATGGCAGCTCTCCCCATTGTGTCTGAGTCTCTGCATGATATGGGGTCGCCCCAGAGTCATTCTTGAGCATAGAGCCAGGAATAACCCCTGAGTGCTTGCAGGTATGGCCTTCAAACCAAAGCTCCTTACCCCCCAACCACCACCCCAAAGAAGGGGACAACACCATCTAAGAGCAAAGAATAAAAAATAAAAGATAAGGGGCCAGAGGGATAGCACAGTGGGTAGGGCCGATCCAGGTTCCATCCCCAGCATCCTATATGGTCCCCTGAGAACCGCCAAGAGTAATTCCTGAGCAAAGAACCAGGAATAACCCCTGAGCATTGCCAGGTGTGGTCCCAAAAGCAAATAAATAGATGTTAGTTAAAAAAAGATAAGCTTCCTAAGCAGACATAGTACAGATAAACATACAAATGGGCGCCCCCAAACTACAATCTGCATTAGGGGAGCAATGATGGTTTCTTCAGTTAGGAAAAGGGGGAAGGTTAGGGAGCAGCATAAGGGGAGAAGCAAGATCTGGCCCTTCATTGCTCTCGGCTCAAAATTAATCTGATGGCAGCATGCACAAGAAAGGGCATCTCTGAAACCGGTTCTAAGAAGTATTGGATGGTGTGGTTCAGACACCGCCAAATGGATATGGGAGAACCTCTGCCCCAGTGGAACACAAGCATTCCTCTGTTCGTTTTTTTTTTTTTTTTTGGGTCATACCCAGCGATGCTCAGGGGTTATTCCTGGCTCTGCACTCAGGAATTACTCCTGGTGGTACTGAGACCATCTGGGATGCCAGGAATTGAACCTGGGTTGGCCGTATGCTTAACTCTCACTCCGGCCCTTCCTCTGTTCTTTTTTTTTTCTTTTTGGGTCACACCTGGCGATGCTCAGGGGGTTCCTCCTGGCTCTGCATTCAGGAATTACTCCTGGCGGTGCTCGGGGGGACCATATGGGATGCCGGGATCGAACCCTGGCCGGCACCCACTGGACTATCGCTCCGCCCCGCCCGCCTCTGTTCATTTTTGAGTGTCAGCTGATTCATTATTGTGGTAGGATCGACTTATAAGAGTGTTGATATATTTTGGGGGGAGTATAATGCTACTTCACTGTGCCCACCCCAGCCATCAGCCATAGACACCTTTCAACTCGCTCTGCTTACCCCTTTGTCAGCCTCAGACACACAGTCAGAATGAGGAGCTGTTTTCATTGGACATTGTTTATACTCTCCCTGTTTCTTTATGTGCTGCCCATGAGTCAAATTAATCCAGTATTTGTTCCTCTCCTTCTGACTTCTTTCACTTGTCATGACCCCCTCCAGGTCCATCCTTATTGTAGAAGAACACAAGAATTTATCTTTCCAGTGGTTAAGGGTCTTCCATTGTGGACACAGTCCGCATTTTCCCTGTCCACTCATCTATCCTTGGGTGGTTTCTGGATTTCATCTACTGTGACTAGCACTGCCGTGAGTACAGGACAGTGATCTTTTAAAAGCCAGTGTTTTTTTGTTCTTTGTCTGGATACCCGGAAATGGGTTGCTGGGTGGGTCTTATTGAAATTCTGTTTTCAGTTATTTTCTTCATAGGATTTTACAAAGGCTGACCCAGTTTTAGTTCCTGCCAACAGGTTTTTGAGGTTCCTTTCCTCCACATCCCAGCCAGCACTTGCTATTTCTGGTCTTTTGCTCTAGGCCTTTTTCTAATATCTGCTCTCTCATTGGTTTCCCCCATTTTTTGTTCTAAATTGCATTTTCCTGAAAATAATGGATTACAAGTCATTTTTAAAATTTCCAGATGCCTATGGGTCATCTAGATGTTTTCTTTGGGGAAATGTCTGTCGAGTTCTTTTCCCATTTTATATGGGATTTGAACCCATCTTGAATACTAGCCCTTTGACAGTTGTATGGTGTGAAAATATTTTCTCTTTAAGGCCAGCTTAGATCTCTCTCAATGGATCAAGGACATTCTCCAGATGATAACCACTCATGGTGATCTGGGCCAGTCATTGGCAAGTCTAGTGGCATTTCTAGAAATGAGATAGATATCCCCTAAGTCACTTGGTGTCTTGGAGTTAAATTATATTTGATGACACTGGATTATATTTTCAAGAATAAGGTATTGAGCCACACCAGGAATTACACAGGGATGGTCTTGACTCTGAACTCAGGGAATAACCCTGGAAAGTGTGCAGCAGATTATATGTGGTGCCAGGGACTTGAACAAGGATCACTGCATTGCAAAGCAAGCACCTTGCTTCCTGCGCTCTGTCTCCCTGCCACACTGGCTCCTCGAGGAAGGAGGGGTGTAGCCCCGCAGCACTGAGAGCTTACCTGAGATATTTAGGGTGGGCATTGTCAGGAAGGGGAGGAAATTTCTCTCTTCCTGTCTGATTTCTTTTGGATTGGTGAAATAATCAAACCCACAGGAGACAGATTGGTGAGAGAAAGAACAAATTTAATTGCTCATGTCTAGGGAATCTATATAGAAATGAGGATTGGAAAGTCAATGAGGAAAGGTTAGAATATATGCTGTATGCTAAGGGAATAGCCACGGCAGAGCCTGGCAAGCTACCTGTGGTGTATCCGATATGCCAAAAACAGTAACAATAATGGACCTCATTCCCAATGAATGGAGACGTTACTGGAGCCTGCTCGAGCAAATTGATGAACAACGGGAAGACAAGTGATACAAGTGATGCTAAGGAATAGGAGAGGGACCTATTATTTTAAGGGAAGAGTAAGAAAGACCCAATGAAGACCAGAGGCTCTGTAATTACACATTTGCCCAGATGTAGAGATAGATTTCTCTGATAGAAGTTATTTTTGGTAAAAACCATGATTCTGAATGGCATGCCAATTTTCATTCTTCTGAGCGCTAAGGAAGTTTATCATCAGCTTCCTGAGCCTCCATTGACTTTGGCAGAAGAAACTCACATACCAAAGGCACCAGTCTTAGGGAAGTTCTGTTCTGAACAAACTGCGGGCAGTGGTGGGGAGGATCTAGCCTACAGCAGAAGAAGAATCTACTATGGATGGTTCTGAACACCGGAGGATATGGAATCTTTCTCTTGAAAACTGTAGAACTCTCTTTGTATGAGATTAGACCTTTGGTGCTGTTTGAGTGGTGGGGGCACTGGGGAGCAGAAGCAAAAGAAAGTGTTTCCTGAAATTGCCATGAGCGATATTTGAGGTGCTGAGTCACCTCCAGAGTCTCGAGCTTCATCTCAGAGTGAGGCATCGTTGTGAAGGGTGAGGGCTGGGAATTCTATTTTGTGGGGGTTAGGCCATACCTGGTGGTGCTTAGGGCTTCTCTGTGTCTGCTCAGGTAAACCTCCTGGCAGAGTGTGGGGATCCAAATGGCGTGCTGAGGACCGAGCCTGGGTCAGCCACAGACAAGGCAAGAGATTGAAGCCCTATTCTATAATTCTGATCCCAATTCTCTATTTTATTTTTTGTTATCTGGGGAAGAGGGAAGGTTGGACTACAGCTGTGCTAAGGCGTTAATCCTAGCTCTGTGCTCAGGAGCGACCTCTGGTGGTGCTCAAGGAAACATATACCTTGCTGGGGTTTGAACTGTGGTTCCTAGGAACTATATCTGCAAGGCAACTCAACACTCTATTTTAAAATAATGATTACTATGCATTTAATGTGGCCTGTCTGCTGAACTTGGTTTGGAAATCATTGTTTTTTTTTTTTTTGCTTTTTGGGTCACACCCGGCAATGCTCAGGGGTTACTCCTGGCTCTGCACTCAGGAATTACTCCTGGCGGTGCTCGGGGACCATATGGGATGCCAGGAATCGAACCCGGGCCGGCACAGGCCGGCTGCGTGCAAGGCAAACGCCCTACCCGCTGGGCTATCGCTCCAGCCCCGGAAATCATTGTTAATGAATGCCAAATATGCTTAATTTCAGCCCAAGAAAGAACATTCACACAAATTGACTTTGGGGTCAGAGAGCTAGTACAGGGGTTAAGATGCTTGCCTCACCCTAGTTTAATGCCCAGCATCACATAGGTTTCCTTGAACCCCACTAAAAGTGATCTCCAAGAACAGAGACAGGAGTAAGCACTGCTGGATGTGGGCCATAATTGGAGAAAAGAAAGGAGAGAGATGAAGAGAGAGTGAGAGCGAGAGCAAGTGAGCAAGCGAGAGAGCACACACGAGAGAGATTTCCTTCCTGCTCAACTTCTAGTTTGTCAGAACTCTTCTTTCCAAAAAAAGGTTATATCTCACAGGGACTGCCAGCAAGTGTTGAACATCCAGTGCCTACTATGTGAGTTATCTTATTGGTTTCCTATTGGCAGACATTTAAGTTCTTTCTACAATCCTATTAACACAAAGAACATCAATGAACACCTTCTCATCATTCTTTTCCCTTCTGGGTCAAAAGACATGGATTATTTAGAGTCTTTTTTATTAAACTTCCAAGTTACTTTCTCCAACAGTTGAAACAGTTTGCAACCTTCTGCCCTCACAGTTGTTGTCCTCTGATGGTCATTTCACAGGGAGGTGGTGTCTCATGGTTGTTTCATTAACAGAGTCTTTAGGAGAGGGAGAGAGAGTACAGGGGTTAAAGCAATTTCCTTGCAACCAGGGACCATTTTTGATGCCTGGCACCCCATATAGTTCCCAAGTACTATCAGCAGGTATCCCTGAGCACAGAGTCAGAAGCAAATCCTAAGCACCACTGGCTGTGATCCCAAACAACAACGAAATACCCCCAAAATATTAGCATATGACAGAGTAAGCAGCTTAACATATATGTGACCTCATATGTATAATTCATTGTAAGTTAGACATTTTAATTTCTACTTTACAGGGTAAAGAAAATGGAAAATGCTTCTTTTTCCTAAACCCTCATTGAGAAATGAGAAGAAGTAAAATTTGAACCCAGGTTTTAACTCATTCTTTAGGTTACAGAAGAGAAATATATTTGACTAAGTGAATCAGCTAAAGTATCTGAGGAAGAGAAACAAGTGGCATCAAAGTTGCCCAAAGGAAATTTTCTTTCTGAGGAACATAAACTTTTTAAGTTCTTTACAGGGAGAACAATTTACTACTAAATTTAAACACAGGGATGTGCGGGATAATGGGACCATCTTGATTTTTCATTGCCAACATCAAGATATTTAAGGCTTCAAAAGTCTTACAGTGAAGAAACTATTTAACAAAGAGCAGTGTTCCAAGGATCATGTTTTTGGGAAAATGCTGCCAACATTGTCCCTCTTATTTCTGTCATGTTTTATTGCATTGGCTAGAACAACTAGACAATATTAAATGATATTGGTGATAGAGGGTGTTTAATTACCCCCTGCTTTCTTGAGAATATTTCTAGAGCATAATCACCAAGAACTATGTTGGACATCAGTTTATGACATAGTCTTTATCTTTTTTTTTTTTGCCTTTTTGGGTCACACTTGGCGACGCTCAGGGGGTTACTCCTGGCTCTGCACTCAGGAATTACTCCTGGCGGTGCTCGGGGACCATATGGGATGCCGGGGATCGAACCCGGGCGGCATGGGCCGGGCGCATGCAAGGCAAACGCCCTACCCACTGGGCTATCGCTCTGGCCCCAGTCTTTCTTATCTTACTGAGGAATCCTTTACTTCATTTGGTTACTGAAATAATCAAAAATGGTCTTTGACTATGAAGGCAGTTTTGTGTGCGAAGCAGAGAAAAACCCTCAGTGGTGGGTTTTTCAGCTCAGCAAATGTGCAACATAATTAGGGGACACATTCCTCATGTCCCACAATAACATAGGTCATATTTGGATTCAGAAATGGCTCATCTATTTTCACCCAGAAAGGTGGCGAAGAATTTATTACCTTTGTCTTAGGTTGAAGAATAAGAAAGGCATCTACCTTGTTTCTCATTTGTTTAGCAAATAATATTTTGACTTTTTTTTTTTGGGGGGGAATCACACCCTGTGAAGCTCAGAGGTTACTCCTGGCTCTGAACTCGGGAATCACTCAGGGGACCACATGGGATGCCGAACCAGGGATTGAACCAGGGTCAGCTGCATGTACACAAACACCCTACTCATTATTCTATCACTCCAGTCCCAGGAATCTCTCTTGGTGATGCTCAGGGAACCGTATGGGATGTCAGGAATTGAACACAGGCTGGCCAAATGCAAGGCAAATGACCTACCGACTTTGGTATAGCTCTGGGCCTGAGCAAATTTGCACAAGACAAAGTTTGGGATGCTGTGCTGCTGAAAGAACAGTAGTATTTAGCATGTGTCAGGGCAGAATAAATATATTATTTTAACGATATTATTATTATTGTTGCTATTGTTATATTTTTGTGGTTTTGGAGATCAGCTCAGGGTTTCACACATGTGAATCATGTGCTTTTTTGCTATTTCATCATTTAATTCTGTACTTTTAGGAGATATATGTACAGATTCTGTACATAATTTTAAACTGAAGATGTATTTTTAATTTTTAATTCTTATTTTTATTATTTTATTTTTTATTACACCACTGTGAGATATACAATTCTAAAGATGTTCATAATTGGTTTTCAGTCAGAGTGTTCCAGCACCTGTCCCTCCACCAGTGCCCCATTCCCACCACCAATGTCCTCATATTCCCTCCCACCCACACCCAGCCTGCCTCTATAACAGGCACTTTTCCTTTTCCTCTCTCTCTTACATATTGTGGCTTGCCCTACAGACATTTAGGGGTTATCATGTAAATCTCTTTGTGTATTCAACACCAGCTCCACCACCAATGTGCCCCCTACCACCACCAAAGGCCACAGCCTACCATTCATTCCCCATTCCACATCAGCCCCCAGTTTGTTGCAACTACAATGATCATTACTTGGTTGTTATCTAATCCTGGCACAAAGCAGACATGCTGGGAGGAGCTAGAGCAGCTGTGCGTCTGGATGTTCTCTTCTCTGGTGTTACTGATGATGGCGGCTTCCTGAATCATGCGCTTTATTACCATGAGCCACATCTTAGGCTCCCTAAACCAAGTAATATTTATTACTGTTTTGTTTTGGGGCCACACCCAACCATACTCAGGACTGTACCCTGCTCTGGGTCCTTTGCTCTGGGTTCCAGAGATAGAACCAAGACCACTGTCGGGAGTGCCACCAGGGTCCCCGACAGTGCCGGGAAGCGAAGTTCCCTTTTACCTCCAAGCCAGCGGGAATGGATGAAGACTCAGGAATCCGATGCAGTTTTAAAAGGCTTTACTTATCATAGGTTCAGGCATACAAGTCAGCAATAGAAAAAACCCTGTGCTTAGGATTCCCAGCTAAAACCCCAGCCACGTGTAGGCCAAGATAGCGGCCACCACGTGTAAAGGCCCTGTTAAGAGGAGACAAAGACAAGACTCCCAAGAAGGGTGCTAGCTCACAAAGAGAGAGCCCAAAAAAGAGAAGAGAGAGAGCCGAGAGAGAGACAGAGAGACAGAGAGAGAGAGAGAGAGAGAGAGAGAGAGAGAGAGAGAGAGAGAGAGAGAGAGAGAGAGAGAGGAAGCAGGCTGGTTTTATACCCCCTGCAACTCAGACCTCCCACTATTATGGGAAGCAGGAAGGGTCAAATGCCCTTAGGTAATTTCTCCCAGCACCTCACGTAGGCCCTATTATATGCTAATGTTTTGAGCCCAGATCTGCCTGGAAATGCCTTATAGGGTAGAGAAGGGTGTTTCTGAGCTGGCATGTCTCTGTATCAAAGACTAATACTAATGCCAGTTAAATATTTCTCCAAGCCTTCACAAGAGTCTTGTCTACTTTACAGTAGTTTTGTATTTTAGTTGCTTTTGAGTTATCAGGGAGCCATGCTTGCTTTCTTGGAGGCAAACAGCATTTCTCTCTGGTCTAATTACTTAGAGATCCAACGTGGCTAGGCAAATATGCTGGTAAAATCTAGCTAGTCCCAAGATGATTGTGGTAGCATGAGAGAATATTTATACCAGCTAGTATAGAATACATGGTCAGATAAACTGCCACATTTATACTACCCCCTATCTATGAAGTGACCTGCAGGAGGCAATCCAGGGCAGATGCAGAGGTTCTTAGAGGAGTCCTGCAACAGACCACCTAATCTCTCCCACCACTAAGACAGGTTATTTTAAAAAACCACTTTTTTATTGATGTAGCAGGATTTGTAATACAGTTAATCTCTCTCTATGCCTACATCAATCCAGACCCATCACCAGAGCCCAGATGTAGGTATCACTGGTGGTTGGTGATACCTACATACATAATAGACAAACAGAGGTAATCTCCTGAAATTTCATAAAATTATAACATTTTTTCAAAAACAAAATTTTAATTATATACATTTAAAATCATTATTATGAACAAATGGTCTTTAAATTTATACATTGAGAGTTTATGTATACCTGGACTAATCTAGAAAATATGCCTGGACTAATCTAGAAAATATGCCTGGACTAATCTAGAAAATAGAACCATTCCACTGAATCGTCCCAGGCAGACTGGTGTGTGGGCTGAGAACTCTGGGCCTTCCCAGAATGGGGGAAAATTTCTTTCCCTGTCAGAAGGCCGGTCACCCCCATTCACACCTGACATCCTTTGGCATATAAATGACCCAACTCCATAATTAAATCTCATTAAACCTCCAAGAGACCAAATAGTCCCAGGGCCACAGCTCCTGAAGCACAGAGCCACATATATAGCCATATGACACCTCCAAATTTCAAGGTACTGACAGTTCAGTAGGAGCACAGTAAATTTGATGGGAAGATTGTATAGAAGACCACCAAGCTCAATGAGCTAAAACAACCCAGACTTAGGCTCAGCATAACCAACAAGCTCAGTAAATCCTCAGACATTGACTTTAGTAACACCATTGTAAGATATAACAATTATCGCAATTGGTTTTTATTGATCTATTTTCTGATATTTCCATTTGCCTTTTTGTTGTATCAAGCAATATGAAATAAATTTGTGCCTAAACAGGGGGAAGGCTTGGGAGATGGGTGTAAAGCTGGGAACACTGGTGGAGGGAAGTCTCACTGGTAGTGGGATTGTGTTGGAACACTGAATACCTTGAAACAGCTGTATGATGAACAACTCTTTGAATCATGGTGTTATAATAATAAAATTTTTTTTGAAATAGCTAAATACCACAAATGTAAAATTTAGTAAGAGTGAAGAGGGTTAAGAAAATTTAAAGGAGAAAATCTGAATAGGTCTAGAAAAGTAGTGAGTTTTATCTGAAGAAAGGGAATATTGGCTTTATATTAGAAAATATTATATTATAGATATTGCCTAAGTATCTGCATCAATAATTAACAGATTGTAATAAGAAATCTCTGTGGATGTATGAAAGCCTTAATTAGACACAGAACATCCACTATAAATGAGATGCTAATTTGTTTTTGAAAACGTATAAAACCCTCTAGCAAGCTAGGAGCAAACATATCTTTCTTAACCTAGTAGAGGTCAAATTGTAGGTACCACAAGTGTGTGCCACACTAAATGCCACATCCTGGGGAGTTTGTTCTGTCCTTTAAAGAAGCTCCTTTAATGCTTCTTGCAAAACTGGTTTCAAGGCTCTCAATTTCCTAAGCTGTTGTCTATCCCTGAAGCTCTATATTGTTCCTTCAGATCTGATTGAACATATAACTAGATAGTGTATTGGTGAGTCATTTATTTCACTGTACTATATTCCTTTATTCTCTTGGCTTGGAGAGTCTCACTGGATAGAGCTGCTATGCATTGTAAGGGTTTTCCTTTGTGTGTAAACTCCTTGTTCTGTCTTGCTGCTTTCAATGTTCTGTCTCCGTGTTTGGCTTTTGTCATTCTGAGTACATGTAACTTGGAGTTTCCTTAGTTTCGTCTGTTTTCTTTGGAACTCTTTAGGTATCTTGTATTTGGTTGCCTGTATTTCTTAACTCTGGGAAATTATTTTGTGCTTTTATGTTTTGGGGGTACACACAGTGGTACGTAGGGATTACTTCTGGTTCTGTGTTTAGAAGTCACTCCTGGCAGGTTCAGGAGCCCATATGGAATGCCGGGGTGGAACTCTGGGCAGCCAAGTGCAAGTACTGTAGCCACTGTAATTAGAGTTACAGCTCACTCTGGGAAATTCTTAGCTATGATTTCTTTAACTATTAGTTTATCATATTTGCCTTTCCGATACTCATGGACTCCAGTGATTCTCATGTTGTTCCTCTTGAGTTCATCCTATAGTTTGTTGGGATGTTATTTATTTATTTTCAGACTTTCCCCCATATCCTGTTATTTTCAAGAGGCTTCTTTAGCTCCTTGATCTTTTTCTCAGCTACAGTAATTCTTCTGCTTAGAAATTCTAATGAGTTTTTAATATTACTTACTGTGCTTTTCACTTCTGCCATTTCTATTTGTAGTTTTCTTGTTTGACTCATACTGTCTGGTGTTTTGCTGGCTCCTTTCTTATTTGACTCATACTGTCTGGTGCTTTGTTGATTACCTGTGCCTTAGTTTCTTTGAGCTCATTAAATATACTCACTTTAGTGTCATCACTAAAGCCATTTCTGAGGATTTACAGAGCTGGTTGGTGTTGGTTGTGCCTTCCATGTTACTGTTTTTGCTTATTGAACTTGGGAGTTTCTAGAAATCTTCTCATTGGTTTTCAGCATTCTTGCTATGATGAGGGTGAGTCTGTAGGCAGATCCCCAGGGAAATTCTGAAGGGTTATGCTAGGGGTTGCTCTTTTTTTTTTCTGTCTTCACCCAGTGATAGAAAGTATAATTGTACACAACATGAAATTTGGTGAGTAGCTGTATGTGGCTATGCACTTCAGGAGCTGTGGTTTGGGTCCACCAATATGGCAGAGGTCTGGTGTAGAGGCTGATGGATCCTACCTGGGAGGGAAGGGATCTAGCATAGGTCAAGTTTTATAGTTGATTTTGTTGGTTATCCGAATGCTACTGCCCCACCCTAGTATGATAAAGATGTTGAGATTTTCTGTTCTTCTCATCTCTTTCTCTCTTTTCCTACTCCCCCAGCCCAAATTTAGCCATTTTGAGTACTTACTAGCTACAGACACAAGTCCCCTTCTCCTAGAGATACACGTGCAGACTCAATTGTGAATTGGATGTAGTATAACTAGTCAAAATAGAATCAGTCAGATTTTTTTTTTTTTTTTTTTTTTTGCTTTTTGGGTCACACCCGGCAATGCTCAGGGGTTTCTCCTGGCTCTGCACTCAGGAATTACTCCTGGCAGTGCTGGGGGACCATATGGGATGCCGGGATCGAACCCAGGTTGGCACAGGCCGGCTGCGTGCAAGGCAAACGCCCTACCGCTGGGCTATCGCTCCGGCCCCGAGAATCAGTCAGTTTTTACTGCTCTGGAGATTGAACGTTACTTCCAGCCAAAGAAGTTTTTTAGAGATGGGCTGTGATCTGATGAATGAGTGATGGCATCTTAGGCCTGTAAAACCCATTTAAAATTTTTTTATTATACCACCGTGAGATATACAGTTACAAAAGTGTTCATATTTGGGTTTCAGTCATACAGTGTTCCAGCACCCATCCCTCCACCAGTGCCCATTTCCCACCACCAATGTCCCCTGATTCCCCCCTCCCCAGTCTGCATCTATGGCAGGCAATTTTCACCTCTCTCTCTCTCTCTCTCTCTCTCTTCCTTCTCTTACACATTTTGGATTGCAATTCATACATTTAGAGGTTATCATGTATATCCTTTTGCCTAATTTCAATGCTCAGTGCTACACTGGTGTTATTATTTACCATAATAATTAGTACACTGTACCTTTCTCTGTATTACCTAGTCTCTGACTACAACACATTTTCAGTAGGTACTAACCACTGATGAGATCTCCCTGATCCATGTTTTGTTTGGTCTTGGATATTGGTAGTATTTATTTTGTCATTTTTTTAATATCCCGCAAATAAACGCAGTCAGTCTATATCTGTCCTTTTCTCTCTGGCTAATTTCACTCAGCATGATCCTCTCCATGTCCATCCATTTATAGGCAAATTTTATAACTTCGTTGGGAAAACCATGTTTAACCAACAATTCTTTGTCCACAAGTTTATAGGACAGTTACTAGCCTCTGGGTACATAATGCAATCTGACATCATAGGTGCCTGGACAATGGGCTGGCCGACTTTGTGCAGAACTTCAGCCCTGGGACAGAGCCACTAGCTCTCCAATCCGAATGTTCTGTTATAAACCCTTATTATAAAATGTTCCCTGGCTTTGCCTCTGTACTCAGTGAGGTCACTTTTTTCTGGGTCCAAGTCATTTCCTGCCCCTTCTCCCTCCCTCTGCAGGGCTGTAAGAAGGAGAAGCAGTCAGTCTGGGCTGGATCATGCCTTCAGGTTTGCTGCGAGTGCCTGATGGTGTTGGGAAAACTCTGTGGAAGTCATCATGGTCTAAATGACAGACCCAGTAAGACTTCTTTCTCAGACTCTCCAGAGAATCACCAGCTTTCCCATTGCTACTTGACTCCAAGCTGTAAGATTTTGAAATTGTATTTGAATGACTGAAGAAAATTTATATGTGCGTGTGTGTTTTAAATTTTTTTAAATTGAATCAGTGAACTACACAGTTACAACATTGTTCATTATTAGGTTTCAGTGATGTTCTAACACCTGTCCCCTCACCAGTGTACATTTCCCTCCACCAGTGTCCCCAATGAGAGATAAGTGCCTTGAAATTAGTGATGAAATAAATACTAAAAGAGTGAGTTTCCTTTTGGAGACCATGCCTGGCAGTGTTCATGAGCTACTCCTGGCTCTGTGTAAGGGGGTCGTGGTTCAGGGGCCCCCACAGTGGCAGAGATTGAAGCCCCACCTCCTATATGCAATGTGTGTGCTCAGCCCCTTAAGCTCTCTCTCCAGCCCTTGATTTTAAATGGAAAAGGTAGGCTCCAGTGTTCATCCTTCCAGGACTGCTGGTAAGACAATCTCTGGTGGGGTGAGGGTGGAGAACCCCCTTCCCCAGACGTGAAGGTGATTTCCATACTTGCAGAGAAAAATACCTTGTGAGGGAGAGACGGACACCTGTGTGGGTTCTGTCGCCCCATGATTGCCCCTCAAGTGTCTTCTGGTCTCTTGGTGTCCTTATTTTATCTTAAATATCGCTCATGTAAGATGACTTTTAGACAGAATTTGTGTATTTGACTCAGAGTACAACACTGCTCCTTCCAGGCTGTGAATCTCAAAGAGCCAGAGTCACACTCCTCATTCTGTTTAATACCTTGATAGTGTGTGAAGTTTCTTAGTTTCAAAGGAGTTTCCTCTGACTCAGGGGCAAGGAGGAAAAACAAAAACAGAATCAACCAAGCCAAAAACACCCTCACACCTGAAAGTTTTCCTGCTTTTCTAGGTTATAATTTGAATGTAAAATGATTTTTCAAATAACTTTTTGTTCTGAATGAAAATCAGATTAGTCTTTCCCCAGCGCCATGGGAAGACTATAGAACTCAGCTACCTATTTGATTGTAAGTCCCCCTTTTGTCTGGCTCTGTGTCTCTGAGTTGAACACAAATGAGGTCCTTTTTCGTCTAATCTCGCCTTCCAGCTTGGAAAGGCACGGGGTTCCACTGTAGCTTGGGGGTGGTCATGCTTGATAGCCACCAACCACTTGGGAAGTAACTGGACAAAATGTCTCTTATGGTGGTTGGTGGTGGTGAAACTTACCTGGTAGCTCCTCTGCGCAGGCGTAATTGAGGTGAAATTAATTTAATCATTCATCTGCTCAGCGAGCTGGAGCCTATTTGCCATGGTGGACAGCCACGTGGTCTCCCTACTGTGGGTTAGGATGCATTGCCAGCTCCAGCTTGGTTGTTCTTCGTTTACTGCAGAGAAATAACCCTTAAACCAGGTTTCAAAACCAGAGCTGACCCATGAGGCAGGGAGCCAGGCTCTGAGATTTCATATAGACTGAGTTCCTGAATGAGGGATGCCTGCTTATTTATTTATTTTTTACAAGTCTCTATTTTTTTTGAAAAATCTTTTTCAAGTTTCATTGTTGCTGAATAGGTTATCTGTAGGTCAGTTGGTTTCCAGGTTGTTTGTGTTTCCTAAAATTGTGCTGGACCCTGAATGTGGCACAAGATTGCGTTTAGCACTGAGGATGGGATGACCCCAGAGGTCAGCACAATGTTGCTATTTCTGTTCCTCTCTGCTTCTCCCAATGGAGGTAGTTCCGAGCTCCCGTGGTGTTTCAGAAGACTAAAAGCAGCAGTAGAGAAGGGGGGGCAGCAGAGTTTCTTAGGCTTCCGGCCAATTCTGTGGATTTCAGAACATTTTTTTGAAAGATTTTTTTCCATGACCTTCAAGAAAGCGGCTACATTTTGCAGTACTTTTCCTTTTGATGAATCATTTTCCAGATTCGGTATGCGGATAACTTTCAGTGTAGGGATGCAGATTTAATTCCAGATACAGATGTTTAGGAGTTCAGGGAACAGATGATATAAATGATCTGAATTTGCTGTATGCCTAAAGAATCACTGACTTTCCTTTTTTTATGAGAGAGAGAAATAAAAGCTCTCACCACATATACTTAATTTCCATCTTCAAACACTTGGTTATTTTGGGACGGGGGTTGGGGGTGGCGGTAGGCGTGGGAGAGGGTTTCCAAGCAGTGTTCAATGGGCTCATGGGCTCTTCGCAGCAATACTTGAGCAGTTGGGTTCTAGTTCAATGTTCGTGTCCTAGAATGAACCTCTTGCGCCCAGCCAGGGATCACTAGGATTATGTTTAGATGGTGCTGGGGTGTGGGGTGGGCAATTTGTTTCAAGTTTTGTTGGGTTGAAACTCAGGTCCCCATTTCCAGGCCACAGACAGCATTGTCTTCCTGGCCCCATGTTATTTTATTATTATTGAAAAAAAACAAAACAAAACAAGAAAACAAAAACAAAAAAAAGCCCAAACTACCAAAATTTAAAATTGTCTCATATTTTCAGTTTTGACTATGAACACAGAAAAACCTAACACCTAACTTCTCCACAACCTATCAAAAGCCCTAGCTTAATCCTATAATGTTAACCCTAGCTTCTGCTAACCATGGCCCAAATTAGACCTAAACATATTAGCCAAAATTTAACAATTGCCCAATATTTAAGTAGAATTTTAAAACTTGGAAACAACAAATCTTGAATCGACTGAAAAATCCCTAGCCCTATCCCTAATCCAAATTCTAACTGTAACTTTTAGTAAACATGACTTTAGCCAATATCAAAAACTACCAATTAGGGCCAAAGTGATAGCAGAGCGGGTAGGACATTTGCCTTGCACACATCTGACCTGGGTTCGATCCCTGGCATCCCATATGGTCCCTTGAGCATTGCCAGGAGCAATTCCTGAGTGCAGAGCCAAGAATAATCTCTGAACATCTATGGGTATGACCAAAAAAACAAACAAACCAAAAAAAAAACCACCCCAAAATTATCAACTAGCCTAAATAACAGTTGCCCTATATTTCTGATAGAAGCCCTCACCACATATGCTTAATTTCCACTTCAAATACTTGTTTCTTTTTTGGGGATGAGGCACACCCAGAAGTGTCCAGGGCTTACTCCTAGCTCTGGTCTCAAGGATCACGCCTCACAAGCTTGGGGGGCGCATATGGGTGCCAGGAATCAAATCTAGGTCTGCCTCATGCAAGGCAAACAAGCTACCACTGTGCTATCTCTAACTTTCATTTCTAACTATGAACATAGGAAAACCTAACACCCAACTCCTTAGCCCTGACTAACTCTAACTCTGCTACTAATACTAATTCTACACCTATGTTAATTGTGATGGAATTTGGCCTAAACCTAGAAGACATTTGACAATCACTTAAATTACACTTTGAACTTTTTTTTTTATTTTTTTTTGGATCACACCCGGCAATGCTCAGGGGTTTCTCCTGGCTCTGCACTCAGGAATTACTCCTTGCAGTGCTTGAGGGACCATATGGGATGCCGGGATTGAACCTGGGCCGGCACAGGCCGGCCGCATGCAAGGCAAATGCCCTACCCGCTGGACTATTGCTCCAGTCCCCAGAACTATGACTTTTTAAACTATAAACTATAAAAACCTAACATTCAATCCCCCCCCATACACCTAACCATGATTCTAATTAATCCTAAGATTAATTTTATATTAACTATAACAAAAAATGAGGCGTAATACCATCAATTAGGCAAAATTTAGCAATCATTCAATATTTTCCATTGCAATTTTAACTTTGGATATAACCAAACTAACACCCAATCCCCACATAAACTTTATTTTTCTTTTTGCTTTTTTTGGGTCACACCTGGCAATGCTCAGGGGTTTCTCCTGGCTCTGCACTCAGGAATTACTCCTGGTGGTGCTCGGGGGACCATATGGGATGCTGGGGATTGAACCCGGGCCAGCATGGACCGGCCTCATGCAAGACAAATGCCCTACCCGCTGGACTATCGCTCCAGCCTCACCCCCCACATAAACTCTTACACTAACCCCTAACCCTAACCCTAGCCAAAATCCTAATTTTAATAAGTATGACTAATGTTAAAAATTACCAATTATCATAAATTTAACAATTTTCCTATACTTTTGTCTTGGGGCCACATCCAGTAATGCTCAGGGCTTACTCCTAGCTCAGCACTCAGACATTTCTCCTGTCAATGCTCAGGTGACCATATTGGATGCTGAAATGATGAAGATGAAACCACATTTCATCTCCAAACCCAGAAGGTGACTGGCTGTGTTTGGAGAAGAAATGTGAAACAAAGCAATTCAGCCCAAGTCAGGTCCTTAGGGTGGGCTCATGTTCCCATGAGCAGTGATCTGGCATGGCTGGATGCAGTGGGCAGGATGTTTGACATGTGGGATGACCATGTGAGGACACAGGCAGAAACCACTGCCCAATGGCAACTTAATCTTGAGTGCCTAATTTCCAGATTTGGGTAGAAAAAACTTTGCAGAGGCTTGCTTCATTTTCTTTAATGGGGGGCTCTCAGAAAGCCTGGGGACCACTCCTAATGATACTTGGCCAATGGGGCAGGGTGGTCAGTGTTTGGGCACAGCAATGTTGGAGAACCCCAGGTTGGCCCTAGCAGAGCTGACGAGGGACATTTGATGGTTGAACTCGGGGCCTCACAGATGCAAGGCATGTGCTCCAGCCCTCTGGGCTTTCTCTCTGGAGTCCTTTGTGGACACTTTCCAGTTGGCTGGACATTATTCTGGTAGTGTTTGGAGATGAATGTGGGCAGAAAGTCCATCCTGCATTGGGAAGGGGAATAGTTTTTAAGGTCCTGGGTCAAATATCAGCTCATTATCTTTTTTTTTTCCACACTCAGAGGTGTGTGGGGCTTACTCCTGGCTCTACACTCAGGGACCATGCCTGGTAGATTTAGGGCTCAATATGAGATTTGGGGATTGAATCTGGGTCAACCACATGTAAATACCTTTCCCCTTGTATTATCTTTCTGGCTCCTGCTCATGGCATCTTGTCAAATATTATGCACAAAGTCTGTTGAAAAAGGCTAATACCTACACTTACCGAGGTGGTGCCTCTGTGCTTTCCCTGCCCACTTTGTTAACATCTCAGAAGTCCAGAGGCCAGAGAATGATGTTCTACGCTGAACCTTGCTCCCAGCTTCACATTCAAGGGCATGGCATCAATTCTAAAGGACATCCGACTCCATGAAGAAAGAATCCATTATGAGGGGCCAGAGCGATAGCCCAGCGGGTAGGGCCTTTGCCTTGCACGCGGCTGGCCCATGCCGGCCTGGGATCGATCCCCGGCATCCCAAATGGTCCCCAGAGCACCGCCAGGAGTAATTCCTGAGTGCAGAGCCAGGAGTTACCCCTGAGCATCGCTGGGTGTGACACCCCCAAAAAACCAAAGAATCTATTACGAGCCAGGGACCATTGTTTAGTGCTTTCATGTCCTGTCTTTTATTAGGAAGAAGTGGAGCTTTTGCATTTCCCTCTCATTTTCCTCTCCGGTAAGTGAATCAATGTGGTTTGCATCACGCAGAGTCTTGGGAAAGTCTTCCAGGATATTTCTGGAATGGGCAGAGTTCAGCACAGTCTGGAGCCAAGACGTCCTGTGATTGAGTCAGTACAGTTCAAATGTTTATGACCCAGCTCCGCCATAGCGTGCATCTGTGAGAGGTGGACAGCGCCCCCAGACCCAGAACTGCAGCAAAGATCCTGGGAAGCCTGTGTGGTGCCTGGGCAACTGGTGACAGCTGAGTCATACGAAGCCCGCCAGGGTGGGAGCAGGATCCTAAGCGCCTGAGTTCTGGGGTAAAGGAGCAAACCTCTGAAACGCAGGATGAAGTTGGAAAGGCTGTGGGGAAGTCCAGCAAAGAGAAGAAAACAGCTGGACCTGGTTGACGCGAGGCTAAAATGTTGCACCATGGCGGCAGAATTTCCTGGGAAACAGTCCTGCAACTGGTGGGATTAAAGCTTCCCCGGCAGGGACAGGACTTGATATCTTGTGTGCAAACAGTACTTTTAGCTGAAAAGTGACTTATTCTTTGCTTGTGTTCATCTGGTCTCATTTAATTTATTACTATTATTGTTTTGGGGTTCACACCTGGCTATGTTCAGTGTCCTCTCTCTGAGCTCCCCGTGATGCACAGGGGGCTATTATTCTCCCTGTGGTGCATGGAGGAGCTATATGTGGTACAGGGGACTGAACTCAGAGCATCACAGATGCAAGGCAAGCACTCTTATTACTGAGTTACATCATCAGCTCTGAGTGACTTCTCAAGGGGACTCATATGATACCTGTCCTTGTTCTTTGTATGAAAGGGCTCATTTCCCCCTCTGGATTTTGTGTTTTTCCTCTGTTCCCGTAGTCTTTCATTTTAACAGGAAACACCTAGTTTGGAGGCATTTATCCTCTTTGGTGCTCTGGGTTTCCATGTCTAGCGTTACTGTTGAGATGCCCTTAATCATATTGCTTCCATGTCCTTTCTTTTTTCCCTTGCAAAGATATTACTTTATTTAAAAAAAAAATCCCCTTGAAGCCGGAGTGATAGCACAGTGGGTAGGGCGTTTACCTTGCATGCGGCTGACCCGGTTTGATCCCCGGCATCCCATATGGTCCCCCAGCACCGCCAGGAGTAATTCCGAGCAAAGAGCCAGGAAGTAACCCCTGAGCGTCACTGGGTGTGACCCAAAAAAAGCAAAAAAAATTCCCCTTGTATAAACACAGTGATTTATAAAATTGTTCATGATGCATTTGTTATAGCAATTTAATATTCCAACACCAATTCCACTACCAGTGGGACCTTCCCTCCACCATTGTCCCCAGTCCCTGCCCTCTGCCCCCCAACCCTACCTCCTTAGCAGGTACAAAATAATTTATATTTCTTGTCACAACTAAATTGGCTAATGGGATTATAAAAAAATACTGAAAAAGACTTGTGATCAGCTCTTCTGCTGGGTGGAGCTCTGACGAGCTGGGGAGTCTGGATGTGGGGAATGGTGGCCCTCATGGTGTGGGGGTTCCACTGGCTTCTTGCGAGGCTGTGCTGGGATGGCGGGCCAGGGCTAGAACCCACCTTCCCTCCCGGGCGCCTTGTGATCTGCTGGGCACAGGGAGAGCCGGTAGCAGCTCTGTCCCGTGTATGTGAGTCTCTGGATCAGGCATACCTGGGATGGGCTTGTAAAAGACTGCTGTCTCTCTTGCCTGGGTTCTGATGATCTGAGGGGTCCGGACTGCGAAAATGGTGGGTATTATGGTGAGTGAGTCTCATCCCCTTTTCCTTTCTTCTTTCCTTTATGAGAGTTTTGTGATATGTATATTACACCCTTTATAATTGTATTATCATCATGATGCATTCTTTCGCATTTTCATTTTTTTTTAATTTTAGTTTTGCATTTCAATTTCAGAGATTTTGAAATTGATACGCAGTTATCTGTAACCTTTCCGTCTTAATCGTTCCTTAGCTGCGTCCAGGTCAATGATGAGTTTGTCAAAGTGTTCTTCATTTTAATGTTAGTACATAGCATTTCTGTTATATCCTCGAGTCTTTCTTCGTGCTTCCATCTTTTTGCTTGCATTATTCATCTTTCTTGAATGCAGTGTACTCCCATCATGTTATATCGTATGAGTAAATCTTTATCATATTCATTACAGTTGTTTTATGTTCCTGTTCATTATTTCCAACACAGTTGAGTTTTTTTCTTTTGGCTTTTCATATGTCTTGTAATTTGTTTACGGTCAATAGCCTACTTGATGTATTTGGAGAAAGAAATTGATAGTAGCTTTAGTGTCTCAATTCAGGGGCCTCTGCTCCGCTAAACTCTGTCTGTGTCTGTCTGTCTTTCCAACATGGGGGATGCAGTTTTCCTTGCGACTATAATGGATCTAAGGAGAGTAACTGATCTTTAGTATATTCCTGCTCTGTTTTACTTGCTGTGAAGTTGATGCAATAACTCCCAAGCACCTTCTACATGATACAAGACACCGGAAGTGCTGGTGTCTATACCAGACAAGACACCAGCAGTCCCAGTGTCTATACCAGACAAGACATAGGAAGTACCAGTGTCTATATCAGACAAGACACTGGAAGTCCCCCACTGTTGCTGCAGTTTTAGGGAATAATAAAATTTCCTTCTGATGGGTTTTTTATTTTGCAGGTTGGTACTTGAAAATTCTCTTGAATTCATCTGTTACTTGCAGGTGCAAGATCTTCTTCTGGGATGGGAACACAGTTGCCTGGGGAAGAAATGTGTGGAAGTGCATGTTTGCAGACAATGCTAACAGACTGCAAAGAAACCATCAATCTCTACAAAGTGGAGCATTTGATGCTGGAGATGAGGACATCCTTGGCCCACTTTTGGTTTTGAGGACCTGGAAAACCAGCAAGCACAGTATGAAAACTTTGAATACAGCTTCTTGAAAGTTTGGCATACAGATATAATGGATCACAGACAATAAAAATTTAGCCAAAAGAGGGACAATTTTGACAAAAAATTTGGCAAAAAAAGCAAAAGAAAAGGACAATCACCTGTTTACCGCTAGCTTTAAATACTGATTTAATAGAGTATGAAATTATAGGTGTCAAATAAGGTAAGAAAGTTTTTTTTTTTCTCTTTTTTTAAAGTATTTTATTATACCACCGTGAGATACACAATCACAAAGATACACAATTAAAAAAGTTCATACCTGGGTTTTGGTCATACAGTGTTCCAGCACCCATCCCTCCACCAGTGCCCATCTCACACCACCAACTACCCGGTTCCCTACCCCTCCCTCAGCCCATCTCCATGGCAGGTTCCTCATTTCTTTCCCTTTCTCTCTCTCTCCCTTCCTTCCCCTCCAGGCTATGGACTACAGAACATACATTAAAGGGTTGTCATGTGTATCCTTTTGCCTGTATTTAATGCTCAGTTCTACGTTGGCACTAGTACCCTCGACAATTGTTAGCACACTGTGCCATTCTCTGTCCTACCCAGCCTCTGACTCCCACACGTTTGAGACAATTTCCACCCTTGACAAGACCTCCTGATACAAGGTTATGTTTCATTTGACCTTGGATATTGGCATCACAATATGCACATATATATCTATGCCATGCAAATAGATGCAGACATTCTGTATATGTCTCTCTCCTGGCTAATTTCACCCAACATAATCTTCTCCATGTCCATCCATTTATAGACAAATTTTATAACTTCATTTTTCCTAACAGCTGCATAGTATTCTATTGCGTAGATGTACCAAAGCTTCTTTATCCAGTCATCGATTCTAGGGCACTCTGGTTGTTTCCAGATTCTGGCTATTGTGAATAATGCTGCTATGAACATAAAAGTAGGGATGGTGTTTCCGCTGCTTATTTTTGGCTTCCCAGAGTATATTCCCAGGAGTGGTATGGCTGGGTCAAATGGGAGGGTCAATTTATAGTCTTTGGAGGAAAGTCCATATTGTTTTCCAGAAAGGCTGTACCAGCTGGCATTCCCACCAACAATGGATGAGTGTCCCCTTTTCCCCACATCCACGCCAGCACTTGTTCTTGCTCTTTTGAATATGTGCCAGTCTCTGTGGTGTGAGATGATATCTCATTGTTGTTTTGATTTGCATCTCTCTGATGATTAGTGATGATGGACATTTTTTCATATGTTTTTTGGCCATTCGAATTTCTTCCTCGTTGAAGTTTCTGTTAATTTCTTCTCCCCATTTTTTAATGGGGTTGTTTGCTTTCTTCTTGTAAAGTTCTACCAGTGCCTGATATATCCTGGATATTAACCCCTTATCAGATGGGTATTGGGTGAATATTCTTTCCCATTCTGTGGACTGCCTTTGTATCTTAGTCACTATTTCTTTTGAGGTGCAGAAGTTTTTTTAGTTTCATGTAGTTCCATATGTTTATCTTTTCTTCTAGTTGCTTTGTTAGTGATGTTTCACCTTTGAAGATGCCTTTAGCATCAATGTCGTGGAGGGTTTTTCCTATATTTTCTTCAATGTACTTTATGGATTCTGGTCTGATATTGAGATCTTTAATCCATTTTGATCTGATTTTTGTGCATGGTGTTAGACACAGGTCCAAATTCATTCTTTTACATGTCGCTGCCCAGTTTTCCCAACACCACTTGTTGAAGAGGCTTTCCTTACTCCATTTTGGACTCTTTGCACCTTTATCAAAGATTAAATGATCATGTGTTTGGGGTTAGGTGTCAGGATACTCAATTCTATTCCATAGGTCCACAGGTCTGATTTTATTCCAATACCACGCTGTTTTAATTACTGCCTTGTAGTACAGTTTGAAGTTGGGAAAGGTGATGCCTCCCATCTTCTTTTTTCCTGAGGATTGCTTTAGCTATCCTTGGGGGGTTTATTGTTCCATACAAATTTCAGGAGTGTTTGGTCAATTTCTTTGAAGAATGTCATGGGTATCCTTATAGGGACTGCATTGAATCTGTACAGAGCTCTAGGGAGTATTACCATTTTGTTTATTTATTTTTTTTTATTTTTTTGGGTCACACCCGGCAATGCTCAGGGGCTACTCCTGGCTCTGCACTCAGGAATTACTCCTGGCGGTGCTTGGGGGGACCATATGGGATGCCGGGAATGAAAACCGGGGCCAGCACAGGCGGCGCGTGCAAGGCAAACGCCCTACCCGCTGGGCTATCGCTCCGGCCCCGAGTATTACCATTTTGACAATGTTGATTCTCCCCATCCATGAGCAGGGAATATGTTTCCATTTCCTTATGTCAAATAAGGTAAGATAGTTTCAATTTATGATTTCAGTTTCAGCTTTAGCCTAGGTAATTTTTATACTTGATGCCAAATTCTAGTAAAAGATGTGATGAAAATTCTCTTGCCACTTCTTTGAGGGGGTATTTTCTTTCTTTTTTTTTTTTTGTATTTAACATTTTATTATACCACCGTGAGATATACAATTACAACGTTGTTCACGCTTGGGGGTTTCGGTCACATAGTGTTCCAGCACCCCGCCCTCCACCAGTGCCCCTCAGCCACCACCCATGTCCCCAATTCCCTCCCCCTCCCACATCCCGCCTAAATGGTAGGTTCTTTATCTCCTCTCCTCTCCCTCTCTCTCTCCTCCTTCTCCCACACATTGTGGGTTGCACTACGTACACTTAGAAGCCATCACTTGCATTTTTTTGTCTGTATTTAATGCTCAGTTCTATGTTAGTATCAGAACTTTAGACATTTCTTCACACATGTTCCTTTCTCTATCTAAACCAACCTCTGACTCCCACACACTTGCGGTAATTTCCACTTTTGGTAAGATCACCTAGTATATTTATGTCATGCAAATAAATGCAGTCATTCTATGTCTCTCTCTTTCCTTCTGACTAATTTCACTCAACATGATTCTTTCCATATCCATCCATTTATAGCAAAATTTCATAACTTCATTTTTTCTGACAGCTGCATAGTATTCCATTGTGTAGATGTACCACAGTTTCTTTATCCAGTCCTCAGTTCTCGGGCATACTGGTTGTTTCCAGGTTTTGGCTATTGTGAACAGTGCTGCTATGAAAATAAAAGTGCGGATTGTGTTTCCGCTGTGCGTTTTGGCTTTCCAGGGTATATTCCCAGGAGGCGGTATGGCTGGGTCAAAGGGGAGCTCAATTTCTAGTCTTTGGAGGAATGTCCATATTGCTTTCCAGAAAGGTTGTACAAGTCGACATTCCCACCAACAGTGTATGAGAGTCCCCTTTTCTGAGGGGGTATTTTCAAGTGGTGCTCTGAGAAGCTAGAAAATTCCTTCCAGTGATTTTTGGTCAACTTGGTTAGCACATCAATACCAGCATCAATGTTGTAGGGCTTAGATCATGAAGTGCTGGGGATTATCTGTTCCCTCCCCCATGGTGCTTGTGGTCTTTGGGGCGGCATCCAGTGATGCTTGAGGATGCTTTGGTCCTGGGATCAAACCAGAATTGGGTGCATGCAAAGAACATGCCTTATGTCCTCTGCTGTCTCCCTGAGCCCTCTGTCACCCTGCCCCCTCTTTGTGACCCTAGAATTAGCTATTTGTGTAATATGTGTTATTTTCAAGGAATAGTTCTATAAACAACAATTGGTTCTTCTTTGTGAAAATGTTAGGTTACTGACACACTATTTTACATGGGGCTTTTTCCACTTATTATGTAAATTTTGGGGTCAATCATGAAAAAAAAAACACAGAAAAGGCACCAGAACTGAAAAAAAAAAAAGAGTAAAGTGATCTTTCTTTCCTTGAAGAAGACGTGATTTTGTTTAGAAAGTCCTAAAAAATTTCCATGAAAAAGCATGTTAGGTCTAAAAAAATTCAGCAGAGTTAGGGTTATAAAACTAACACCTTAGGGAGGTAACTCAGTGGTAGAGCACCTGCTTTGAACTTTGTGGTCCCACAATTCCGAGTCTGCTACCCAAGGGCACTGCTTTTGTAGTGCCCTATGCCACAAGTGTGTGGTCACTTGTACAGAAAGCACTCTGACTCCAAACATTTCAACAACAGCAGTGAGGTAAAGGGAGGGAAAAATAAATTCACTGTATCACTGTCTTCCCGTTCATCATCGATTTGCTCGAGCGGGCACCAGTAACATCTCCATATATCCTGTCTCATGCAAGTAGAGCCCAAGGGCACCTGTTGCTCCAGGAAATAAAGAGCCTCAAACCATTCAATTAGGTCATGGGAATGAGGTCTATAATTGTTACTGGTACCTGGGATGATGGCGAGTTCTAGACCTGGTCCGCCACCCCAGCAGAGCCTCGCAACAAGCCAGATGACCCCCACTCCATGAAGGCCTCCATTTTCCACATCCGGACTTCCCCCTTGTCAGAACTCCACCTAGCAGACCAGCCTATCACAGCCCAGCTCTCGCGGCTGCAAGCAGTCGCACGGTTCATCAATATATGATGGATTTAGAGGTGACTACAAGAGTATGCTACCCGCACGGCAGAGCCTGGCAAGCTACCCGTGTCGTATTTGATATGCCAGATACCAGTAAAAATAAATTAATACAAGCAAATTAACAGATTTCTATAGAATAGCAATGAATACAAGCAAAAAAGGAATAGTTTTCAATGAATAGTTCTTGAAAAGCCAATATCATTTATTATAGTATTAGAAAAACAATAACATTAATTATAGCACTTAGTGTTATAATTAAATATATACATTTATATATTTATATCTTTTATAGTAAATATTTATACATTTTATATAAAAATATTTACATATTTTATATATAAAACAATAACATTTATTATAGTATTAGAAAAACAATAACTAGGCCGAGAGATAATGCAGGGAGTAAGATTCTTACCTTAGATGTGGCTGACCTTGGTTTGATTTCCAGCATGGCAACTCCAAGAAAACAGGAGTTATGCTTGAGCATAAAGCCAGGAGTAAGTCCTGAGCACAGCTGGGGGAAGGCCCAAACCCAAAAATAAATAAATAGTATTCTTAAGAAAAAGCTTGACCAGTAGGTGAAAATTCTTTACACAGACAATTCTAAAACATGAATGAAATTCAAATACTAATAAATGAATGAATGTAATAATAAATGAAAAGGCATCCTATGTTCATGAATCGGAAGAACCAGTATTGTTAAAATATCTATACTCCCCAAAAGTCACATAGTCATTCAGAGCAGTCAATATCAGGATTCTAGTGGCATTTGAGGAGAAGAGTGTGACAATATGGTCAGTTCCTGGAGGTGCTCAGGACCTAGTTTTAGCTCTGTGCTCAGGGACCATATGTGGTGTCAGGGTCTGCTGAGGCATCAGCAATGCAACACAAGTGCCAGAGCTCCTACCTTCTCTTTGGCCCTAGCATCATTTCTTTTTTTTTTTCTTTTTTTTTTTCTTTTTTGGGTCACACCCGGCGGCGCTCAGGGGTTACTCCTGGCTTTGCACTCAGGAATTACTCCTGGCAGTGCTCGGGGGACCATATGGGATGCCAGGGATCGAACCCGGGCCGGCACAGGCCGGCCGCGTGCAAGGCAAACGCCCTACCCGCTGGGCTATCGCTCCGACCCTAGCATCATTTCTTATAGAGGTAGATCCAAGGGTTCCAGTGGGGTAGGCACTAACATGGCATGCAGCAGACCCTGATCAATACTCAGCATCAAAAGTGGTCCTCTGAGTGCCTCCAGAAGTGACCCCGAGCACAGAGCCAGGACTAGCCTCTCAGCATTGGTCCTGTGAGTGCCTCCAGAAGTGACCCCGAGCACAGAGCCAGGACTAGCTCTCAGCATTGGTCCTGTGAGTGCCTCCAGGAGTGACCCCTGAGCACAGAGCTAGCTAGCACTAGCCTCTCAGCATTGCTAGATGTGGCCCATTGTTCCCCAAATGATGGGATATGATATACAGTGGAATATGACTCAGTAGATGTATATTTGCTTTATGCATCAAAATGGAAGGAACGAAAAGGGATTTAGTGAAACGAATTAAGTCAAAAGAGAAAGACTAATCCTGGTTATTATCACCTCTCTGTTGTATTATTTAATAAATAAACAAATTAATAAAACAAGGGACTGGAGACAAACTGAAGATACTGGAGATCAGGAGTGGGGGTGGCAGGAAGAAAGATGGGGAAGAGAGGGTGCTGGGTATTAAAATTTGTTTCTTGACAAATGTGAAAAAAGAAAAAGACTAAGGTGTATTCCTATCTTGAGAGACATGGCAGACCAGGCCTCTGGCTTGGCGATATCTGCTTAAAGTCACATATAGTAATAGATGTACTCTTCAGGAAGGTTTGTGTGCATAGAATTCCTATGGGAATCAAATTAAAATGCAGATTTTTGTGTCAGAAGTTAAGGTAGTGGGGCTGCCTTAACTGTCTTTTCAACCAGTACCCACAAGGCACCCAACTTTATGATCAAAAGTTCCTCTGAATAGCAAGGTTTGAAATAAAATTAAAACAAAAGTCTTAAATCTCTCCCTCTCCTTTTTTGCTTTAGAGATTGCTCTGATGCGGTGCATATTTGTATATAAAGAATGTTTGGATTGCATAGCATTGTAGCATTGGCATTCATTGATTTCACCAGTTCTCTCCCAGTGGACATATACATGGTGTCTCAGCTGTTTTCATTAGCCAAACTCAATGTGTGCCCTTTCATCCCCAAATGGACGTGCTGTTCATATGTATGGAAGCCCAAACAAAGAAAGATAGATGGACACACTAGTCTACCTCAAATTGGGATTCTTTTGATGAGTGATGGCTCTGACACTCTGTGACGAGCTGACTTCACTTTTAGACTCAGTGGGAGCTGGCTGTCACCGGAAACCCTACTGCTCCACGCATCTATTACTTAGCCGCATCATTTTTTTCCCATTTACGCTTGTGCAACTGTTATCTGAAACCTAAGTGTGGGATAGATATATATAGCCTGCTAAATTCTATCACACTATATTCAGGCTATTGTTTATTCCTAGCAAAATAATTGTGCTTCTTGACTTGGTCACATAAACCCAAGATAGTCACCTCCACTGTCTTGGGTTTATGTGATCCTCATAATAAATGTGATCAATATCACGTATTTTTTGGCTTTTGGGGTAATTTTTCAGCTTTTTGAGGTCATACCTGGTGATGCTCAGGGGTCACTCCTGGCTCTGTACTCAGGGCTTAATCCTGGTGGTGCTAGGGGGACCATATGGGATGCCGGGCATGGAACCCAGGTCGGCTGCATGCAAGGCAAATGCCCTACTGGCTGGACTATTGCTCTGGCCCCACATTTGATAAGAATAAGAATGCTCTCAATCTCCACTCAGCCTTTTCTTCACCTAGCGTCTGTCTATTGAGTAGCTGATACATATCAGGCACTATGCGAAGTTTTGGGGACTATTAAACAGAAAGAAATCTCTGCAGTCCTGGAACTTTCATTCTAAGGGGAGATATACTTGGCAGTGATAAGTAGCATGTGTTCAGGGTGGCCAAAACAAAGAGAAACACAAAGCACCGGAGAGCGATAGGAAGAGAAGGGGGTCACTGTTTAGACATTATAGGTAGAATGGCTAGAAAGGGTTAGATCTGCTCAGCAATCTGAAGGCACGGCTATTCAATTCATTGGAAAGTACAGTGAAAAATAAGTATTTGATCCAGCACCACAGACTTCCCAAGCAGTGGACAGTGAGCCATGAACTGACACCTTGGGGACACAGGGATTAATCCATTGAAATTTTCTGTAATTTAAATATTTAGTCTGCCTTCCTCTATTGGGGCTTGGGAATACTTAGTTGCACTTAGGGCTTACTCCTGGCTGTGTGCTCAGAGATCATACTTGGAGGTGCTCAGGAGAACCGTATTTAGAGGCAAGGATCAGTCTGATGTTGGCCATGAGCATGGCCAGCGCCTTACTCTTCTCCCTGATAACATACTATCTGACTCTCTATACTGTTCTTAAAGACAGTCTGAGACAAACCAGTATTCCATTCAATGGTAGTTCTCTGGTCAAGTCTAGGCAAGGTCTTATGTAAGGGGAAATGAGTTTAATACCAAAGAAGATCTTTATCTTGGCAATTTGGAATGATTCTTTGTGATTCTCAAGTATCAGAATTGGGCAGCAGTGGTCACTGGGTACGGAGGAAGGAGGCAAGGCTGGTTTGGAGGAGGGCGTTTTCCAGCCTATGAACCTCATCTGTAAACACCCATTACTCTGGGCACTTCTGTGGGAAATGGACTGCCATGGGGTCACAATCTTCCAAAAACCTATCACTCCCACCAAACTTCTGGTGTCTCTCTTCAATGTCCTCTCTCAAGAAAGTTGTTTGGACGCAGACAGTTCCCTTTTCCTGAGACCAGGTAGCTCTTTCCAGGTGCACAGCTGTTATCTTCCAACTTACCTGCAGGCTGCAGTGTTGCCCCGAGGATCTCCGGCCCGGTGCCCTACCTGCGCTTTCTGAGTGTATGAACAGGTTGGACGGAGGTTTCAGGTAGATGCTGAAGTCACGGTGGAGCCAAAGAAAGCACGTGAGTGTGCTGTGTACTCCAAGAACAGAGACAAACCCAGTGCCCACATGCAGGCCCAGGAATGCCTGGCAGAATGGTCCTCGCTAGACCTCACCAGCCTGCAGTGCCTTTCCCTACAGAATCAGTGGGCTGGACTAGAGCATTTGCTAAGTTCTCTAGACCTGCAACCCAGGAGCAAATGTCGATATATATGGGAAGAAATAATTAACAAGCCCAGTTTCCCAAAGTTTCAGTCTGGTAACAAATAGCATGGAGTAGCACCCAGAAGCAGAGGTTTGGCTACAAGGAGAAGGCTGGGCTGGGCTGGTGCCCGAGGAAGCTCAGAAGACCAGGGAGAGGCAGGGACCCCCTTGAAGAGCCAAGGCTGGGCCCTCAGGATGGAATGGCCTGGCTTGATGGGAGATTGAGCCAGGCAGCATCAAGGAGAAAGAGGAACAGACCCTACCTCCTCCCTCCAGCCCACCAGTAGCCTCTACCTGGCTCCTTTCTTTGACCACAGATCCCCAACATTCCTTTCTAACCCCATTTTCACTCTTCTCAGGGAAAAGGGACCAGAATAGAGGTCCCTTTTCCTGAAATGGTCTCTTTTCCTGAAAACTCATAAATCCAGCCTTCGAATGCCACCGTGGTCAGAAAGATGCTTTGTTCTGCTTCTTAGTGACTAATTTTTATGCTATGAAAGGTTTATGCAATCCAGGCCAAGCGGGGCAATCCTTGCAGAGCCGCTGCAAGTATGGAATCTTCAGAAAGCTCTGACGAGGGCCCTGGTTGCGTAAGAAATAATTACTGAATCCAGCCGGGGCTTGCTTCTTGTTACAGGATGCAGGCTTTTACCCTAGGTAGCTTCACAGGCTCGTTAATATTTAAACTGCTTGAGCAGTAGACTCTGGGGAACTTCAGGTTGTGGGTTCAGTGTGGGGCTAGGATTAAGGTCCTGTTTGTCCCAGAGGGTAGGTCAGGCGGCTTCAGATCCTAAACTATACTTATCTCCTTCTCCACATGAAGTTGTGCGCTTATTGGTTTTAATCCTCCTATATCTCTAAACTTAAAAAGCAACAACAATATTTCTTTGAAAGAAATCCTCTGCAAGAGACCATTCTCCTTGGAAAAGAAATCTCTAGGGGCCAGAGAGTGAGTGAAGGGTTTAGGGTGCTCGTCTGGCATTCAGCGAACTTGGGTTCAGAACCTGGCACCACATATATATTTGTGCCTCCCCCATTCCCTCCAGGAAGCCAGGAATGAGCCCAGAGCCCAGAGCCAGGAGTAAGCCCTGAGTATTGCCAGGGGTTACCCAAACAAATAGATAAAATGAAATTAAAGAGGGGGAGCCCTCTAAGAAGTTTGAACTTTGAGAAGGAAATGAAGCAAAGTTCAAGGTAACTTGTGGTCAACTCCCAGAAGATTCCAGGGAAGGAACACAGGTATCTGAGGTGGCGCAACCTTGCTCCGCTCCTGGTTTCTGTTGCTACCCTCGGGGATGTCCCAAGAAGAGGTTCCCTGACCTTTTTATTCCTCTGCAGAGCCAAGGCCAGAGTCTCAGGCTGTCTGCGCAAGTGCACTCCTGCTTCCGTGGCGCCTGTCACTGTGGGATCCGGGCACAGGGACAAACCCGCCAGGCAGAACACAAACGTGTGTACTTTGGGAGGAAATGCTGTCTGCTTCCTGGAGCCACACTGGGCTGAGGCCTTGCTGAAGGAGAGGGTCTTGGGGCTGCAGAGGCCTAGGGAAAGCAGGCACAAAGCCTGCCCTGGGGGACTTGCTTGTTTTCATTCCTGAGAGAAACAACAAGCTCAAGTCTGCTAAGTTTGGTAGAACTGGAAGGTTTTTAAACATGTGCTAATGGCAGTCTCCATGGAAACAGGTCAAGGGTTCACTATGAGTGAAAAGGAATTTCTCTTTCATTTTCTTGCCCTCCTCTCCCTCCCTCCTTCTCTGCTTCCTTCCCACCTTCCTCTCTGCCTTCTTCCACCATCCATCCCACTTCCCTCCCTTCCTCCTCCCTTCCTCCTCCATCCTTTGCTTCTTGCCTTCCTCCCTCTCTCCCTCCCTCCCTACTTTACTTCCTCCCTCCGTCCCTTTCTTCCTCTTTCCCTTCTTTTTTCCTTTCCTCCTTCCCTTCACTCCTTTCTTCCATTTCAGTTAACTACTTAAACTATAAACTAAGACACATTAATGATTTAAAAACAAACTTTTTTTCTTCCAAACAGAATAAAGCTGTACCACGTGAAAGATACGCAGAGGGTTCTATAATTGAAGCATTTCTTAAGCTCTCTGAGCCAGAGCGTCTGCACTGTCCTGCTGGGTTCTTCCCCCTCCCAAACCCTTTCTCTACAGACTTCCCACCTCCACTACCTTCCTAAGTGAGGCAGTAAGGGCAGTACCCTGAAGCCTCAGTTGGGTATTCAAACTATATCCTAATACATTTCTTTTGAGTGGGGGAGTCTGAGATGGGCCATACCCAGCGGCATTTGGGAGCCAGTCCTGGCTCTGTGCTGAGGAGCAACCTGTGTCGGGGCTCAGGGAACAATACTGGTGCTGGGAATAAAACTAGAATCTGCAGTATGTAGGGCAAGCGCCTTAACCACTTACAAGCATAGGACAAGCCTTTACCCTGTGCTACCGTAATGATCTGAATCATTGCTTAGAACGGTCAGGATATGGCGACCCCCTACCCACCCCTACCCACCTTCCTTCATTTTGACAGAACTGACATCCCTCATACACTGTCCTTTTGTATGGTTGAGCAAGCACGCCCTTAGAATACATTTCTAGCAACAGGAGTGCCAGGTCAAAGGATCTGTACATTTTCACCTTAATGGATATTGCCAAATTGTCCTGAGTCAATTAGTCAATTAACAGTGCTATTAGCATTGTTTGAACATCTTGTTTCCTCCAAACCTCATCAATTCCATATCTTAATCCAGTTTTTCTATCTTATCCCATAGCCACAAGTGGCACCTCAGTATTGTTTTAATCTGTTTTTTTTTTTTTTTGCTTACAAAAGATGAACCGTTTTTAAACCTGTCTGTGGATTATTTTTACATTCCCCACCCACCTCTCTCTGTGTGAGAATTCTCTGGTTTTGATCACTGTCCACTTCCCTTTTAGTTTTCAGTAGTATTTAAAATGGAGTAAGAGGTAGGTTAGAGCAATAGTAGAGCAGGGAGGTAATTTGCCTTGTGTACAGATCCCCGGCATCCCATATGGTCCCCGAGCACTGCCAGGAGTAATTCCTGAGTGCAGAGCCAGGATAACCTCTGAGCATCACTGGGTGTGACCCAAAAAGGAATAAATATATAAAAAATAAGCAGTAAGAATAATTACTTTCAAAATGTGCGCATGCCATCTCTTGTTTAACTATTTTTGGCTCCTTAGTTTGTCAGTCTTTTAAAAAATGATGATGATGATGATGATGATGATGATGATGATGATGATGATGATTAGAGCCTCGCAACAAGCCAGACGACCCCCACTCCATGAGGGGCCGCCATTTTTCACATCCAGACTTCCCTCTCGTCGGAAGAGCCTATTATAGCACGGCTCCAAGTGCACAGTTCATCAATAAATGCTGGATTTAGAGATGACTACAAGAGTATGCCACCCACACAGCAGAGCCTCGCAAGCCTCCTGTGTTGTATTTGATATGCCAAATACCAGTAACAACTGTAGACCTCATTCCCATGACCTGATGGAATGGTTTGAGGCTCTTTATGTTCCTGGAGCAAGCAGATGCCCTTGGCCTCTACTAGCATGAGACAGGACATATGGAGATGTTACTGGTGCCCGCTCGAGCAAATCGATGATGAACGGGAAGACAGTGATACAGTGAAAATAAAATGGAGTAATAAAACCGTTTCTTTCATATCAACTTGGATTTGACAGACAGCCTTTGCATTCCCTGTTTGTTGAGTTTTTAAACCAATGAAGGTTTACAACACACTACTCTCTCCCTGTACTCCCATGGGCTGGCTTCATACCTATGCGTCCTTGTGGCTTAAGGGGGTACTGAGTCAGCGTGAAGAGGTGCCATGGGCTGTTGAAGTTTGTCAAATAGAGAATCTTGTAGCTTTGGGTCATAGTTTCCAGGCACAAACCTATCTTCTCTTTTCTTCTTGGATCAAAGATTCAACCCTTTTCTAATCAGGAGGACCTGACTGTATTTTTGAAAGAAGCCTCAGAGAGAAAAAGAGAAAAAATGCAAGACAAAATTGGGGGGGAAATGGGAAGATGAAGGACTTTGAAAGGGGTAGGAAGAGATAAATACAAACACCCGGGAAGTTAGTCGTCACAAGCACACAGGGCTCTTTCCAGGCCAGCAGCGCCAAAAGTGAAGGACACAGAACTACTGGGCTGGGAATAAAAATGGAGCAGGTGGATTCTGTGTATCTTTTGTTCAACTGCTCTGCGCCAGAAGAAAATCACAACTTTCCTTATTACTTTCATTTAACCAAGAAATCTGCCCTGCTCTTTCTTGGTTTAACAGGCTCCAGTGTTCATGGAGAGTCACAAGATTCTGCGTTCATCCATTTACGTCTTCAGCCCTTCTCCCATCATTCCCAAGTGTGTGGGGGGGTATTTTTCCTTTAGAGGCCAAATAAGTTAATTGCACAATCAGTAACATTAGAGGTTTCTATTTCTTGGCATGAATGATATGATCAGCAAGTTGGCAAAAAACCCACTTGACTTTGATTTGCAACATAAATAATATAATCCTGTAGATCAGACTTCAGGTAATTTAGTTGAAAGGAACTGGCAGCCGCGCCCCCCCCCCCGTCGAGTGTCTGCCTTTCGGTAAATTGTGTAATTTGTATCGTAATTATAAGTTGATTGATGAGGATTTGATTTCATTATTAAAGGTTAAGGTCTTCTATGACTCGTATTAACACTGCTTACCTCGGATGGCTTCTACCGGGCATGCGCCAAATGCAACTAGCCTTGCATTGTTCCACTGTTGTGTGGAAGCCCCCAGTGGAGTCTACAAGGCCAATTCTGGGATAGGTTCTGCAGAAGCACACAAAGGGCTGCCCTTGGCAGGACACCTCGCGAGATCTCATACAACCAGTGAGCGCAGAGGAGCCCTCACAAGGTCTCATACAGCCCGTGAGTGCAGAGAAGCCTAGCAAAATCTCATACAGCCAGTGAGTGGGGAAGCACCCTCGCGAGATCTCATACAGCCAATGAGTGCAGAGCAGCCCTCGTGAGATCTCATACAGCCAATGAGTGCAGAGCAGCTCTGTTCCAGACATGTATGTTGCCTCCGCTCCCACCAGCACCCTCCCCCCCCCAACACATAATCTCTCTGCTCCTCCACTGTTCCAGGCTAGTCCTCCCCGCAAAGATGGTGTAGCACATGAGGGAGGAGGAAAGTGTGGGGCAAGTTCAGTTCCACACCTTATCATAAACGCAATCAGAGGTCAACGCACCCTTTCCCTGCATCACTCCTGGCTCTAGACACCAGGGCCCAAAGGGCCCCAAGAACCCCTTCTGCTACCCCTCTAATATTCCTACTATTCCTGGAGAGTTAAGATGGCGCCTGCACAGGGTTGAATGTGGAAAAGATTTGGTAGAATTTTGGGACCTTCACTCGCTGTCCAAGGGTGTCCTCTTTGGGGCAGGGCTCTGGCTTCTTGGTTCTGACTGCTTTCACCGCCTCTTCAAGCGTCTGGAAGAGACACTACTCTGCTTTCCAGCTAATGGACCAGCAGCGTTTTAACAGGGGACAGGCATTATACTTAGAGGCGCCCAGCTAATTGCCACCACTAAGCCAACAACCCTTACCTCAAAGCTGTGCAGACCGTGTGCTCAGGCGCTGGTCTATGCAACAAGCTTAGAAGAACTCTTTTCTCTTTCACTAGGATTTGCAAGGCCATTACTGTTGCCATTTCCAGTGTGTAAATGGGGAAACCAAGGCATAGGGTGGTGAAGTTGCTCATTCATGGTTTGCCAGGTGATGCCAGGTCAGCTGAGATTCGTACCTGAAGGGTTTGGGATGACAGTCCATGTTCTTCCTAACTAGACTGTATGACCTCATAATTCTAAAGTCAGTCCTTGAAATTTGAAAATCAATGCTCAGCACTAAAGTGGCTATTGGATTGGGGATCCCTTGGGAGACCCCCGTGACCAAGAGCCAATGGCGCACTCATTACCTGGACTGCAAACTCCTGGGGACACTCAGCCAGGGGTCAGTGTTGTCCTTGAAGTCTCTCTGCTAACGGCCTGTGGACATGGTATTCAGGTTAGGGAGTTCATGGCTTGAGAAGAACATGGCAGGCATATTTACTCCAGGGCAGTGGCCAGACAGTACACACCAGAGACTAGGTTGCTGACCGTGTGCACGGCTCAGGGTCATTCCTTGCAGTGTGTGTAAGGTGGACATTGCTTGTTGGGGTTAGAACCTGGATCTTGGGATCCCGGTTTTAACTAAAAGAGCCTGAAGAAATACAGATGATTATTTGGATTGGGGGTGCTTGGGCCCTATACAGCAGTGTTCAGAGCTTATTCCTGGTCCTAGGCCATATGTCTTGCCAAGGATCGGACCTGGTTGACTGCATGTCAGGAAAGTGAAGTCCCAGGAGTTTTTTTTAATGGTCCAATCCAGGCATGACTTGATTGGATGTTTCCATCTAGGAGATGTTTTCAGCCACTGGTGCCTGAACCCCAAATAACACACACAGCAAGACAACCCAGATGTGTCAAGGAGTCCATGCTCCCCCCCTGCCACCATCCTAGGACCCCCACCTATTCCTGATTCCTTCTTCCCCTTTTGAGGCAGCATTTGGAACATCTGGAGAATCCTGACGCTTAGTTTTTCCACTGAAACTGCCTAGAAAGTTCACTTTTCATATGTTGCCCACAGATTCACAGCTTCAGTTATCTGAGCTCCCCCATTTCCTGTATCTGCTCAGTAGTTCAATATCCCTTTTGAGAGGCTTGTAAGGGATCTCTAACTAAAGAAGGTTGAGAGGGTGGAAGCCAATTCTCTGTAGGTAAAGAAGAAAGTCCAGAGCAAGGAGGGGACGCTAGCGTCAGCTCTGGCCCTGCTGGCTACTTTGGAGACACCATTGTGTGTGGGCACACTGATCCTGCTTTCCTGGTCACATGCTGGGGGATCCCCATATTTTTGGAGGAGTCTTTTTTTCTGTTCACCCAGATAGCTACCCAGGGCAGTGTTCCAGTTCACTCGAGTGACTGTAGACAGTCTAGCAGCTGTGTTCCCTAATAAGCATCCTTCTGACCTGAGAGGGACACCCCTACTTTGCACACCCAAGCCCTAAGTGGATAGGATAGGACCCGGGTCTCCCCCTTCTAGAGGAAGTCCCAGATGGGCTTCCATAGGACAGCAACAGGCATGGATGATGGACGCTTCCGGAATCAGTCGGTTTGCACCCGGCTGGTTCCTCCAGCCTGGCAGGGAAGAGATATTGGGCTGACAGGTTTGTTGCTAGGGATCCAGCTCATCCTAACACTGCTGCTGGCTTAGAACTTGAGGCTGCCTTGGGCTACTGGATGTGCTCAGTGCAAACATCAGTCTCCATTCACAGGAAGGGCCAAGAGAGTGAGTGTGAGGGGATGGTTGGAAGAAACTTGATTTTAGAGCAGAGGGCCCCAAAGCCAGGATGGAGGGACTCCAAGGGAAAAGGCTGTCTCCTAGACCACTGTCATTTCTGTCTGTTGTCTCTTGTCACCTGCTCCCACTGACCCGGAGCCCAACTTCTGACTACAGGTGTTGTCTTTTGTAGAGATCTGCATTTGCTTTGCAGCTTGGGCAAAAAGCCATCGCAGGGGTAAAATGATCCATTCACAGCATTTAAAAATTGGTTTTGGGGCTGGAGAGACAGCCAAAAGGTTAAGACACTTGCCTTTCATGAGGTAGACCCTCGTTAGATGCCTGGTACTGCATGAGGTCTCTGAATGACCTCTAGGAGTGTTCCTGAGCACAGAGCTAGGAGTAAGCCTTGGTGCACCACCAGGCGAGCCCCCTGAATCCAACCCTTCTCCCCGAAAAAATCAGGGTTGTCCCAGATAGGGCTGATAAAACTGATCTGAGGATGCCAAAGGTGGGGCACCCTAGGGAATAAGGAACCTTGGGATAAAGGTGGAGGGTTCTGGGGTCTCTGGTGGCGAGCGTGGGGTAGCAAGCTCTGCATATCCAAAATAAGAAAGGAGAGGGCTGGTAAGGTGTTGCATGCTGCTGGCCCAGGTCCAATTCAGCATCCTATATGGTCCTACCAGGAGTGATGCACAGAGGCAGGGTACGCCCTGAGCACTGTGGGTATGTCCCCCGCCCCACCTATATGGGTTCCATTGTAAAAAACATTGCTTTGATTTATTGGGATCCTAGAGATTGCTGCTGATTGTGTGTCGGGGTAGCTCCCAGTGGGACTGGGGAACCCCATAAGGAGCCAGTGATAGAACTGAGGTCAGCAGTATGCGAAGCACGTGACTTACTCTGTGCTCTTGCCACTCCCAAGATCATAATCAATAGATTCAGAAAACCAACCAAGGTCAGTTCACGCGAGTACATAGGGTGGCCATTGCTGGGGCAGAAGATCATAAGGTACTGCATGAGCCTTGTGAGGGACCTGAGCTGCAGGGTGTCATGCACACTCCACCTCTCTGCTCTAGGAGCAGAGAAATGCAAGATTGGCGTCAGGGTGATTTGTCTTTGAAGACAATTTAGTTTGCTTTTGTCTCCTGTCAGATATGTCTTATGCAGAGCCTTGGAATCTGCCTGGCCGCCGTACAATGGCGGCTGGCAAAGGGGTGGAGACTGTGCTGGTAATGGAGCTGTATTCACTGCATCGGCTCCTCTCCTTCCCCTCCTTCTTTGCCTCCCATAACCCTCTGCCAGTTTTTATGATAGAATTCCATAGTATGACTCAGATGTGCCATGTCAGGCAACAGAGTGGGTGGGGTGCTGGTGCATGGGTTTTGGAAAGAGTTTGTTTGGGGAGCATTTTAACCCCCACAGTGTATCTTTCTGCAAGCAGCTGGCCCTGGGCCCCAGATGTGTGCGGGACCTTGAGTCAACCGTGACCCAAGACAGACGCATCTGTACTGTAGGGATTCCTCAGGATAGTCTTGGATAAGCTTCCTTTTGACACTCTGGTGGGCTTGCTCAAGGCCTTGGTTCTGGGGGCCCAGCTCAGAGAGATGATGTGGCCACTGCCACCAAGTCCTCAGACACAGTCATTGCTGTTGTGTTGGAACACGGGGGTGCACTTTTTCTTTGTTCCATCCAAGTGAGTGGCCAGAGTAATAGCACAGTGAGGAGGGTGTTTGCCTTGCACGTGACTGACCCGGGGTTCAATCACCAGCATCCCATATGGTCCCCCAAGCACCACCAGGAGTAATTCCTGAGTGCAGAGCCAGGAGTAACCCATTAGCATTGCTCGGTGGGACCCAAAAAAGCAATAAATAAACAAATGAATAAATAATAACTATAAAAAGTGGACCCTGACTGGGAACCTCGGAGAAGATGGAGGTGTGTTTCTGCAGAGGAGGTGAACTTTGGGGTCACCCTCGACCTTGGCCATCTCCAGTCCGGCAGGGGCCCCATACCCCAGTCCTTGCCCTGCAGCTTCACCACTTGGCACTTCACTCATGAGGGCTTTGCAAAGGTCCCCTGAGGCTGTTACTCAAAAGGGTTTGGCTAATAAACGCAAAAAGTCATAATTACCTTGCTTCAGATTGCCGACTTGTGTAACCACTGTGAGGGGTCCAGAGTGTCCGGTTTGCTCAACCTTTCCCCACCCCTCTGACACTTTGTGGTTATGGAAGCAGGGTGCAAGGAGGGGTCAGGTGTGCTTGTGTAATCTCTTCCATATGGGGGTGCTTTCTGTAACTTGATGGGGAGGACATGTCTGTAACTTGGGGAGGCTTGGTAACTTGTAACTTGGGTATGGCTGGTTGTGACTTAGTCATGGAACCTCCCTTTTGGGTCTTTTTTTGGGCGACCCTCCCTTTTGGGCTCTCTTTGGGGTGTGGTGCATTGCAGTGATTAGAGTTGGAACATGTCTCACCCCGGAATTTCTTGGTGAACACATGAGGCTTTGGCAGCATGTGGGAGCAATATTGTTTCTCTCCCACTTTGGGTGCTGACTCTGAGCACCTCCGTTCTATCTTGGACCCCAGGCCACAGACAGAACATGAAGAGTCTTTAAGAGAAGATTGTCATGCTGTCCTTATCCTGGAGATAGCCCCCACATAGAAGGGGTGGACCCCAATGTCTGCTGTCACCCAGGCTAGGAAGGGGCCCCTGGGAGCTAGGCATGATTAAGAGGCATTAGGAAGTTTTCTTTTTTAGGAAAAACTTTATCCCCACCACAGCTAGTTCCAGTTAGTGAAATTCCATGGCAAAGCTCTCAAGCTTCCCTTTATTCTTTCCTGGTGGGCTAGTTCCTGGTTGGAACTAGCCCTGCTTTGGACTGTCTGTGGAGTTGATTGGTAAGTCAGGGTGATTTAAGTTAAACCTACATAGAGTTGACCACTCTTTGGGGGTGTAGAGAACTGGGTTTTGACCAATGCACAAAACCAGGAACTCGCTTCAAAGTTCCTCTAGGCCTGAGAGTGCCCCTGTCAATCCCAGCCCCTGAAGACCCCTGATGTCATTTCTCGCTTTGATTTGTCAGGGGGTCAGACACAGGGAACTATATGCCGCTTCCCTTTTGTGTTTCTTGTTTTGGGGGACATGCTTAGTGGTACTCAGGGTTTTTTCCCGTCTCTGTGCTCAGGAGTGACCCAACCTGTGCTTGGGGGACCATAAGTAGTATTAGGGGTCAAACCAGGGTCAGCAGCAAGCAATGCCTTATCCTCTCTACTATCTCTTTGGTCTGGCTATCTACTATCTCTGGTCTCTACTATCTCTTTGATCTTTTTTGGAACTGTCTCCTTCATCTCACCCTCACAATTTGGAGGGTCCCCATGTCCCCTGAGCTCAGTGACTCATGCCTGATAATTCAGCTGTAGCCTCTACAGAGTGGGATTTGCTGTGCTCACTGTTCCTCAGAAAGGGAGAGAGGCTACAAGGCACTCATGGTCTACCCCCACTCTATATTTTAACCCCTCTATGAGCCACCCACATCTTCCTGGTGGGAACCATGGGCACCCACAGAGGAGCAATCAGGGCAAAGATTCACAGGGGAGACAGTTGGGAGGGGAGACAGACATCCACAATGAAATGTGTCCCTGGAGTGTTCATTGGATCCCAAATTGATTGAATTTAGGGCAAAGAGAAGGCTCCGCCAGCAGGACCATGGTGTCCTGTGGGAGTGTCTGTGGGAGTTCTCAGGGCTGTGAACTCAGGGTGATTTGAGAGATATTTGTTCCAGCCAGAGGCCCTTCTTCCACGAAGGCTCAGAGGCATCACCCACAGTGACCTTCCCCTTGGGTCTTTCTCGGGTTTCCATTCAGCATGTTTTCTTGAATGTGGCCACTTTCTTGTTGATGAGCCATGACCAAACTTCATGCAGTCAGCCAGAGGCTATGCCACTCCCTGGCATGGTTGGGATTTGTTGATCAGAAACAACAAACAAGTCAACCTAACAACAGATGATTGTACAGAAGATTTTGGGCTCCATCCCCGTGGGATAATAAGGCTCAGTTCTGACAAGTCTCAGTGAAACTTTTCCTGGAAAGAGCAGCCGGGAGCAGAGGGGCAGACACAGGCTGAGGTTCCTGTCTGTGTTGTCATGTTGGCTGTCGTTCATGAAAAACGAAGGTTTAGACACTTCCCTTGTCCGGTCTGTGTCAAGATGGCAAATGACAGGAAGAACATTTGCCTCTGGTCAGTCAGTCGTCCACCTTAGTAATGCGGAAGAGGTACGGTGCTGAGACTTTGTTCTGATTAGGGCACTGTGGTCTTGGGATCTGCCCATTTGAAAACCCCACCAAGCCCCCATTGGGGGAGCATCCTGTTTTATGTTTTTGATCATGAGCTTCTCAGAAGGCACTTACTTATTAGTGACATTTGTGATGTTAGTAATGAGCACAGTATATTAGTCCAGCTGAAGCAAGTTTCATCGTTTCCTTAGAGAACTTTACAGTCTGTTCCTGAAGAGCTGAACATTGTGATGTTTGCAAAGGATGAAATATTTCTATAAAGGCCTCTGCAGGGCCTGACTTTTAGAAAACTGAAACAACATCTAGCTAGTGTGAACTAGAAGACTTAGACAAAGAGGACACTTAGCCTCAGGGACTTGAAGATGGATTCCAGAGGACTTGGCTATCAGAGAAAGGGCGAAGTAATTGGCCTTTTAGCAAGCGGATCCTTTGAAAGCCTCACTCTTCTTTGAGATAGTGTCTCTGCGTGAAAACAGAACAAAAGAACCTCTGCTAAGTTGTCCTCCTGAATTATCAGGGAAAAGAAAATCCCAGCTCCACCAAGAGGAAATGGCGTTTTCCACATGGAGAAACATGCAAGGTCCATTTTCTCCATGAGAATCTTCACAAATGGAAATTGAAGGCAGTGTGGCAGGTTCAGGGTCTTTCATTTCTTCTTAATTCAAGCTTTACCCTGGATAGCTTGAGGGGTAGCAGTGAGATGCTAATATATCTGAAGATGCATTACGCACAGTGCTCAGGGCTTACTGCTGACTGTGCACTTAGGGATTACTGCTGGCAGTGCTCAGAGGATCCTGCGTGGAGCCGGGATCAAACAGAGGTCTGCTGCATGAAAGGGAAGTACTCGAGTCTCCTCTCCTATCTTTCCAGTCCTGGCTTTGAAAATTCTTAATAGTTCATCATAAATGATTCTTACTTTTTTTTGCATTTTTTAAAACACTATAATTTATAAAGTACAATTTTTTTCACAATACAGTTGATAGAAAGATTCATCATTTAACACCAATCCCACGGGTAATGTGTTCAGACCAGTAAAGACCCTCATTTCCCACCCATCCCATCCGCATGCCTGCTTCCTTGGCTGGCACTAATTATATTGACCATTACAGGCCAAATATGGGAATGGTATTGATAAAGTCATGATAAAGTTATGAATTTTTTTCTTGGTTGTTATGTGCAAATCTAGCCGATTTCTGTTCTTGCATTCACTTTCTAAATTTCTAGAATGTAGTGGTTTTTCCTAGTCAACCCCAAACCCTCCACCACCACTGCACCTATGGACAACATTTATTTCAAATTTTTCTCAATCTCTATTTGAGCAGAGACATGGGGTAGAGCTGCTACTGGCTCTCCCTGTGCCCAGCTAATGATGAGGTGCCCAGGAGGGATGGTGGGTTCAAGCCCTGGCCCGCATTCCAGCAGAGCCTCGCAAGAAGCCAGAGGAACCCCCACACTATGAGGGCTGCCATTTTCAACATCTGGACTCCACAGCTCATCAGAGCTCCATCCAGCAGAAATGCTGATCTCTCCCTGTTCATCAATACATGCACAAGATGAAAGGCTACTACAAGAGTATCCCACTTATACAGCAGAGCCTGGCAAGCTACCTGTGTTGTATTTGATATGGCAAACCAGTAACAATTATAGACCTCATTCCCCTGACCTGAAGGAAGGAATGGTTTGAGGCTCTTCGTGTTCCTGGAGCAAGCAGATGCCCTTGGGCTACATTAGCATGTGACAGGATGTATGAAGATGTTACTGGTGCCCGCTCAAGCAAATTGATGAATGGGAAGACAAGTGACAAGTGACTCTGTTTGAGCTTGTCTTAAGCACACACTGAATAATCTATTCTGTATTGCTTGTTGTAGCTAATTCTCTAAATACTGTTGATGAATATATTCTTAGATGAAAGTCAATAGAATTTATTAAATCTCAACTGGATCTATTGTGCCATTATGGCCCACTGTATAAGAAATTATCAATATGTTCCCAGAGACCAGACATCGTGCCCTCACACTTGTGATTGTATGCCCCAATCGTAATTCTATAAAATATGGTGGGATACTTGGTATATCAGTATACCAGGCTTTGAGATATCATGCGGCTGCAAAGCAGCCATTCACCATGGGGAGAGCTGGTAGCAGCTCTGCCCTGAGTGTCTGCATCTATGGATCATGGTCTCCAGCACCAGAAGCAGTTTTTTGGGTCCACCAGGTCCTCCGGAAGGGACTGAGGTGGGGGAAGGGATCCCAGCTTCATCTCCATGAAAGTTTGGTGACTTAAACAGCGGAGACATGCATACCTGGGCTTGAAATTGGCTTCTCTCTTGGGTGGGGGCTCTAACTAGCTGTGGAGTCCAGACCTTGAAAATGGATGTGATTGTGGTGCGTGAGGTTCCTCTGGATTCTTCTGAGGCTCTATTGGGGTGCTGGGCTGAGACCAGAACCTACCCTCCATCCTGGACTCCTCATGATCAGCTGCGCACTGGAAGAGCCAGTAGCAGCTCTGCCCTGTGTATCTGCATCCATAAATGATTCTTAATGAGAGAACCACACAGGATGGGGAACATAAACCTAATCTATTATAAGACATCATGATCTGTTGGTGAAACTAAGGCCTGTGCACTGTTGTCAGTCTTTCTATACTCAAGTCTTCACTGCTCAAACCACTGACCCTTGAGAATGCCAGGGTGAAAACTCAGGGGCCAGAGAGGTAGACTGACAGGCTGAGCACAACTTTGCATGCAGGAGGCCTAGGTCTGATCCTTGGTACCCCACAGTCCCCTGAGCATTGCCAGAAACAACCTCTGAGCATAGACCCTGGAGTTCAGTCCTTGAGTCTCCCACAGAACAATACCACCAACAAAATAACAGAGAAACTGAAAAGCACCTCTTTGTCTATTTGACTGAGAAAGTTCTTTCAAGCCCCAAAGAACTGAGACCTGTGATTGTGCTGCCAGCGTTTTTATTTTTCAATTGTTTAAACTGTATTTATGCGTGGGGACAGGAGTTTGGACCACATCATTGATGTTGGAGCTGCTCCGCTCACATGGCTTAAAACACACTAAATGGTGTGTGGAGTGGCGTGGTGGAGCAGTAGTACAGAGAGAAGGGCATTTGCTTTACATGCAGCTGATCTGGATTTGATCCCTGACATCCCATATGGTCCCCCCATGCTCTGATAGGAGTAATTATTTTTTAAAAAAATTTTTATTATACAACCATGAGATATACAATATAAAGATGTTCATACAGTGTTCCAGAACCCATCCCCCAACCAGTACCCATTTCCCACCACCAATGTCTCCAATTCCTCCCCCTCCTCTAGCCTGCCTCTATGGCAGGTTCTTTTATAAATATTTTATTATACCACCGTGAGATACACAATTACAAAGATGTTCACATGATGTTCATATTTGGGTTTCGGTCATACAGTGTTCCAGCACCCATCCCTCCACTAGTGGTGTGGCAGGTTCTTTATCTCTTTTCTTTCCAGGAGTAATTCTTTTTTTTAAATTTTTTATTATATCACCATGAGACATACAATTATAAAGGTGTTTATAATTGCTTCTTGGTAATACAGTATTCCAGCACCCATCCCTCCACCAGTGCCCCATTTCCATCATCAATGTACCCCACCCCCCCCGCCCATCCCCAGGCTGCCTCAATAGCAAGTAACCCCATTTCCTCTCTTTCTCTCTCTGTCTCTCTCTGTCTCTGCATCTATCTCCCTCTTCTGTGGCTAGCCCTGCAGATATTTAGAGTTTATCACTTAAGTCTTTTGTGTATATTCAATGGTGAGTTTTAGTCTGCCATTACCATTTCCCACACTTAGTAAAACATTGGTATCTGTTTATATCCTATTAATGAATGCAGTCATTCTATATCTGTCCTTTTCCTTTTGACTAATTTCACTCAGCATGATAGTCTCCATGTCCATCCATTTTCAGGTAAATTTCATAATTTCATCTTTTCTGACAGCTGCATAGTATTCCATAGTGTAGATGTACCACAGTTTCTTTAGCCAGTTCTCCAGGAGTAATTCTTAAGTGCAGAGTCAGGAGTAACCCCTGAGTATCACTAGGTGTGACCCAAAAAGCAAAAACTCAAAACAAAACAGCAAAATGAAAATAAACAGTAATCAACAAAAATGGTGTGATGGTAATGGGGCCTTTGTGAGAAGTTTGAGTTGCTTTCCACCATTGGAATGTGGGGACAGAGTGTTCTAGTTCTCCGGTGGGGGGCGGGCGATAGGGAAGGTGGAGGCGGGTACCCTGGCAAGGACTGACCTATTGGTGTTCATCACAGGTAGACACTGTGATGAACTGTGTCACTGAGCTCGCGATGCTTTGGTGAGTTCTGTTTCTCAGCAGAGGCGCGGCCACTACTCAGCTACTCAGCAGAAAGGTGCTCTGCACTTGGTGCTCTGCAGGAGACAGAGAAAGTGGTGCCAGTCCAGAGTGGTGGCGGGAGTTACGTCTCACCCCCAGAGGTCTAAGAGACTCAGTCCAGCTCCCTCTGCCTGAGCAGAGACATTTTGGAGGCTGGTTCTGGAGAACTGTGACCAACTGACCAGGGCTGGGAAATGTGCTAAGCATTGAACAAATCCACTTCAGACAGGACCTGAACCTGCGATTCAGCCAAAGCCTGTTCTGGTCTGAGTAACCCATGTCCTTGTGTGGCTGGGTTCCTTCCTTCCTTCCTTCCTTCCTTCCTTCCTTCCTTCCTTCCTTCCTTCCTTCCTTCCTTCCTTCCTTCCTTCCTTCCTTCCTCCCTCCCTCCCTCCCTCCCTCCCTCCCTCCCTCCCCCCCCTCCCTCCCTCCCTCCCTCCCTCCCTCCCTCCCTCCCTCCCTCCCTCCCTTCCTCCCTCCCTCCCTCCTTCCTTTCTTCCTTTCTTCCTTCCTTCCCTGTGCCATAGCCTGATCCCCTTCCCCAAAAGGAGCTTTTGGTAAGTTGCAACCCATAAGCTCAGGGACTTAGCTGAAACCTTCTCCAGAACTCCCCACCCCGATTGCAGGCTGGTGACTGAGCAAGTCTAAGGAGACCCTGGTCGCTGAGACTCACCAGGCTCTCAGCTTCTAAGCTTCTAGGATAGGATCCTCATCCGACTGGTCCGCTTTTATTGCAGAGAAATGTCAGCTCCGGAGGACAGTGGGCTTGACCCTCAGCTTTGAGCAGACATGGGGGTGAGGAGTTTTCGGGGTTCCGTGTGTGGGCGTGGGAGGGAGATCTAAGAAAAACTCAGGCTTGCGCTGGATCCGTGCTCCGCCCCTTCACTTTCTTCTGGAGGGTTCTTTTTGGGGGGGTTGTGGGTCACACACCCAAGTGGGGAGGCGGAGGCAGGCAGAAAAGGCAAAGCGTGTTTTTCAAAAGCCATTCAAGGTCCCCCAGCCCCACGTCCCCGGCTTCATGCAGACCTGCTAGTTATCAAGGGCGGTTCTTTAGCCCAACACATCTAGGCCAGGCCTGTGCACCCATAGCCGTGTTTGCACAAGCGGGCTGGGGGCTGCTTCTGGGGTCGGTATTGTGGGGGTCAGGGGCGGTGCTGGGGTCTGAGTGGGGCGTTCTGGCACCTGCCCTGGCACCCCGCATGTTTCATTAGCACAGCCTGGTGCCCGGAGGCCCAGGGGAGAGCCACCGGTCTGCTGGGTTATGTGCGCACCTTCAGCCAACCGCCCGGTGAACTTGAGGCCCAAACCTCTGCGCAACTATCTGCTTTTTGTTTCTACTCCCCTCCCCCGGAACCCCCAGTCCTGCAGGGGCAGACTGATTCTCGGGGAATCAGTGGGAAATGGGATAGGTTATATGGGTGGCTGATCTTAGGACATCAAAGTTGATGTGACGCTCATCAGACGCACATCAGCAGAAAAACGGCACAAATTCCTCAGAGCGGGCGCAGGGTTTGGTGCCAGCAGCTAAGCTGGGGGTTCCCAGACAAGCGTCGTTCATTAAAAGGGATCGCGCCAGGGCAGAGGGCAGAGAGAGGAGTTGAGATTTCAAAAAACGGAAACTATTTTTACAAGGCGGTTTCTGGGTTCTTCCGGGGAATACTGAAAGTCCACGGTGCAGAGGTTTTAGGGCAGCCACTAGGTTAGAGTAACGCTCCGTTCCTTCCTTCCGGAGGGACCCAGATTTCCTTCGTCTTGGCGGGAGTTCTTAGAGAAAAGCACGACCGCGGAGACAGTGACCTGCTCCCTCCCGCGAATTGCTCTGGGGTCTGTTCCAGTTTTATCTTTCGCTAATTCCTGGTCTGGAGGCTGCAAAGGTCTAGCTTTTGTCCAAATTCAGCCTTTGCACCCATATCCTTCTGGACTTAGCAGGTAACACTCAGGTCCCGTGTTGACATATCGCTTGCTAGCAAGGTTGGGACAGTGGCTTTCCTCTCCCATCTGCCTGCGGGACTGAGGGAATCAGTTCCTTCCAGGCCTTCCCCACACCTTCCAGATCCTAAACCACCTGGTCTGGGATGTGGTACCTTGTCCCCAAAGGACAGGGAACAAGCAGGACACCACCCACAGTTCCTGCCTCTGAAGCGCCCTTTTGATGTTCTCTATGGCGCTGCCCAGGAATTGTTTAAGCCGGTCAGTCTCCAGCTTTGCAGAGAAGCAGGTGCGCTGGCCCCCACCCCCTCACTGCACTTCCTCCCATCAAAGCCTCCTATTCCCCACATAGAACATTGCCCCCGTGGGAGGTGGTGTCTCACCACGGAAACAACGGGAGCCCTATCTCAACAGCATTCTCCCACAAAGGGGATGCTGTGGGGAACAAATAGCTAAGGAGCGCTTGGCTCCCAAATGAGTTTTCTGTATTCCTTAAAAAAAAAGGTATGGTTTTGTCTTTGATCGAAACACTAACTTTCAAGTTGGTGTTTTGAAGCCACACTTGGTTTGTGTTCAGGACTTACTTCCTAGTTCTGTGCTAAAGGTTCACTCCTGGTAGTACCATATTCCAACCACGGTGGGTGCGGTGTATGGATAGTGCCTTACCCCTGTATTATCTCTTTGGGCTCCTCACATTGTTCTTAAGATTGAGTAGAGGATACTGGGTGTATCCAGATGGTTTGTGCTAAGATTATGTCTAACTTTTTGGAGCCACCACTCAGAATCAAGTTGTTTGAAAATGCTGCGAGACTGTGGGCTTATGAACAACCTGACCTGACTTATGGGTTCGTAGATTTGGGCTCTCAGGGGCCCCCTCTGTCACTGGTTCTGCTATGTCTTAAATGAGATAATTAAGTGAATTCTGAAGCTTAACCAGGTGCATTGAACAGCAGTTTGCCAGGGGAAGAAATCTACAGAAAGATGGAATATCCAGGAAGCTATTTTGACCTCCACAAGAAGTTTCCTGAAAACCAAAACTTCAAAACTGAATGGGTCCCCCGCTTCTCCCCCAAATCTCTCTGCCTCCAGCCCATCACCCATCACCACCAAGGGCTAAAGTCAATTATGAGTTTTATTAAAAAATAAGCACTATGCCTGGGGTTCATAAAATTTATACAGGAATATATACACAGACAAATAAAATAATAATAAAAATAAAAAAAATCACACTCGCTCTCCGTGGTGATGGACCTGGAAGCCCACACATCAGGCGAACTTTAAGAGCTTGCTGGGGAGTCCCGCAAAGGGGCGAACAACGAACCACGAACAAAGCTGTCTCCCGTTGCCCGCAACATTTTCAATCCAGGTTCCAAAAATATATAAATAATTTAATTACAAAACCCAACTGCATATATATTTTTATATTTTGGCACAGTGAAGCATTGGTCAATAGCAGAGAAAGGACAGAGAATTCTCCTGACACCTCTCTCACACGCAGTCATACCGGTGAATGCCGCATACGTACACGTGGGGGCAGTGAGCCCCGAACAGTAGTCATATCACTTGTCGTCTGGAACGGTTCCCTGATTATTTTAGTTGGGGGAGGGGGAATGGCATTTATGGATGGGTCCGAAAGAACTGACATGAGAATCGGAGGGGTCTGGGTAATCGAGGAGAGAAGACAAGTCTGTGAAGGGGGGCGCAGGGTTAAAGTGGGCCAAGGAAAGAACATGAAAGAGAATTGCTTTGGTCCCCTGTCAAGTTATCCAAGACGAAGGAGAAAATTTTGGACAGTTTCTAAAAAAAAAGTTTTCATTGTAAGGCACGTTAGTGGTGCTTTTTCCCACTCAAGGTTCAAGTCTCTTTAATTCTGGACAGAAAGTGCAAAGCACCCCCCAGCCTGCCGCCCGCTTCCCCGACGGCGCGGCGCGGTGCCCTTTCGGGGGCTCAGGCCAGGAGCGTCTCCATCGGGTAGGACAGGTGCGGGCCGGGGCTGCCGGCAGCCACCGCTTGCAGGGCCGCGGGCAGCCGGAGGGGCAGTACAGGTGCGCGCCGACGCCGCTCGCTGGGCCGCGGAAAGGCTTGGCCGGGCCAGCGGCCGCGAGGGGCGCGAAGAGTAGGGGCGGCGCGGGCGGCGCCTCGGGGGGCTCGCGCGCCCCCCAGCAACGCCGGCTCCGCGGTGCCGTAGGCGCACAGCGGCAGCAGCGGCCCGCCGGGCGCGCCGGGCAGGAGCGCGGGGTAAGCGGGCAGCGGCGGGGCGCCCCATGGTAGCCGCGTCCCCGGGGCCGCGTCGCGCTCGCGGCGGCTGCGGAACGGCTTGCTGAGGATGCTGTCGATGGCGAAGGAGCTAGAAAACTTGCCCGCCGGGCTGGCGCGACCCTCGGGGCGGGCGGGCGAGGCGCGCGCGAGGCGAGGCCGGTGCGGCTGGCGCGGGCGCGGGCGGCTGGAGCGCCTCGTCGGGACCCCCCGGCCGTCGTGGGGGCGGCCGCCCGGTGGCTGAGCCGCTTGCGGCGGCGCCGGAACACCCCGTCGGCAAAGGTGTACTCGCTGTTGGGGTTGAGCATCCAGTAATTGTCCTTGCCCCAGGGCCGTGAGGGGTCGCGCAGCACCTTGACGAAGCAGTCGTTGAGCGAGAGGTTGTGGCGCACGGAGTTGCGCCAGCCCGTGTAGCTGCCGCGGAAGAAGGGAAACTTGCCCATGAGGTACTCGTTGATCTCCGCCAGGGTTAGGCGACCGCCCGCCGAGTCGCGGATGGCCATGGCGATGAGCGCGATGTACGAGTAGGGGGGCTTGGGCCGCCGCGTGTACGGTTTGCTGCGCGCGCCCTCGCCGGCCCCCGTGCCGCCCGCACCCGGCCCCGCCGCACTAGTGCCAGCCGTGCCCGCCTTGCCCGCTGTCCCCGCCTCCGCCGCGGCTCCCGCCGGCCTCTCCTCCTCCTCCTCCTCCTCCTCGTCCTCGTCGGCGCCCGGCTCTCCGCCAGCGTCCCGCTCGCCGCCTCCCAACGGCTCCCTGGTGCCCGCCGCGGGGCTGTTGGCGGCGCAGTCGCCGTCCGAGCCCAGGGAGTCGTCGCCCGCGGCCGACAGCGGCGAGGGCGCGTCACCGCCGCAGCCGGGGACCTCCTCCCGCTCGGCCCCTGGCTTGTCCCCAGGGGGCCGCGCGCGGCGAGAACACCTCCAACTTCATGCCAGTCCGGGACGGGCGCTGCAACCTCCCGTGGCACGCGGGCCGGTGGGGGGGCGCTCCCGGTGGTGGGGTCGGGGAGACCCTAAGTCCTCTTGCGGGAGTCGGTTCCTGGGCCGCAGAACGGGTCCTCAGGTGCCGCGGCGGTTCCTTGGAGGGTCGTGCTTAGTGGGTGACCTGCGCGGTCCGGAGAGGGAGGATCGGGGTGGGTGCGGTTCCCGGCCGGAGGGTTAGAGACTTCGGGGCGAAGGCGCGCGGAGGTGCGACGGGCCCCCTCTGCTGCCGCAGCCGCGCGCGGGCCCTGGGCTGTCCTGCCGGCGGGAAGGAGCGCGCATCTGCTATCCGTGCAGGCGGTTAAGAGCGGATCTCCGTTAGGGGTAGGGGATCCCCTGTCCCACGATGGCAGGAGTCCTCCGGGGCCCAGTGAGGCCGCCGCTGGTGGTACGTGATGGGCCCTGGCGGGAGGGGTCCGATGTTTCAGCCTCGAGCGCCCGAGCAGCCGAGTCCCCGAGGCCGTGGCGCCCGCAGCTGCCTTCCCGCCGCCGGCCTCCGGGCCAGCAGCATCTCCGCGCTGGCCAGCCGCGGCGAAGTCTCGCCTCCACCTTCGACCCGGCCCAATATAACCCCGCGGCGGCTCGGCGGGGGCGGAGCCCGGGCGCCGCAGCTCGACGGGTGGAGGGAATGAGGTGGCCTAGGTGCCCGCGGCGCCCTGGCCCGCGCGCACCCGGCCGAGGCCACGCTGCGGGCGCGGCCGGCCCGGCGCCGGGTGCAGGTTGTTTGTTTTGGCTCGGCCAGGCCCCGCCCTCGCCCGCCCGCCAATGGGGAGCGCGCGCGCGGCCAGGGGGGGTGTGCGGGGCTGCGGGGGTGCGTGAGCGCGGGTATATGCCCCGCCCGCCTGCTTGCTCCGGGCCTCAGGTGTGAGCACCCTGCGGGCCTGCGCAGCAGGGGACGCGCCCAGCCGTCCGGGGGGCGTGCGGGCGTGGCGAGAGTGGGACCCCTCGAGGGGGACACCTGGACGTGCGGTGCCCGCGGCAGCCTGGAGTTGGCACCCGGCCTGCAGCCTGCTAGAGCGATACCCGTCTGGTGTTGGCTCTTTGGGCCGGGAAATCCGTGCTGGGTCGGGAAAGCAAATCCTTCGCGGCTTTCAACAAGGTGCGCTTCGCAGGGCTTCCGTCGTGCAGCAGTCTCGTACCCGAGCCCGGGTCCCTCCCCCTGGGATTTCAACTCACAAAAGAGCTTTGCCTTTTCTTTTTTTATCCTTAAAAGTAATTAAACACTCCCTCTTCCCCCCGCTAAAAAAAAACCCTTGAACTTAAAATTGTCTACGACCCCTTTCCAGATCACCCAGATTCTGGATCACCAAGGGAGCTTGGATTTCACGTTTCTTTTGCCTGTCTCGATATTTCCCTTTACCTGACTGGTTGTTTTCCGGGTCGAGGTGTGGTGGAGGGAGACCGCGGGGTACCCCAAACCTCCAGACGCAGGTGGAGCCACATCCAGAGGTGGCGGGTTAAGGTGGAGAGGGCAAGTCCCTGGGGAGGGGCCCTGTCAAGCCTTGTCTTGCGCTCCTCTTGCTGTGGGTTCAATGGTACCACTGTCAGAGATGGAGCCTGGGCAGGAGGCGTCTTTCTGGGCGCAGGTCCCTCGGTAGGGTCTGACGCCCAGACTGTGCCCAGCTTCCGGAGAGGGGCATCTGGTCCCCGGGAAGGGTGTGCTCCCAACCCGCCTCCCTTCCATGCTGATTTTCCTGCTTTTTTCCTGCCTTTGTTGCGTCTAGCCACGGAGCCGTGAGCACTGGGAGCTCACCTCTGATGTTTATTTGACCACTTTCCACCATTTGTGTAGAAAACGTACACACTCCTCTCTTATCTGTGCTCAGGCAGCGCAGAAGGCATTTATTCAGCATGCACCAAGCAGAATGAGGATTACAAACCCCATTTTCCAGGTCAATTACTTATTTATTTTTCTCTTGGGGGAAATGACCACGCGTTTGGAGATTTAAACAGACGTTTAATGCCTGTGTGTGCGACTCTTAGGAGCAAGAGTAGGGGAGATGGCTTCTTTGGGGAGTAAGCCTTTCTTGGGATTTCACAGCCCTGCAGAGGGCAGCTGGTGAGGAGGCAGCCAGGCAAGGGCCGTTTGGCTGTGGCCTTCCTAAAAAATGGGTCCAGGAGCGCCGGAGGTGGGCAGGACAGGGAGGGCTGAGGTGAGGGCACAGGTTGGCTGGAGTCTAAGCACGGTCGCAGAGCCACCGAGGCAGCGTCTTCTGCCCACACCCAGTCACATCTCAGACACCAGAACTGTGTGTTCCTCGGCCTGCACCGTACTGGTAGGAAAAGCCCATTAGCTCCCCTCACATCCCCACCTCTTTAATTTCCACCAATTCTCTAGGGCAAAGGAGGTCTCCCACATTTCCAGCCCCCTCTCCCCAGTCTCCGTAACCTGGTTTTAGGCAATTGGACATATTGGTAATGTGTCTGGCCCAGACAGGAGCATTGCCTCAGGAGCCTGGGATGATCTACAGGTTTAAGGCTTCCTTAGAGTCACTGCCAGGGTCCCATTTTTGAACCCTCAGCAGTGGGAAGGGAAGAAATGGGTTCAAGGCTGGAGGCTCTCTGTGGAACTGCTGGAGATGTGCCCAGGGCAGTGCCAGGGTACCCAGGCCCCTCTCACGAAGGGACGCCCGTTGGTCACAGCCCTCAGAAACAGCCCTGTGCTTCTCAATTCCTTTTTAATTTTAATTTTTTAATTTAGTCATCATGAAATGAGTAAGTTATCCATGATTTTGTTTCAGGCATGCAATCTCATTTCCTTTCTACCCGGGAACCACAGTGGCGGCCTCCACGCCTGAAGAGGTGAGCTCCACGTTGCCTTTCTGTGGTAACCTAGGACCCAGGAATTCTACCTGACACTCTGTCAAGAACTGAAGAGCAGCTGGTGTTTTTCTTTGTCCTTATTCCCTTCACTGAGGTGACTTCTTCCAGTTTCATCCAGTGTGCAGCCAAGATTTTATCTTTTCTCAAAACTGAGTGGTATCGTGCAAAGAAATGAAGTAAAAAATTTATTCCCCAAATGGAAACGCTGGAGAGCAGAACTATGACCCGAGGGGCTGGGGATAATGAAGGGAGGGGAGTTTCTGGTGCTTTTAGTGGTGCATATGGGGAAGCAGCATAGCAAATATAAAGCAATAGTACTGTTGTGAAAAAATAAAAGCAAAGAATAAAGTAAAGATATTTGGCTCAAAAAGAAAGAAAAGAATTTAAGGGGCTGGAGAAATAATAAAGTGGATAAGACCAAGCGGAGTTTGATGTCTGGAACCTCAGATGTTCTCCTAAGCTCTGCCAGGAGCAGTCCCTGAAGTGCGGCGCTTATAGAGCTAAGCCCTAAAGCGTCATCTGGTGTGGCCTCCAAGACAAAACATAAGAAAATCGCAGAGCCCTTGGAATAGAGACCGCACTGAGATTGAGACCTCAGGGTCAGAGGACCGACTTGGAATCTTTGCGGGAGGGGGGGGGAAACAGAAGGACCCCTGCTGTTTGGGACTGGAAATCAGTTAAAATTCTCCCTGCGTCCCTGAAAACAAGTACTGAAGAAAGTACCTACAACAAGTATGGAGCAAGAAGTACATTGCATGCTCTCCCAGCCCATGTCTTAGCTGGTCACTGAGTCTTCCATGGATGCTGAGTATGTGGATCGAGGCTGGCAGAGTTTAGGGGTGCTCTGGGAGCAGTGGGTGGACGTGGTCGGCCTTTTTCACAGGCCTACATTGACAGGCATTTTGGGTAGCACATTTGCCACAGATGTCTTCTTTTTGGGGCTCTGGCTCATGGAAATGGTTTATCTTGAAGGTTTATCCAGAGTTCGGTTGGGCATGTTTGATAGTGGCATGTCTGAAGTCTGTACCTGAGGTTTCTTTTAAGAATTTAGAATAGTTGGAGCTAGAGTAAACTCAGAGTTAAACTAATGTTAGCAAATTACATGAGAAAGATTGGGTTAAGCTGTGGAGATAATATTTGTCCATCTGTTGGCTTATTATCTCTCTCCATCATCCATTTATCCATCCACCCATTCACCTATCCAGCTATCTCTTCAGCCATCAGTCTGTCTAACTACCTGTCCACCCACCCACCCTACTAGCCATCAATCCATTCATTTTACCATCTACCTGCCAGGATTCTGTCAATTTATCTATGTTTCTTTCAAGGTCAAGTTCTAACTCCAGTTGAGCTCCATTGGGTCTGCCACTTTATTTTATTTATTTATTTATTTATTTATTTATTTATTTATTTATTTATTTATTTATTTAGCTTTCGGGTCACACCCGGCGATGCTCAGGGGTTACTCCTGGCTCTGCACTCAGGAGTTACTCCCTGGCGGTGCTGCGGGACCATATGGGATGCCGGGATTGAACCCGGGCCAGCATGGGCGGGCGCTTGCAAGGCAAACACCCTGGCTGGCCGGCCGCTTGCAAGGCTGGCTATCGCTCCAGCCCCAGTCTGCCACTTTATTGAGGGAGGGAAAGTAGCTTCAAAGCTTTTTTACTCACTCAGGCCATGCTGAGGAATTCAGTCAAATCAAGCAGGAACGAGCACTAAGCATGAACATCTAGAGCTGTTGACACGACCTTCCCAGCATTCCACCTGGCTTCCATTGGAAGAGTGTTCTCTCTTCTGACCCTGGCAAGAAGCTCAGGGGCTCCTACAGAAACAACATTTTTTTAAAAAAAAAATATTTTATTATACTACTGTGAGATATACAATTACAAAGATATACAATTAAAAAGTTCATATTTGGGTTTTGGTCATACAGTGTTACAGCACCCAGCCCTCCACCAGTGCCCATCTCCCACCACCAACGTCCCCAGTTCCTTCCCCCTCCCCCAGCCCGCCTCCATGGCAGGTTCTTTATTTCTTTCCCTTCTCTCTCTTTCTCTTTTCCTTCCCTTCCAGACTATGGATTACAGAACATACATTAAAGGGTTGTCATATGTATCTTTTTGCTTGTATTTAATGCTCAGTTCTAGGTTGGTATTAGCACCCTCGACAATTGTTAGCACAGTGTTCCATTTTCTGTCTTACCTAGCCTCTGACTCCACACGTTTGTGATAATTTCCACCTTTGACAAGACCTCCTGTTACAAGGTCATGTTTCACTTGACCTTGGATATTGGTATCATAATATGTACATATATATTTATGTCATGCAAATAAATGCAGTCATTCTGTATCTGTCTCTTTCCTTCTGGCTAATTTCACTCAACATAATCTTCTCCATGTCCATCCATTTATAGGCAAATTTTATAACTTCAATTTTCCTAACAGCTGCATAGTATGCCATTGTGTAGATGTACCAAAGCTTCTTTATCCAGTCATCGATTCTCGGGCACTCTGGTTGTTTCCAGATTCTGGCTATTGTGAATAATGCTGCTATGAACATCAAAGTAGGGATGGTGTTTCCGCTGCGTATTTTTGGCTTCCCAGAGTATATTCCCAGGAATGGTATGGCTGGGTCAAATGGGAGTTCAATTTCTAGTCTTTAGAGGAATGTCCATATTGTTTTCCAGAAAGGCTGTACCAGCCGGCATTCCCACCAACAATGGATGAGTGTCCCCTTTTCCCCACATCCACACCAGCACTAGTTGTTCTTGCTCTTTTGAATATATGCCAGTCTCTGTGGTGTAAAATGGTATCTCATTGTTGTTTTGATTTGCATCTCTCTGATGATTAGTGATGATGAGTATTTTTTCATATGTTTTTTTTGGCCATTCGAATTGCTTCCTTATTGAAGTTTCTGTTCATTTCTTCTCCCCATTTTTTAATGGGGTTGTTTGTTTTCTTCTTGTAAAGTTCTACCAGTGCCTGATATATCCTGGATATTAACCCCTTATTAGATGGGTATTGGGTGAATATTCTTTCCCATTCTGTGGACTGCCTTTTGTATCTTAGTCACTGTTTCTTTTGAAGTGCAGAAGCTTTTCAGTTTCATGTAGTCCCATATGTTTATCTTTTCTTCTAGTTGCTTTGTTAGTGATGTTTCACCTTTGAAGATGCCTTTAGCTTCAGTGTCGTGGAGGGTTTTTCCTATATTTTCTTCAATGTACTTTATGGATTCAAGTCTGATATTGAGATCTTTAATCCATTTTGTTCTGATTTTTGTGCATGGTGTTAGACACAGGTCCAAATTCATTTTTTTTACATGTCGCTGCCCAGTTTTCCCAACAGCACTTGTTGAAGAGGCTTTCCTTACTCCATTTTGGACTCTTTGCACCTTTATCAAAGATTAAATGATCATGTGTTTGAGGTTGGGTGTCAGGATACTCAATTCTATTCCATAGGTCCACAGGTCTGTTTTTATTCCAATACCACGTTGTTTTAATTACTACTGCCTTGTAGTACAGTTTGAAGTTGGGAAAGGTGATGCCTCCCATCTTATTTTTCCTGAGGATTGCTTTAGCTATCCTTGGGAGTTTATTGTTCCATACATATTTCAGGAGTGTTTGGTCAATTTCTTTGAAGAATGTCATGGGTATCCTTATAGGGACTGCATTGAATCTGTACAGAGCTCTAGGGAGTATTACCATTTTGACAATGTTGATTCTCCCCATCCATGAGCAGGGAATAATATGTTTCCATTTCCTTGTGTCCTCTTTTATCTCTTGGAGCAGTGTCTTGTAGTTTTACAGAAACAACATTTAACCACTAACAGTTTCCTTTTCTTTTTTTAAAATTCATTATTGGTTCTGTATTCTGGTACTACAGACTTTTCACTCAGAAGGTCTCCTCTCTGATTTTGAGTCTCTCTTCCACAGATACTGAGATCACCTTCTATTTGTCCTCTCTCTGATTTGTTTCCCTCAATAGTCCCCCTGAGTCTATTCATGTTGCAGCAAACTGCACACTTTCATCTTCCCTACAGCTGATACTAGCCCATGTTCTAAAGAGTACAGTTTCTTGCTCTGCTCATCTCTCTTTGGACATTTGAGTTTTTCCCATGCCTGGCTGTTTTACTGAGCATAGTCATGAACATAGGTGTGCAAAGATATTTTCCAATCAGTGTTTTTGTGTTTTGGGACTAGCTGCCAAGAAGCAATCACTAATGGTTTTGCCATACTGCATGGGACCCTATCCATTCAAGTCCATCCTGGGCCCTTTTCAACATTCCCCTTCATCTTCCATTGTTTCTGAAGGTCACTTAAAAATTGTAGAATTGTATAAATTGAACCGACAAGAACTTCTTGCAGTTGGTGTCTGTTGGGGGGCCAGAAGAAACAAGAAGACTCGTGGCAAAAGGCAAGATTGACAGTGACACGAAGCATTCCTCAGGGATCGTTGATGTTTGTGATGGACAGCCAGTGCATTGCCCTGCGTATTGAGAAGGGTCCCCCGTGATAAATGGGGTCATCTGAAACAGGAAAGCAACATCCGCAGTCAAAGACCATGCCCTTTAACTGAGCACTTCCTATGTGAGAGAGCAGTAGTCTAGGAGACTCTCCCTGCTCCTTCCTCCAGACCCAGTGCCTAATCTTTGGGAACTAACATCTGTCGCAGAATCTCTTATTAGATGCTGAACCTCCTGTCCGAGTCTTCCTAGCATCGTTCTCTGTGGATTCCCACAAGGTCAGTGATTCCCTGCAAGACTCTTAGGATCTGGTTGGGAAGAGGAGGCTTCAGCAGCACTGGGCCTGGGGTGGAAGGTGGTGTTGTAGAACACGTTTGAGCAACTGCCAAGAAGAACCCATTCATATCTGTGCAGCATTCCCAGGCATAGATTTCTGTGTTGGCGCTGGGGAGCTAGTACAGGGCTAAGGCACTCATCTTGCACGTGACAGAACCCAGTTCTATCCTGACACGGAATGGTTCCCACAGCATTGCCGGCTGTGGACCCAAAGCCATCCCCCACCCAACCCCGCCCAAGAGGAAAGATTCCAAGAAGGAGTTGTGAAAGGGTTTGGAGAAAATTCCCTTTTCCAGAAGTGGGCTGGGCATGTCAAGATTCGGATGCCCCGCCCCTGGGATTACCAGACTGAGGCTCAGGCAGGAAACTGCAGGCCTGGATTTGGGGGAAAGAAGGTAGGCTGGCGGACTCTCTTTCACAAGCACGTCTCCAGACTGCGTGCCTTTGTGTATGTGTAGTTTGTGGGCACTGAGGCAGCGTGCCAGAGCAGAGTCTCTCCTTGGCTTCCTGCAAACACTTCTATGTGGAAGGCTGAGGACAGAAGCAAGTTACCTAAAGTCTGGAGTGGACAGGGTGGTTCCTGTGGACACTTTGCATTTAGGGGCAGTTCAGCTCAAGGTGGTGATAAGCCAGCGTCAGAAACAAAAGAATCTTGTCCTTCAAGCCCGTGTTCTCCCTTGAACACCTGTCTCGCTTTCTTGTCTCTATGTCTTTTTGCTTTTTCCACTCTGGACAAGTCCATGTCCTCCCTTGAACACATACTTCCTCTTTTTCTCTCTCTCATGTCATTTTAAAGTAAATTTTAGTAAAAATGACTTTGCCTCGATAAAAAAGAAAAACAAAGCAAAATCTACCTTGCTTCAATAGAAAAAAAAAGAGAAGAAAAGAAAAAGAAAAGGAAGAAGGCAGAAGAAAGTGGCTTTCCCGGGAGAGCCTGGTTCTCTCGGTCAGTCTCCTGGTGCCGTAACCGTGTTACCTGTACTTGCCTTCCTGCTTGCACGTCTGGCTGGGATGGATGAGATGCATCCTGGAATCAGCGGCCATATGGACAGGTGAAGAGGTCTGTGTTGTGTATATGCATGTGGAGGCCTGTAGCTACCTGTGTGATTCCATGTGTACATCACTGTCACTGTCACTGTCTTCCCGTTCATCATTGATTGGCTCCAGCGGGCCCCAGTAACATCTCCATATGTCCTGTCTCATGCTAGTAGAGCCCAAGGGCACCTGCTTGCTCCAGGAACATAAAGAGCCTCAAACCATTCCATCAGGTTATGGGAATGAGGTCTAAAATTGTTACTGGTATTTGACATATCAAATATGACACGGGTAGCTTGCCAGGCTCTGCCGTGAGGGTGTAACAACTGTACTGTAAAAAGCTTTGTAAATCATGGTCGTTATATAAAGTTAAAAATTATATATCATCTATAAACCATAGAAATACAAGCTGTGATAAAACGGGCAATAATTTTAAAATCTGAAGACCTAAATTCAGGCTCTGCCATAGGCAGGGTATCACTGTCACTGTATCACTGTCTTCCCGATCATCATCGATTGGCTCGAGAGTGGGCACCAGTAACATCTCCATGTGTCCTTTCTCATGCCAGTAGTGCCCAAGGGCACCTGCTTGCTCCAGGAACATAAAGAGCCTCAAACCAAGGCAGGGTATCACCAATCTATAAAAGCACTTTTCAGATTATGATACACTGTATCACTGTATCACTGTCTTCCCATTGTTCAAGCATATTCTGACTTTGTAGAGACGAGAGAATTGGAGGTAGCGCTTGGTGCTTGCGATATGGGTGAGGATAACTTCTCACCTCCAGCTGCCTGACTTTGGTTCACTTTTTTTGCCCCTTTCAGGCCATAAAGAGTGGAGAAAATCACCAAACCCATCTGGACATTTGCTGCAGCAACTGTGCAGTGCAGGGATTGAATGACCCTTTCAGCCTGAAGTTTCCAATGGAAATGGCCCTGTCTCTGACTGCTCCTTCTTGAAAGCAGCCATGGGGGTGGGGGTGGGAACTGAGCAGTTCCCTCCCCATAGACCAGTAGTCCTGGCCGCCTGTGCCCTCACATCATGTGGGCATGTGAGCTGCAGGGTGCAGGGTGCAGTCCTTCTGTAGTTTTGGCCCACAGCTCAGCACCTTCCATTGCATGCGTGGGGGGTCTCTAAGGAGGACCTCTGTTCTCTCTCCTCTCTCTTCCTGGGAGTTTTGGTGTCCAGCAGACCCTTGAGTCATGTTTTCTTCAATGTACTTGATGTGTAGTGTGAGAAAAGCCTCATTCTGGTTAAGCAGAATAAAGCAGGATAAAACCTTACCTGAAGATCTGGTTTTAAGAGATGCTATTTTTTCCCCAGAGAGGAACAAGATTCAAGAACCCATCCAGGATGGGAAGCGAGGTGAGGATGCAGGATTTGGGGTCCAGTCTGCTGCCTCGGACAACCTTAGGGAGGGAGCTCGGGACCGGGAGCTTGCTGGGGAAGGGCAGTGAGCCCAATGGTTGACTGTAAGTTGACTGTAAGGGCAGACACCCAAGCTGTCTGCACTTACAGGAGGCGGGGGTCCGCTGGAGCAGACTTTTAGGGTCTTTACATGTGTGTATGCTCAGCTCTATCACAGCCCGGCTCACGCGGCCGCAAGGTTCATCAATAAATGCTGGACTTGGAGATGACTACAAGAGTATGCTACCTTCACGGCAGAGCCTGACAAGCTACCCGTGTTGTATTTGATATGCCAAATACCAGTAACAATTATAGACCTCATTCCGAATGGATTGAGGCTCTTTATGTTCCTGGAGCAAGCAGATGCCCTTGGGCTCTACTAGCTTGAGACAGGACATATGGAGATGTTACTGGGGCCGCTGGAGCAAAAGGATGATGAACGGGAAGACAGTGATACAGTGATGCTCAGCTCTGGTAGAGTCTCCTGCCAGACTTTGGAGAGACTTGAGCTGCAGCTCTGGTTACTCTCAGGACAGGCTCTTCCCTGCTGTGAGCATAAGAGATTCCATCTCACTCCTCACGTGCGCACTTCTTATCATCTCTTTCTTCCTTGGCCTTTTCGCTGTCTCAGTCCTAAGAAATGCTCTCAGGGTCAGTTAGGAAAGGAGCTGGGGGAGGGGACCCATTAGACCTTCTGAGAACACTCCTGGAATGATCATCCCCATGGCTTCTCTTTCCCTTGGAGAAGTCATCCAGGAGGTCATCGGGAAGGATGCTTTAGGGTTACTGGGAAGACCCTGGAGAAGTCCTGACAATGCCACTGAGAACACATCACTCTCCTCAAGGATCTGGCCCTGCAGCCCCCAACCAGATGGTGCCCTGCTTGGTCAGCACCATAAAATTTCGACTTTCTTCCCAGTCAGTTCTGTATAATCTCCAAGCTTCAGCCAGAGAACATGATGGTTATTTGGGGACCATGAGTACACCATCTTCCATCTTCTCAGCTTGCTGGACCCTAAATAAACTTTTTTTTTTCTCACATTAATGTTTGTCTCTCAAATAACTTATCTTTGAGTGGAGACTGCTGGGATTGGATTCAATAAAACCCCCTGGGAGTGTCTGTAAGAGTGAGGGTGAGTGCTCTCTCTTTTTTTAATGTGTGTGCAAGGACTCTAAACCCCCTGGGAGTAGGGGCACCCCTTGGGGTACTCAGCTGAGTACTAGCACACAATGAGTGTTCTTTTGTCTCCTCTCCTCTCTCCCTCCCCTCCCCCTCCCTCCCCCTTCTGTCCCCTCTCCTCTCCTCCCTCCTCTACTCTCTTCTTATCTCCTCCCCTCCTCTACTCTCTTCTTATCTCCTCCCCTCCCCTGTCCCCTCTTTCCCTCCCCTCCACTCTTCTCACTCTTTCTTTCTTTCTTTCTTTCTTTCTTTCTTTCTTTCTTTCTTTCTTTCTTTCTTTCTTTCTTTCTTTCTTTCTTTCTTTCTTTCTTTCTTTCTTTCTTTCTTTCTTTCTTTCTTTCCTTCCTTCCTCCCTCCCTCCCTCCCTCCCTCCCTCCCTCCCTCCCTCCCTCCCTCCCTCCCTCCCTCCCTCCCTCCCTCCCTCCCTCCCTCCCTCCCTCCCTCCTTCCTTCCTTCCTTCCTTCCTTCCTTTACTTCATGCTTACAACAGTGTTGGAATTCACATCTTTGGTGTATACAGTTCCTGCACTCCACCACCACCAAAGCATCCAAGGGCCACTCCCCACTGTCCTTATACCACTTCTTGTCCAACCTCTGTGGCCCCCGCCCCAGCTCTTGGCCACATCAGGTCTGTAATCAGAATCCAAGGGTTTGCTATAATTGAATACTGTTCATTCCCTTGCCTTATTTCTCCAGTACCACAGACGAGTGAGCTCATCTGCTATTTGTCTTCCCTCTGGCTTATTCTAATTCCATTCGTGTTGCAACAAGAGGCGAGAATTCATCTTTTCTTAGAGCTGAGTAGTATTCCATTGTGTTTACAGACCACAGCTCTTTTATGATGACTGTGTTATGTCATTTCCAAGCTTCTCCTGGCATGGCTGTCATTATCTGCTTTTTGCTAATGAGGAAGTTGAAACTAAAAGAGCAAGACAGGCTGCTTCCAGCCACTCTGCCAAAGGGGCTCCAAGTTGGACCCTTGACCCCCTGTCCTCTCTTTTCCAAAAGTCCTACTTTCCAGAAAAGAGAAAAAATTTAAATAGCCTTTTCCCAGAAAACGTTGATTTACATTTGGCAATGCAAGAATGAGATTTAAGTTCTCCATAAACTAAACCAAATGATAAAATATTCACTTTCGGGGGCAGCAGGAAAAGTTTTGCAAAGATGGGAAGAAGTGGTGAGGTGGGGAGGGAGAAAGAGAAGCCCTTAATGGGAAAAGTTTGGAAATGGCATAGTTTGATGACTCAGTTGACCTCTCTTCAACTGCTGCTCCTTCTCCCATAGTCCTGCTCTCTTCTGCCTAAACTCCTTAGCACCCCAGCCTGGGGTAACACACACACACATTGTTATGTCAAGCTCATCCAGGTCTTTAGTTGAGTCCTTACACTATAAACAGGATAGAAAGTTGCAAATTGGGTGTAAACACATTCTTTAGGGAAAATATATTGTCAGCAAAGGAAGAAAGTAAATGTTCTTGTATGCAAAGAGCTATTGATAATTAAAAAAAGAGGTGCCCTCTAATGGGAAAGTGGACAAAGGACATAAGCATTAAACTTCCACAGGAAAATAGCTGCAAGAGAAACACCAGACAATGCCTTGTCAAGCAATAAAATGTCAAGATTTGCTGGGTCTTCATTCTCAGTTATTGCTTTTTAGCACAGTATTTTTTTCTTTTTTTTTTAAGTATTTTATTATACCACCGTGAGATATACAAATAAAAAAGATATACAATTTAAAAGTTCATGTTTGGGTTTTGGTCATACAGTGTTTCAGCACCCGTCCCTCCACCAGTGCCCATCTCCCACCACCAACATCCCGGTTCCCTCCCCTTCCCCAGCCCTGCTCCATGGCAGGTTCTTTATTTCTTTCCCTTTCTCTCTCTTTTCTCTTTTCCTTCCCTTCCAGACTATGGATTACAGAACATACATTAAAAGGTTGTCATGTGTATCCTTTTGCCTCTATTTAATGCTCAGTTCTAGGTTGGCATTAGTACCACGACTATTATTAGCACCCTGTTCCATTTTCTGTCTTACCTAAACTCTGACTCCCACACGTTTGTGATAATCTCCACCTTTGACAAGACCTCCTGATATATGTTTCACTTGACCTTGGATATTGGTATCATAATATGTACATATATATTTATGCCATGCAAATAAATGCAGTCATTCTGTATCTGTCTCTCTCCTTCTGGCTAATTTTGCTCAACATAATCTTCTCCATGTCCATCCATTTATAGGCAAATTTTATAACTTCATTTTTCCTAACCGCTGCATAGTATTCCATTGTGTAGATGTACCAAAGCGTCTTTATCCAGTCATCGATTTTCGGGCACTCTGGTTGCTTCCAGATTCTGGCTATTGTGAATAATGCTGCTATGAACATAAAAGTAGGGATGGTGTTTCCGCTGCGTATTTTTGGTTTCCCAGAGTAGATTCCCAGGAGTGGTATGGCTGGGTCAAATGGGAGTTCAATTTCTAGTCTTTGGAGGAAAGTCCATATTGTTTTCCAGAAAGGCTGTACCAGCCGGCATTCCCACCAACAATGGATGAGTGTCCCCTTTTTCCCACATCCACGCCAGCACTTGTTGTTCTTGCTCTTTTGAATATGTGCCAGTCTCTGTGGTGTAAAGTGGTATCTCATTGTTGTTTTGATTTGCATCTCTCTGATGATTAGTGATGATGAGCATTTTTTCATATGCTTTTTGGCCATTCGAATTTCTTCCTTGCTGAAGTTTCTGTTCATTTCTTCTCCCCATTTTTTGATGGGGTTGTTTGTTTTCTTCTTGTAAAGTTCTACCAGTGCCTGATATATCCTGGATATTAACCCCTTATCAGATGGGAATTGGGTGAATATTCTTTCCCATTCTGTGGACTGCTTTTGTATCTTAGTCACTGTTTCTTTTGAGGAAGCACAGTATTTTTTCAGGAAATTCTCTGAAACTTGAATTTTCTCTCTGAAATCAGGATATTAGTAGAACCTTCCAGGAGGGGTTATCACGAGAAGGAAGGAAATAATTCTGGGGGAAGGGAGATAATATAGAGATAAGACACTTGCCTTCCTGGATTTGATTCCTGGCATATTGTGGTAGTCCAGGCATTTCCCCGTATAGCCCAGAAGGTCCCTAGCACCACTGCCTATGGCCCTCGAGGACGCCCACCTACCAAGATGACCCAGGTAATCCTGTCATGCCTTGAGCTCAAGCACCATTGCATCTTCCGACCTTTCATTAAATTGCCAGTCTAGCTGCTTTGCAATTACCTGGAGGGACTCCCAGGCCTACAGAAAACTACCTGAGAGACATGTGGCACCTCAAAATAAAGAAATGGGTAAGGTTTAGACAGTACAGCAAAATGCCTGATGCAATAAAAAATTCTGCATCAGTTATGGTCACCATTAGTGGTATTTATACATTGGTAACAGGTATTTTTTGTTTGTTTCTTTGTTTTTGCTTTGGAGACATACCCAGATAGGCTCAGACTTTATTCTTGGCTCTGTGCTCAGGGATCGCTTCCTGCAGTGCTCACGGAACTTATACCATGCTGAGATTGAACCATGGTTGAACACATGCAAGGCAAGTGCCTTTACCCGTTGCCTATATTTCCAGCTTTAGGAATGTTTCCTTTTTTTTTTTAAATCATTAATGTTTCCTGTGATGTCGGGGAGATCCAACCCAGGTCTCATTCAAGACAGCTCCTTACCACTGGGCTTTTTCCCTGGCCCCCAGTATTATTTATAATTCAACATTTCAAAAATAAATCCAATAAGTACAATACAGCAACAGTGGACCATTAGTAAATTTCATATATCAGAATAGGAAAAGATGCTAATGAATTAGTGAGGTGACAGCTCTCTCTTCCCCTGGGAGATGGCGCTTCATTTCAGCAGAACAATTTGGTGATCTGTTCTCATGTTGTGCATGTAGCCAGTCTTGGTTCCACATCTCAGAAAATGTTCCTAGGGACATTATCAGACACAGTGATGAATACATGCAATGGCTTATTTTGGCATTGTCTCTACAGGAAACAGTAAATGCATCAAATTAACATTTTGCATGCCTTAAGGAGTCACAGTCAAATATGTCAATTCTATTTCAATGAGCACCATCGAGCCTTCAAAAGGTGATGTTGTTGACTCTGTGGCATGCCATCTGTAGGTTGGAGCACTAGGTGAGGGCTAGCAGCAATGCTTAGACCTTCAGTTGCTGTTGTGGACAAAACTCTTTGGCATCTAGATGTGTTTAATATGCAGGTTTCTCCAGGGCTCTGAACCAAGAGCTGCAGCTAGCAAAGTGGCAGAAGAGAGGGGACTGATGGGGAGGTGGCCCAGTGGATGGTGGCGGAGGGATATTGGTATTTTGCTGGTGGAGGAGGTGTAGTAAAGTGTACTTAAGAGAAGATGAAATTCTTCCCCTAAAACATATGCGATCCTAGTAACTCATGTTATCACAAATGCAAAGAAGTGAGTGTTAAGTCTGGAGAGGTAGTACAGGGGTTATGGTCACTGGCCTTGCATCCCTGTGGAACCTGTTTCTAATCCTTTATACTGCATAAGACCTCCCGAGCACTGTCCAGGGGGTCACTCCTGGCACAGAGCCAGGAACAGTCCCAGAAAACTTGGTCCCAAATCAAAAAACAACAGTAAAAGTAAGTTCCATTTGTCAAAAGATTAGTTCATGATATTCAAAAAGAATATAGTGTAAGAAGTCTTAAAAAATTTTAAATGTTGACATTCTCTTTTGCTTGGGAAAATTTGTTTATTAGATATTTCTCAAGACACAATTGACAATACCTTTATTTCTGCTGAATTTGTATCCATTTTGTTTAGATTATAAGGCACATTTTCTTCTCTCTCCAAGAAGGACTTGGAAATAACATTTTTTTGTTTGTGTATAAAATATGTCATCGACTATCCTTGGAATTCAGTTGCAAATGAAAAGACAGTATGAAATACATAGCTTGCTGAATAATTTGATGCATTGAATAGAATTCTTGATAATCATTTGTCACAGAACAGGTATTTATGAAAGCTCCCTTGTTTTGGTTGAACACTGCTCACCTTTTGATCCATTTAAAAAATGTATGAATAATAACTATCTTTCATTGTTTATCCACCAAATAAACTATTTTACTCAAATAGGTTTAAAAAATATGTCATTGAGAAGACAGAGCAACATGGGTCTAGACATCCCTGATTGGTTGGACTGGGTTAAAGAAAACTCATAGTAATAGCGAAGTTATTTTATTCTCTGATTTTTTTCTATCTCAATATCTATGATCTTTTTAACTCACAAAAAAAAAATAAAAGAATTTTTTCTTTTTGGTTCTCTAGGACAATACCTTAAACAGAGATCGACATGTTGATTTAGCTCCTGTAAACTCACTTGGAGACCTGTTCCAAGAACACATCATCGGAGACTTCTTCCTTTACTTTTTTCTTGTTTGCCATTCAGCAGTGTTTCTTCATTCCCGAAGCTATGACTCATGCATGCAGATATGAGAACCTATGTTTTGCAAGACCTTTCCATGAAATAGAAAGAGCTCCAGTGCTTGCTCCAGCCAGAGGCCTGCACTTCACTTGGCTTGGCTCCACCAACAAAGATGAGGTTGCTTGCGTTTCCTCTCCTCTGCCGAGGCAGCATGAACCAGAAAGAACTGGTCAGTGCTAGAGACTCAAGTATTCTGATCTAACCTGGTAAACTGCAACCTGTCTTTGCTAGCGTTCTTCCCTAAAATAGAAATACTGGGGCTGGAGCGATAGTCCAGCAGTAGGGTGTTTGCCTTGCACGAGGCTGGTCTGTGCCGGCCCGGGTTCGATCCCGGCATCCCATGTGGTCCCCCCAGCACCGCCAGGAGTAATTCCTGAGTGCAGAGCCAGGAGTAACCCCTGAGCATCGCGGGTGTGACCCAAAAAGCAAAAAAAAAAAAAATAGAAATACGGAAAACATTGGGTCCACCTTGTCCTGTGATATGATGAGGTATAACCAGGGTTACTCCATGGAAACCACACGCTATCCCTTGGGGAGTCTAAAATTTATGGAACAGATACAGAAAGGACTTAGGTGGATTCTAGGATGTGACTGGAGCACTCAGGACAGACAGGGCTGGGACTGGAGTCCTTTCTCCTTCCCTCCTCCCTCCCTCCCTCCCTCCTCCCCCTCCCTCCCTCCCTCCCTCCCTCCTCTCTCCCTCTCCCTCCCTCCCTCCCCTCCCTCCTCCTTCCCTCCCCTCCTCCCTCCCTCCCTCCCTCCCTTCCTTCCTTCCTTCCTTCCTTCCTTCCTTCCTTTTTCCTTCCTTCCTTCCTTCCTTCCTTCCTTCCTTCCTTCCTTCCTTCCTTCCTTCCTTCCTTCCTTCCTTCCTTCCTTCCTTCCTTCCTTCCTTTTTCCTTCCTTCCTTTTTTTCCTTCCTTCCTTCCTTCCTTCCTTCCTTCCTTCCTTCCTTCCTTCCTTCCTTCCTTCCTTCCTTCCTTCCTTCCTTCCTTCCTTCCTTCCTTCCTTCCTTCCTTCCTTCCTTCCTTCCTTCCTTCCTTCCTTCCTCCCTCCCTCCCTCCCTCCTTCCTTTCTTCCTTCTTATAGTTTGGGTAATCAGGTTGCCGTAGTGTTTAAGTTTGTCGTATTAACTACAATGGTGCTGCTCCTCACCATTGCTGAGATGCCCATCACCTTCCATCCCTGTTCCTATGTCAGCTCTGGTTTGACCTTCATTCTTCCCTCCCCAAGCCCTTGTTATTTACTTATTGACAGTTATGCTTTCATTGTTGTATGTACTGCTACTTCTGGTTGACTCAGCTATCCAAATTCTAGGCATCTACTCATTAAACACAAGACCTTAATTTGTTTCTTTTTTGTCTGAGGACAAGCAAAACTGTTCAGAAAGGACTTTCTGGAGGCAGCATTTGGAGAAAAGACTGTGAGGGTCCAACAAAGGTTTTAGTGGTTACTCTAAACTTGCATTTAAGGCCTAGATCTGCTTCGTCTTCTCTGACACATGACTTGAGTTCTAAAGGTTCTATGCCCTCATAATCCCAATTCGATTACTTTTCACCTAAGGCTTCTATGCAGCATTGGGTGGGGTGATAGTTATCAAGTGTTTGGTCTAGCAGGAAGCAAGTTGGATGTGGTCAAGAATTAATGGCCATTTGTTGGGTGACACCTTACTTAGCTTCCAGCTGCATTTCGCTTGCAACCCCTCCCAGATCTGCTAAGGAGGCTTTGAATTAACTCTGGGTGCTTGTAAACGCCAGAAGGCCACCTGAACTGCTGCATTTCTTTATTTTTTCTTTAATTAATATTTTATCATACCACCGTGAGATATACAATTACAAAGTTGTTCATGTTTGGAGGTTTCGGTCACATAGTGTTCCAGCACCCCGTCCTCCACCAGTGCCCATTTCCCACCACCAATGTCCCCAATTCCCTCCCCCTCTCATAGCCTGCCTGAATGGCAGGTTCTTTATCTATTTTCTCTCTCCCTCTCTCTCTTTTCCTTCTCTTACATATTGTGGGTTGAAGTGCTGCATTTCAATAGAGCTCTTTACCTGTTTTCATCTCTAGATAGCCCAGCCCACAATGGGCCAGGCTGGGAAGTTTTGGCAGATTTCTGTCTATAAAATAGACTGCAAGAAGAGAGAAACTCCCTTTTGCCTTTTCGACTTCCCTGCCTGCCAGTCCTCTCCATTCTCTGTTGGGCCTCAAAACTGGTGGCAGCCATCTTGGCCTACATGTGGCTGAGGTCTAGCTGGGAACCCAGAGTCCGGAGTTTTCCTGCTCTTGGATTGTATATTGGAACCTGTGATAGTAAAGCCCCTTAAAATTTTTTTTTAAATGGAACTATTTTATTTTATTTTCCTGAAAAGGATTTATTTTTTTAAAATTTTTAATATTTTACTATACCACCATGAGATATAAAATTACATAGATATTCATGTCTGGGTTTAGGTTTTAAAACTGTGCCAGAGTCTTGAGTTTTCATCCATTCCCTGCCGGCTTCGGAGGTAGAAGGGAACTCGCTTTCTGGTATTGTTGGGGGCCCCAGTGGCTCCCAACATCCATTTTCACATTTGGTGATCTGGGAGGCGAAGATTGGAGCTTTACACGTGGTCCCTGATCTTTGAGCAGCCCTTATGGTCATGGCAACCATAGTTAGGTATGATCTGTCACCTGCTCATGCTCAGTGACAAGGTGATTGAGACAAGGTTCTTCTCGGCTTCCCCGCTCCTTTTTCCCAACAGCTGAACATTCCCCTAAATACGCTTTTAAAATGATCAACCCTGTCTCCCTTTGTCTGTTGCAATAGTCCATTAAGGTTCTTGTAAATTCTCTGGGAAGGATTGCTATAGACTCGGAATACTGACTGGGTCACTGGAATGGGCATTTGCCAATCACCGTCCTTCTGAATCAGAGGTCATCTACTTGGTTACCTTTTCATGACTCCCCATAATCTCCAGAACAAAATCCAAGCTCCTCTGCTGGCTCTCATTGGGGCCTTTGGTACAGTCATCCCTGTTGGCCCCTCTTTCTGACACATGCCTAGTGCTTTTAGACAAAGTAAAACTGAATACACTAGGTGCTTTTCCTTGGTGCTATTGAGGTGGTGCTTCCTGAAGCATGAGAAACCCTTTTTCTGCCTGACAAATTCTGGTTGTTCTTTTAGCACTTGCTCTTAGTTGAGCAGAGAAAGGGCCTCCATTACCCACAATGCCTTAGGACAACTGTTGGGCCTACTGATGTTGTTTGCAATGTCTATCACCTCTCTCTGTGGATTCACTCATCCACCTGGTCATTCATTTATTTACTCTTATCCATTTATTCCACCCATGGTCTTATCCATTTTCCAGTCATCCACCCATTTAGTACTTCCAGCTCCATCTTTCCATTAAGCTGCTTTTGGACACATTTCCTGATTTGCATACAACTCAGATATTTTACCTATTTCTCTCAACTTGGATTTATTGTCTTTCTTCTGTGGACTGCAGGGCTGTGTTTGCGTATACGTTTATTATACTGCACTCTCAGTCATTTGCCTGTTTTCCTAACAGGATGGTACATTTTTTTGTTTTGTTTTGGGGCTACACCTAGAAGTGCTCAGAGCTTACTGCTAGCTCAGAGATCACTCTTTGGCAGGGCATGGGGGACCATATGGAGTGCCAGTGATCCAACCCGGATTGGCTGTGTGCAAGGCACGTGCCGAACCTGCTGTACTATATCTTTTCAGCCTGAAGCAGCAAATTTCTTAAAGAAAAATTGGAGCAGTTTGTGTGAGAACATGTATACATCTGAATGTGTGTTTGTTTTTAGTGTTATTATATGTGTGCATATGTGTACATGTGTATGTGCATATATATGTGTCTGTATACATGTTTGTCCTTAGCACCTAACATAGCAGCTGACACAACAGGTCTTGAATGAAGGAGTGAATGAAGGGTGTGATGGGAGTTGATCTCAAAATAACCTAACAAGTTCTCAAAGATTCTTTTACTTCACAAGTTTGTGATCTGAAACATAAAATCATTTGGGAACATTTTAAAAGGCACAACCTATTATTTGATTGCCACAGATTCCTAGCTACAGAGGAGCTATATTTAGCAAGTCTGTTGATCTGTTGTTGAAGGATCTTGTTTCTTTGTGGTAATGAAAGTATTCAGAGAAATATCTGTATTATGTTGAGAACAACCATGTAATGATTAAAAAGAATAACCTTCATGCTCCTCAAGAATGCGCTCAACCAGTTCTGTCAAAATACAACTAGCAAGTGCTGGTGATTATATTTAGAGTTGAGCGTGAGGGACAGAGGAAGGAGAGGGGGAAACTCCAAATAAATTGTTGAGGTCAGTTTCTGGAGGGCAGATACCAGAGACTTGTTTTGCTTAGTGGGCACCAGATTTATTTGCTTATTATTATTATTATTGTAGTTTGGGTAACATGTTTACAATAGTATCATCATTTATGATTCTGGTGTCCAGCAACCACACCTCACCACAGGACCCAGCGAAGTCCTTATGTTACTCCTAGTCCTCCTCTTTACCCCTCCCTCCCACTCACCCTTGCTTGGTAACCTCAGTTTTGTGACCCAGGGCCAAGCATTTGTCATCATTCCATACTTGCTGTCTATTCCCTTGTTTTGCTTCTCTGTAGACCGCAGATGAGTGAGATCATCTGTAGGCATCACATTTAAAGCTAACAAGGGCAACCAGGAGGTGGCTCAAAGGGCTGGAGCACATGCTTTAATGCTGGAGCCCCAGGGTTGATCCCTGGCACTGTAAGGTCCCCAGAGCTGGGTGTGGTACAAAAACAGACAAACAAAAGATAAAGCTTACAAGGGCTCTTTCTCTAAAGAGCCTCGTCATTGTGAGGTTGAAGGAGCCTCAGCAAGAAAAGGTTCTTGTAGGTAAAAGACATTTGACTGGGTGGATCAAGTTGACTTTTCCACCATAGGGCCATATCCCCATACAGTTCCTTGGGGTGGTGGTCTCAACAGATCACTGAAGAGTTTCGGAAGACAAAGGATAAGCTTACAGTGGGTAGATTGGAGCAGCTATCTGGCAGGAGTCCAGGACCCCAAGTGTGGGTAAAGGGGACATGGGAACTGCATGTGGAACATGTTGAGGATGTTTTCCACGCCAGGTTCTGCTTCATCTTCTGAATGGATGGTCTGGGATTGATGTTCTGGGTTTGACTCTTTGATACTCCATCATGGTGGTTCAGAGCCTGGCCTCTAATTTGGGTGATCCAGGCTTAGATATCAACGCTGTCATGGACAGACCAGCTGCCTTAGACACGTTGCTGTCCTGTTGCCATGCTCAGTTTTCTAACCTGCAAAATGGACTTAATAAGAGTAATAACTTGGAGGAAGATGGTGAGGATCAGTGCTATAGTGTAGTGTAGGGACCAGCTCATAGAGGGCCTGAGATGTGCATGGGTCGCCTGGCTGCAGTCTGTGCTCAGCTGAGCTGTGTGAGCAGATAAAGAGCCACCGAGACCCAGGGTCAGAGACTTAATTGGAGAGGAAAACACACAGGCATGCACCCGGGCACGCAGATATGTACACATGCACACACGCACACAGGCACGCACAAGCTCACACAGGTACACACAGATGCATATACGCACGCCTGCAGGGAAATCTCTGTCCTAAATGCTGATAATCTCCAGGTGTACTGAAAAGACTTGGGCAAGAGGGCATTTAGGATATCAGGGCAGATTTCAATTTTTTTAATTTCTAATTTCAATTTTAAAATTTAATTGTTAAAGAGGGGTGTGGAGGGAGACGCAAAATGAATGAGGGAACAAGATCAGGAAAATTTCCAGTGATGAAACCAGTGAAGTCACAGAGATGTAATGGGCCACCTGGGGGGTCAATCAGACAGTCTTGCAGGCTTAGAGCACTGCCAGGGTGGAAGAGAAATCACTGGTTGCTGCATTTGTTTTGAGTTATACACAAGATGCCAAATCAATTGCTTGCCTGAAATTGAGATAATATATTTTAGATTTTAAAATATAGATTTTAAAAGTGTGCAAAGAACAGTGCAAGCTTTTTGTTTGTTGCCCCAGTTCAGAGCAATCTCTGGGCTGGGAGGAAGGGAACCAGGGTCTGTTCCAGGGAGCACCCATCAAGTAGTCTTGGGCCGGACTCTAGCATCAGGGCCCCTCCTGTCCAATGATTCCCAAGGTTCTTTCCAAGTCCAAAATTCTGTAAATTCTCAACCTCATGTTGCTCAGCACCATGTTGTGGCTTAAGAAAACTGATTTTGAGGTTAGGTAAGATAGAGACGGGATCAGTCTGCCAATAATTGTATGAAATGGTAATGCTAAACTAGAACTGAGTATTGAAAGTAGATAAAGGGATAACCCCTCAATGTATGTATTGCAAACTGCAATGTGCAAACGAAGGGAGAGGCGGGGAGAGAGAGAGAGAGAGAGAGAGAGAGAGAGAGAGAAAGAGAGGAAAAGTGACTACCATAGAGGTGGTGGGGAGGGAAACTAAGGACTTTGGTGGTGGGAAATGTGCACTGGTGGAGTGATGGGTGCTGGAGCACGTATGGCTGAAACCCAATCATGAACAGCTTTGTAATTGTCTATCTCATGGTGATATAATAAAATTTTTTAAAAATGGAAAGCAGAGTTTTTACTTAGGAGTGAGTAAATGCTAACAAAAACTCATAGTTAAATTTGGGGCATACAACCTAGAACTGAGCATTAAATAGAGGCAAAAGGATACACATGACAACCTTTTAATGTATGTTCTGTAATCCATAGTCTGGAAGGGAAGGAAAAGAGAAAGAGAGAGAAAGGGAAAGAAATAAAGAACCTGCCATGGAGGTGGGCTGGGGAAGGGGGGAGGGAACCGCTGGGGAAGGGGGAGGGAACCGGGATGTTGGTGGTGGGAGATGGGCACTGGTGGAGGGACAGGTGCTGGAACACTGTATGACCAAAACCCAAACATGAACTTTTTAATTGTATATATTTTTATTTGTATATCTCACGGTGGTATAATAAAATACTTAAAAAAATAAATTTGGGGCATAGAATCAATCTTTCATGCAAACAGCTCATTAGATACACCAAGTAGGTTACACATGAGACAATGGTGCGGCATTTGAAAGTAGAATGAATTGAGGGCAGAGGGAGAGGCTGGGGTGGAGCGGGATTGGGTGGTGCTGGACTCCCTTCACTGATGCCCCAGTGAAAATTACAGTAGAAAGATGCCAAAAAGAGTAATTTGATAATGAATAACATTGATGGTCTATCAATTTACCTAACCAAGAATTCATATACAATTTGGAGAAAGGAATTTTGGCTTTTCTACTGATTTTATTGTGAGCAGAGTAAGTAGAAGGAGATTAAAAAGACCCAAACAGCTGTTTGTTGGGCTAAGTCAGTGCTTCCCCCTCACAAGTTAGCCCTCAAAATCGCTCCTCCAAGGATGCAAGTGATCTTGTTGTGAGCTACTCTGAGGACATTTTTCACTGTTCTCTCTCATAACCAGATACCATGCTGGATACCTCTAGCTTTCCCTAGACAAGCAGACTTCACTTTCTTTTGATGCAGCGGTGCGGCTGAGCAGCTACTGACTCCCAGCTGCAGGGGAAGATGCCAGGACAAAGGAACAACTATTCCTATGTGAACGGGCATAGAAAGATACATGGGGGTAGCACAGTCAGTGTCATGTGTAAGCCAATATTGCGGTGACCAATCTAATCTAGGGCAAGAAGGTGATATTTCAGTGGCTATAGATGGATTCAGCAAAGTGAGGAAGGAGAAGAGCATATGGCAAGTCATTTGCAAAACCTTGTGTACTCCGTGGACCGAGAAGAGAATAGCACAAAGTTGGGTGTTGGGAGTCCAGGGTGCTTTAGGATGGTCAGAAATGGAGGAGAGTCAGGTGATATATTGCACATGGTGAAGAAAAGATTGCATGTTTTGTTAAAGAATTTGGTTTTGTCTGGTGAGTACTGAGTTAATATTGGCTTTAAACCCAGGAATGATAGGGTGCTTTTGTATGCTTAAGATTGCACCTCCTCTGACTATAACCAGAGACCCTCTGCTTTCCTCTTCTTTCCCAACTCCCACCACCTCTCTACTAAATATTTTTTATTAGAAACAGGGATGGTGTGGGAGTTTATTGGGTAGAATAACTACCTTATTCCTACCAGCAACCTGAAGAACTGTTAAGTGCTATCTAAAAATGATCATTGTTCTTAGTAAAAGAATTACAACAGCAATTACCTAATTGCAAACATGACTGGATTCTTGCCCTCCAATTAGCTGACAGTTGGTGCAATTAGTTTGCAAGAAAAACTTTGTACCCAGGTGCAAATTTCCCAGAAGTGCAAAACAGAATGTATGGAAAAATGGGTTGAATTCCCTTGGAGTTTGTGCTAAATATTGAAGATAACCCCACTCAAGGGTGCAGGGACACCCTTCCCTTCATTATATCTTGCTGACGAGACTCTTATCTGTGCCACCATCTCAGGAGCAGCTTACTAATGGGAATTCTCAAACTCCAAAGGCCATGAACAGTAACTTCCAGTTGGCAACCTCTACTTGTGAGCTCTAAGTTTAAGATCTGATGCTCCGTGTGGGACAGCCTGTAGTTAGGACAGTGCAGATATCTCAGCAGGCAAACTGAGCAAAGTGTGTCAGCTTGGTGTCCGTGGGCATGAAATGACCAAATGTCATTTCTGTCCAAAGAACTCTCTATCATGGCTAATGGTGCAGCCACCAGGGCTGGTAATTGATTACCAATAAACCTAGAATGCGGCAAGCTTGCCACAAGTGTATATGGGGTGGAGGTCAGTTAGGAGTTAGTTTAGAGAAGGGACTAGTATGACAATAATAGTTGGCAATGATAACCACTCTGGACAAGAACGGAGTGTTGAAAGTAGGTAAAGGGATATACCAGACAACCTTTTAGTATCTGTATTGCAAACCATAATGCTCAAAGAGAAAAAGGGGAGAGAGAGAGTGAGAGAGAGAGAACGAGAGAGAATGAGCCTGCCATAGAAGAGGGAATGGGGGGAGGGGAAACTGGGGACATTGGTGTTACACCAATGTACACTGGTGAAGGACAGGTGTTGGGACATTATATGACCGAAATACAATTTTTATTTATTTATTTATTTTTATTTATTTATTTATTTATTTTTTAATTTTTTTTATTTTTACAATTGCAAAGATATACAATTAAAAAGTTCATATTTGGGTTTTGGTCATACAGTGTAGCAGCACCCATCCCGCCGCCAGTGCCCATCTCCCACCACCAACGTCCCCGGTTCCCTCCCCTCCTCCCCCCCAGCCCTCCTCCATGGCAGGTTCTTTATTTCTTTCCATTTCTCTATCTTTCTCTTTTCCTTCCTCTCCAGACTATGGATTACAGAACATACATTAAAGGGTTGTCATGTGTATCCTTTTGCCTCTATTTAATGCTCAGTTCTAGGTTGGCATTAGTACCCTCACAATTGTTAGCACACTGTTCCATTTTCTGTCTTACCTAGCCTCTGACTCCCACACGTTTGTGATAATTTCCACCTTTGACAGGACCTCCTGATGTATGTTTCACTTGACCTTGGATATTGGTATCATAATATGTACCTATATATTTATGTTATGCAGATAAATGCAGTCATTCTGTAACTGTCTCTCTCCTTCTGGCTAATTTCGCTCAACATAATCTTCTCCATGTCCATCCATTTATAGGCAAATTTTATAACTTCATTTTTCCTAACAGCTGCATAGTATTCCATTGTGTAGATGTACCAAAGCTTTTTATCCAGTCATCTATTTTCGGGCACTCGGGTTGCTTCCAGATTCTGGCTATTGTGAATAATGCTGCTATGAACATAAAAGTAGGGATGGTGTTTCCGCTGCGTATTTTTGGTTTCCCAGAGTAGATTCCCAGGAGTGGTATGGCTGGGTCAAATGGGAGTTCAATTTCTAGTCTTTGGAGGAATGTCCATATTGTTTTCCAGAAAGGCTGTACCAGCCGGCATTCCCACCAACAATGGATGAGTGTCCCCTTTTCCCCACACCCACGCCAGCACTTGTTGTTCTTGTTCTTTTGAATATGTGCCAGTCCGAAATACAATTTTTAAAAAGAAAATAAATAAATTCTCAGAATGTGGATCCAACATGCTAGTTGATCCTTTGTGATAAAAAAGTCATAAAAATGAGATGAAAAAGGACAAAGGTGATGTGATGTGAGCAGCTTCTTGGCTGAATCCATAAGTCTCTTTCAAATACTGGGAGATATTTCATATTATAATCCCATGAAGTTCATAACAGAAGGTCTACAGTCAAGATTCATGTTGGAATTTATCAAAAAGAAAGGAACGACAAGTGCTGGAGACAATGTGGAGAAAGGGGGAGCCTTGCACACGGGGAACTGAAATTTCTGAAGCCACCATGTAAAACAGGGAGAAGTTTTTGTTTTTAAAAAATGCCACAAATGCCATAGATTTAGGATTCCACTTAAAGGTATTTATTCAAAGGAAATTAAAACACTAACTTGAAATGGTATGTCCACCTTAGTGCTCATGGTAAATTATTTACAACAGCCAGAGCATAGAAGCAACTTAAATGCCCATCAACAGATGAATGGATAAAGAAAGTGTAGTATATATAATCATGCTTCACTTAATAAGGTTTGACTAATGATGAACCACATGTACCAGAGGCCCCAATAGGACCTACTGTATAGCCTTAGGTGTATAGCAGACTTATGTAATTATACTCTATGACATTCGTACAAAATGCAATCACCTAATGAATGGTTTCTCAGTCTGTCCCTGTCATTAAGTGACTCATGACTGTGTGTATATATACACACAAAAATGCACACATATACACACAATAGACTATTATTCAATCATTTGTAATATGGATAGACATTGAGGATATTATGTTAAGTAAACTAAGTCAGAGAATGACAGAAAACTACATTATTACACTAATATGTGGGATAAGAAAACAACATCAAAACAAAACTAAAGCAAAGTAAAGCAAAACAAAGCAAGCAATCAATCAATCAATCACATACAGAGAGCAATCTGGTTGATGTCAATAGCAGTATTGGGCAAAGTAGATTAAGGATGTTAGATGGTGCAGAGATATAAAGCAAATAAATCCCAGGGATGCCATGTATCTGTAGTATTCAGAGCATGCTGATTTCCCCGGATGTAAATGCTACCCATTGGTGGTTTCCATGGGACTGACCCTTAAAATGTAACAATTGGCTCTAATAGGCTGGCATGAATTCTATCCAGTGTATCATAGCTGCTGTAAGAACGTTAACAATCTTTTAGTAGTTAGTGACAGATATTCCCTTAGATTTCAAAAACTGAAAGCTACGTGAAGACTCGGTCCAAATGAGAACTGTGAGGAGGAAAGAGGGATTCAACAGCTACGTGTGTGATGGTTCTGAAGGGGGGAGGATAATCAGATAATCAGCTAATCAGATACAAGTAGATGGGAATGGAAGGTCAATCCAGAATAGAGTGGCCGAGCTGTGGCCAGATAGAGGTTTTCTTACCATCGCTGCTAACGTTGCCGGTGCACTAGATAGATAGTGCTTTGGAGGAGCTGGCGTCTGGGTATTTGGGAACTTGAGTGCACAGAGTTACATCTCTCATGCTGGCATCTTGATGTTTAAGCTAGAGAGATGGCAGCACAGAGCCCATTTTAGGCACTTGGAACCACAATGGGGAAAAACTAAAACCAGGCAAAACAAGCACCCCAGCAGGCTGAATGTTCTGGAAGTGCCTAGAGAGCAAGTGTGTGTGTGTGTGTGTGTGTGTGTGTGTGTGTGTGTGTGTGTGTGAGAGAGAGAGAGAGAGAGAGAGAGAGAGAGAGAGAGAGTGCTGTTATTCACCTCTAGGAGGGAGGTGGGGAGACAAACAGCAGGACAGGGGGTATCACTTGTATCACTTGTCTTCCCGTTATTCATCGATTTGCTCGAGTGGGCACCAGTAACATCTCCATACGTCCTGTCACATGCTAGTGAAGCCCAAGGGCATCTGCTCACTCAAGGAACATGAAGAGCCTCAAACCATTCCTTCAGGTCATGGGAATGAGGTCTATAATTGTTACTGGTTTTTGGCATATCAATATGACATGGGTAGCTTGCCAGGCTCTGCTGTGCGTGTGAGGGTGCAATTCAGTTTGGTACCTCTGGGGCTCCTCAGCTCTTTGAAGTGCAGCTCCCATCCACCCATCCGTCTCCCTGCCTCTCACACCCTCGACCCCCAACTTGTTTAAGCAAAGGCTGGTGAGTGGTGGAGACCAACACTGGCAGTCCATAAGCAGGACACTGGCCCAGTAAAGAACGCGGGCATCATGGTGCCTTGAGAAGGGCCTCCCATGTGTGATTGCATTTTGCCTGCATGCAAACAAGCTGGGGTTATTATCTCCCATTTCACAGAGGCTGTTAAGACAGAGAACATCTAAGCACCTGGCCTGAGAGCATGCAAGTAAGAAATGAAGGGAACATTTTCAGGCCGGGCTGACTCCCTGGGACCATGCCAGCCACACAATGGCCAGCTACTGCTCTGTTAGTGGCCTTCCTCTTCCCCTGGGATTTTCTCTCGATTTCACCAGTTCTCTTCTTGATCTTTGCCTGCCTGTCACTTCCCTGCTGCTAGAAACTTCTGCCCACCTACTCAGGGCTGCTTCACAAACTCATCTAGAGGGTTTGCTTTGTCATCTCGCGCATCATTTCTGAGGCCAGTCTGATTATTTTTGGAGGAACCCAGCCAGCCGTCTACTGCCCTTCAGTTTTCGTGTCCACAGCGAGGGATGAGCTCAGCCTGCACCTGGAGTTTCACAGGTTCATTGAGAATGAAGTGTCTTGCTCTGCCCAGTGAACCCCAAATTAAAGGGGCTCCACATTCCAGTGGAGAGAGCCAACAGCCAAGCATTAGGATGTGGCAGGAACAAGGTGAGAGAAAAGGAGATGGTGTATTGTCTGCTCCTTCTAACCTCCTCCTCCCTTTCTCTTCTCCACCTCTCCTTTTCTCTCCTCTGCCAACCCTTCCAATCTCCTCCTCCCTCCCACTCCTCTCCCGTTCCTCCTCCCCCACCCCTTCCTTCTCTCCCTCCTTTCCCTATTCCCCTCATACCTCTTCCTTCTTCCTCTGTTCCCTCCCTCCTTTCTGCTCTCCACCCCTGATGAAGAGAGGACACAAATTTTCTGGTTGATCGGTTTCATAGAACCAAAGCTATAGAGAGCAGATCCTTCAACACACCTTTTATTCAATGCATTATGTCATAACATCGAGGAGGAAAAGATCCCAGTGCATTTTTTAAACTAATATGAGGAATTGGTTCCATTACTCATTGTATCAGCAATTTCAGAGACTATTTTCAGGATAATCTACAGTACATCTAACTTCCATCACAGTTTCTTCAAGCCTCCTGGTCCTTTATCCCCATGAATGGTGGCTTTAAACAATGAATTCTCAAGGCTAATGCACTGAAGGAGCATCACTTGCAGAACCAGAACCAGGGCCCATCACTTACAGAACTTGATGCTGCCAAGTTCTCCTGTAAAGGCTCCCAGAATGGAAAGAATGGAGAGTGCTGAGCGCCTGCACATCTGCATGGTGAGGTGGGCCAGGGACAGGCAAGGCTGTGCCTCACCGGAGAGAAGGTGGGGCCAAACCCCTTCCCTTTGCATTTCACAGAGGCAGCCCAAGTACCTGCATTGGCCCCTAGCCAGACTTAGGTCAGTCCCATGTCACTGCTTGCCCCGCACTTGACTCAATGACTTCATGTGACAATAGCTATGTATTCAAGAGAACAGAACATTTCTGCCCTGTCTTCATTTTCCTTAAAAAATACATACATATATTTATCCCTCCCTCCCCCACACCGGTCCCTCCCCCTCCACTGGAATGGGGACAAGTTGCTTCAACTTCCGAGTTTAACCTAGTGAAGTTAATATTTTTCACTAGCCAAAGTGAATAGAAGCAACATGCCTTTCGTCTGGAAGGAGAGAGGTTTTGAAGGCTAGGAAGACGTTTTGAATGTCAAAGGCATCTCATTCCATCTCTGTGCATTCTGGTTTTTTTACCACGTGCCACACACTTCCAAGCACAGTAAAATTCCAAGCACAAGAAGAACAAGGAATGGTACAGCAGATAGAGTACTTGCCTTGCAAGTAGCTGACCCAGATTTTATTCCTGGCACCCTATATGGTCCTCTGAGCACTACCAGGTCATAAAATCCTGTCCCCACGAGGCAAGAATGCAGAAATACAATTTCATTTCTGCTTTAAAATTTCTGATTTCTGCTTTAAGATTTCTGGATTTAGGAATGAGCAAACTTCAATAAGTGAGGTCAGACATTCTCTAATTCAAATGATCTGTCCATTGTGGAAGGCAGCAAGGGTCAGAGAGCCCCTTGTGGTTAGGGGAGGAGAGTGGGGGGAGGGAGGGGAGGGGAGGCTGCTAGTCAGGTCAGCCTGGGTCTGGGGTGGGTGGGGCTGTATCTGGTACTTTTCTTTCTTTCTTTTTTGTTTTTTTAGTCAAATTCAGAGATACTAAGGGGTTGCTCCTGGCTCTGCACTTAGAAACCTCTAAACATGAGCAACGTTGTAATTGTATATCTCACTGTGGTTTAATAAAATGTTTAATAAAAAATAAAGTAGAAGATGAAATACAAAAAAAAAAAAAAAGAAATTACTCCTAGAAGTACTCAGGGGTACCATATGTGATGCCAGGGATCAAACTCAGGTTGGCCATATGCAAGGCAGATACCCTACCCTGTGCTATCACTCTGGCCCAGTACTTTTCAATCCTGGACAGAATATTTGAGAACCTTTGAGACTGAGGGGCTATGTGTGAGCATGTGTAAATCAGTGTGTGAGTGTATATATGAGAATGTATGTATACATTTATGTAAGTGTGCATATGAGTGTCTGTACATTAGTATACACTTACGAATGTAAATTTGAGTGTATGTGAGTATGTGTGTGATTTTATGTATACCTAAGCATGACTTTGTATACGGGTGCATGAATGATTGTGTGAGCTTGTGTATGCATGTGTGTCTGAGTATATATATGTGTATATGAGCATGTGTGTAAATTTATGCCTCTCAGTGCATGAAAGACATAAACACATGTGAATGATGTATGGTGTGTGAGCTTATACCTGAGTATATGTATGGTGTGCATGGGTGTATGTGTGTGTACATGTGAATGTAATGTATTAGTACAAATGTGCAAATGTGAGCACTATACCTGAGTGGGTGCGAATGTATGTCAGAGTGTATGTAAGGGAAAGTGAACGGGGGTGAGTGCGTGTGCGCATGTGTGTATTTTGGGGACATGGTGCCTGTCCCTGACTTCCTCTGGTACCTTTGTGATAGAATTCTTTGTTTTGTGAGGTCCAATGAGTTCTCTTTTATTCATCTGGAAAATAAGTTCAATACAGTGTGGAAGTCTCAGAAGCCGTGGCGACTTCTGCTCTGCTCTTTGCAAGACGCACTGTAGCTCCCCATTTTCTTACCTTGTGTGCTAAAAACACCAGAATTTCTGCAGAGCCTCTGTCCATAAGGAAGTGCTGGGACTCCCCTTCTGGGTGCCTAACCGAGGTGTGGGTGTTGGAGCTGAACAGCTCACTGCTATCCCGGGCCTCACTGCTGATTTTGCAGTACAGGTTCTCAGTGTTTGTCCCATATGCTCAGATAAGCCATCACAGTTTCTTTCCCAGGTAATTTTCAAAACAGTCAATGCCCAGGGTAGACTTGGAGAAATCCTATTGGCCATTTCACCTGAAATGACTTCAAAACAAATCTACTTTCATCTTGCGAAAATTCCTCTTGGCGCAGCTCCTTGCCCTCTTGATTGCTCAGTGTATTTTCAACTGCAGTTTTTATAGGGGCCCTTATTTTCAAAGAAATTCGCACTACATGTTTACCTAATGCGCCAGACAATGACTAAGGAGCAAATTACATACAGATTATTACATGGACTTAGTGTGTGTTCTGACCCTCTGACTCACAAGGTACCTTGTTTGTGTTGTGCTTATGGGCAGAGATGTCTTAAGAAAACATTTTGTCCAGCAAGACTTGAGAAAGAAGGCAAGTCATCAGAAACCCTGCCAAGCTGTGATGCTTTTACAGAGAGAGAGGAGGCTGGAGGTGCCACCGAGGCAGGGGTGCTTTGGAATGTCAGGACTTCAGATTGGGAGAGTTAATTTCAGGCTCAGACAGAACCAACATTTCAAGGTCTTCTTGACTTCTTTGATTTAAAATTTTTTTTGCTTTTTTTTTTGGGGGGTGTCACACCTGACAATGCTCAGAGGCTACTCCTGGCTCTGCATCCAGGAATCACTTCTAAGGGTGTTCAGGGGACCACATGGAATACTGGGAATCGGATCCAGGTCAGCTGTGTGCATGGCACACGCTCTACCCACTGTATTATTGCTGCGGTCCCTCCCTGTCTTCTTTGGAGGAGGTCTTTAAAAAAGAAAAAGAGCTAGTACAATTTTAAAAGGCATGACAAATATGCATGACAAAAACCCCAATCAAATTAATAAGTGTATGGTTTTTAAACTCTGCTTTTTGTTCTATTTTTTTCTCTTCTTTTTATTTGAATCACCATGATTTACAATATTATTAATGATACGGTTTCACACATACAGCAGTCCACCAATTATAACCTTCACAAGAGTGCCCACTTCTCTCTTCCTTTGTCCCAGTGTCCCCTCCCATTCACTCCCCACCCCACCCCACTGCCTTGATAAGCTCTGGGTCCGTAGATCATTTCTGTTGCCTTTGACCATTTGCCATTTTCTTTTTTTAATTAATATTTTATTATACCACAGTGAGATATACAATTACAAAGTTGTTCATGTTTGGGGGTTTCAGACACACAGTGTTCCAGCACCCACCACCAGTGCCCATTTCCCACCACCAATGTCCCCGATTCCCTTCCCCTCCCATAGCCTGCCTCTATGCAAGTTCCTTATCTCTTCTCTCTCTCTCTCTCTCTCTCTCTCTCTCCCTTCTCTTGCATACTGTGGATTGTAATACATACACTTAGAGGTTATGCATCTTTTTGCCTGTATTTAACGCTCAGTCCTAGGTTGGTATTAGCCCTTTCAATTTGTCATTTTCTAACCAGGCTTCTTTATATACCACCTGTAAATTAAAAATGGTTTGGGCTATGCCTGCTGGTGCTAGGGGCCCACTGGTGCTGGAGAATGAACTACAAGGCATGCAGCTTTGATGCTGTACTATCTGTATGATTGATAATAATTTTTTAAAAAAAGATATGTAGAGAAATCTTGGGCTGGCTCAGTGGTGAAGCCTTGCAAACACAAAGCATGAGCTCTATTTTCAGTTTCATTCATATGTGCCAAGTAGAACAGGCACTGTTGCTGGGACCCAGAAGCACTAAACCATGCATTTTTTATTTTATTTTATTTTTTTTTAAATTTTTATTTTTACAATTACAAAGATATACAATTAAAAAGTTCATATTTGGGTTTTGGTCATACAGTGTTCCAGCACCCTAAACCATGCGTTTTAAACCATGAATCTTTAAGTGCAAGTTTCGGGGCATGTTACATTCACATGGCTGTCTCACTATCTCCACCATCCATCTCCACAACCCTTTTGTCTTTTGCAAAACTGAAACTGCTCATTTGCAATAGCTCGCCTTCTCTTCTCCCTCTGGACTCTGGCAATAACCCTTCATATCTTTATGAATTGGACTGCTCCAGGGAATTATAGAAGTAGTATTGGGAAGCACAGGTCCTTCATGTCTGAATGCCATGGACCATGATATTCTCAATGAGCAGCTCCTGAGCATCAAACTACATCACCTTCTACCCCAAATTGGCTATATTTGGCAGATGGAAGAAGCAGAACCCAATGGAAGATGCATTGAGCTCTACTTTTTGACTTTATCTTCATTAATAGCAAACCCCTGGGGCCAGAAAGGGGCTAGAAATATCCCTAGAACAGCATTTCCCAGGGTGGGACTCCAGAGAACAGTGGGCTGTGGTGTGGGCTTTGGAAATGCTGGGTTTCACCAAGATAAGCAGGTTTCTGTCGTGAAGTGGGACTTGCTATTCTCATACTCACTCAACCACTCTCTCATTTACCACTGTCCCTGGGCTCTTGCCTTGGGCTAGGCTGAGGGTGAGTGCCTGGGAGGACATTGTAAAGCCATCCAGATGAGTTCATGGCCCTCAGACGGATTCGAGTCAGACAGAGCTCTGAAAAGCACTCAATGCAAATGCACCCTACAGTGGTCTAGGTTTTCTAGACTTGCTTTCTTACAGCTGATACTCAGCTTTGGGAAAGCTTTAGTGAGATGTGTTTTGGAAGACACTGAAGAACAGTGAAGAAGCCCCAGGCAAGGAGCTGCACAGCAGCTCCTCCACATGAGGTGTGTTAGATGTCCCTTTCCAGTTCTTAGCACATTTCAGAGCTCTGAGAATGCTTTTAGTTTACACCTAAGAAGACTGTATGGGCAAACCTTGTCCACGTGTTTATTTGTTTATTTATAATAAGATCCTTAACTCAGACTCACCTGAACTTATTGCTCTCTGTGGTATAAGCTGATGTCTACCTTGCTTTCCGCCACCCCTCTCCCTCTCCCACTGCCCACCCTCAACCCCTGCACTGTGGAAAATCAACATTTCTTGAATCAACATTAACCCACTGAAATGAAATGTCATCCTGATCCAACTTTGTGTTCATACTGTGTTCATTCTTGAAACCTACACTTTATTTCTCTTGTTACCTTACCTCCTCATTCTGGAATGGATTGAGGCTCTTTATGTTCCTGGAGCAAGCAGATGCCCTTGGCTCTACTAGCATGAGACAGGACATATGGAGATGTTACTGGGGCCCGCTCGAGCAAATCGATGATGAACGGGAAGACAGTGACAGACAGTTACCTTACCTTGTTTTTTCTCTTTTAAATTATATATTCAGCTTTAAGCAGCCAGGATTAGAAGTAGGGGGAAATCATAAAATGGTCAAATTTAGTAAGAAAGTTTGTTTTAAAAATAGAGGGGTGGGGAAATGTCTGACCCCTCCCACCATGGTAAGGGGGTCTCCTAAGGAAGATTCCTTTGACATTCATGTTTCAATTAAACTTTGTTTAATTTTTTTTTTTGAAAATTACTGGATAGAGCTCAGAGGACTGTGATGACCAGCCTAAAGTTAAGTGTTTGGTAGGAAGGAGAATCTAAGTTTTAGAATCTAAGCCCATAGGGGTCTGACTCCTTGGCTATTTCATCTTCCTTTTCTGTCTTTCTCTTGAAAGCTTTGTGTCTTGGGTGGAAGGGATTTGACTTCTAGTCTTGATACTTGAGTCTTTAAACAAATAGGAAGAGTGACAAGCGTGAGAGTTTTCATGGCCATTTTCGGGGTTTTGGGTCAGTGTAGGTCAATTATCTCCTTTGCAAAGTTCAGAGCATGTCTGATGCTGTCACTCAATTGCAAGCACCCAAGGCTATTTGCTGGAATAGAGCAGACAATCATCTCTACTAGATCCAATGGGACCCTATCAAACAGGTCAATGCCCTTTAAAGATGCTCTCTTGAGGGACCTTCCCCAAGAGCTGCCTCTGAAAGGACTTCAGTCCCCATAAAGACTCATTAAAGGAATTTGTTTGAAGAGCAGCAACACCTGGTGGCTCATTTATCACTGTCTCTGTCCCCGGCTGTCCCACCTACAGACTAAAGAATGATGGCAGAAATAATATTTACGCAATAAACCGCCGGGAGGGGGAAATGAGCCAGGAGCGTCTCTGAAGCTGGAGGCAGAGACGAGGGACCTATTTGTAATGATTTTAAGAGGCATTCTGACCAGGGTGATTTGTCGCTCTGCAAACAGAGTGCTCTTATATCACAACTGTGGGGGAGAAGTACGTTTCTCTGGAATCTGAACCGACAAGTGATCCAGTGGTTGGGGAAGGGAGGATGGCAGGCACCATACATTCTTATCAGGTGCTGATTGGAAAGCTTCATTCAGCTGCCGGGATGGGGGTTCTCTTGCAACACAAATTCAGAAATCCCAAGTGGACAGGCTCAGTGCCCACAGCGTTGGAGGGGATTGAATGAGGGGTGAGAGGAGGTCACTTTTAGGGAGCTTGGAGCTAAACTAAGGGTCATGCAGTGGCCTGGGCTTGTTGGAGGGAACTGGTAAGGAATTCCAAAGATGGGGGATGGTCTGAGGGGCTCCCCTGAGGAGGAGTGTGAACCAGCTTCCCTGGGCACCAGCCTTTTTCCAGACCATGAATGGGTAGCAATAGCAATGACATCCACCAGTCCAGCAAGAGAGCGTTGGGCCCACAGGGGCAGCATGGGAGACCTCGTGGTGTAGGCGCTCCACAGACACCCTCTCCTCTCCTCTCCGTGGGCTGAGCCACCCAGCTTCCGTGACAGCCACCTATCAGAGCATGGGGTCTACTTCTCACTATTTGTTGGCAAGACAGCACAGAAAGGTCCAAGGACCAAATCACTTGAAAGTCATCTAATAGGTCCTCTTGTTAGACTATTAGGACTTAGGCCCAAGGAAATGTTGAGGCCAGTTTCCAGCAAGGTTCTCCCAGGCTCTTCTGAGGTGTGCCTCGAGGGCAGACTGGAGCACGGTCAGAGGTCAGGGACCGCCTCTCCCAGACAGATCCCAGGGCTGCTCTAGGATCTGTCTAGAGCTCTAGGATCTGTGGACTGATGTGTCCACAGCAGCCTGCAGACTGCCAGAACCTCCCTCCCTCCCTCCCTCCCTCCCTCCCCTCCCTCCCTCCCTCCCTCCCTCCCTCCCTCCTCCCTCCCTCCCTCCCTTCCTCCCTCCCTCCCTCCCTTCCTTCCTTCCTTCTTCCTTCCTTCCTTCCTTCCTTCCTTCCTTCCTTCCTTCCTTCCCTCCCTCCCTCCCTCCCTCCCTCCCTCCCTCCATCCCTCCCTTCTTCCTTCCTTCCTTCCTTCCTTCCTTCCTTCCTTCCTTCCTTCCTTTCCTTCCTTCCTTCCTTCCTTCCTTCCTTCCTTCCTTCCTTCCTTCCTTCCTTCCTTCCTTCCTTCCTTCCTTCCTTCCTTCCTTCCTTCCTTCCTTCCTTCCTTCCTTTGTAAATAAGAAACACTTAATTGTTTGGGTGGGGCTCTCAAGACCATGCTCAGGACTTACTCCCAGCTCTGCACTCAGGGGTCACTCCTGGAAGTTCTTGGGGACCCATATGGATGCCTGGGATCAAATACGGGTCAGCTGTGTTCAAGGCAAGTGAACTCTCCACTGCATTACCACATCAGCTCCCTAATTTTCTTTTCAAATAAAAATTCTAGGGTGAAAATACATTTTTTTGCTGTTGTTCCAGTAAGTTTTTTTCACAGTGTAGATCAGAGTCACAAACTAGGGTAATTATTTACTTTTACTGTCTCAGATTTTATTTTCTTGCTATATGGTTTAGATGATTTTCTTTTGATGTATTCTTGACTGAGAAGGCTGTAGCCGGGTTCATAGTAATGGTGTTTCCAAGATGATTTGATAATGATCTGATTATCTACTGGGAGGATGGACCTCTCAGGCAGTGCTCAGGAGGGCCGGGTCCCAGATGGTGATTCTAAGTCAACCAGGCCTGGAGTTTAGTGCCAGGGTGTGAGGCTGTGGTGCTGGTCAGTGCTTGTTGCCGGAGACACTGACCTGTCCCCTAGCAGTGGGAAGGGCCACACGGGCCATAGCTGGTGGGACTTGGGGACCGTAATGCAGGAATTAAACCAAGGTCAGGTGTATGTCTGGCATGTGCTCTAATGACTGTAGTATCTCCTGGCCCCTGCTCATCTGCTTTGGCCTAAAACTCTAATTCCAAATAGACATTCTTTTTTTTTAGCTATGTGCCAAATATTACATATTCTTACATATTCTTAAGGCAAGATGTATTCTTTTTTTATTTTATTTTTAATTTTTTAATTTTTTATTATACCACCGTGAGACATACAATTACAAAGGTGTTCATAATTGGTTCTTGGTAGTACAGTATACCAGCACCCATCCCTCCACCAGTGCCCCATTTCCACCATCAATGTACCCTACCCCCTCCCGCCCACCCCCAGGCTGCCTCAATAGCAGGTACCCCAGTATCCTCTCTTTCTTTCTCTGTCTCTCTGTCTCTGCATCTCTCTCCCTCTTCTTTTTACACATTGTGGCTAGCCCTGCAGATATTTAGAGTTTATCACTTAAGTCTACCAAATAGGCATTCTTAAGGCTATGCCAGATTCCCAAGTCTTTTCTTCTTACCCTGCAATTATATTTACATTTAAATGAAACTTAAAATTATAGCTTATATAATATGGTTACAATAGCATTACAATTTTTGGCACAAAGTTTTTTGCACACCTCCACCATCTAAGTGCCCAGCTGAGGCAAAGGGGAAACAAAGGGCCCCCCACTTAAAAAAAACTGGAAAAAATGGGTAATGATGCAAAGTTTCCTTGAAAAGGAGTGAACCTTTTATTTTGGGGAGATACTGATTCTAGACCCAGTATATCTTTAACAATGTTTTAATTTTACTTTACTTTTATTTTTATTTTATTTTTTTAAAACTTTTTATTATACCACCGTGAAACATACAATTACAAAGGTGTTCATAATTGGTTCTTGGTAATACAGTATTCCAGCACCCATCCCTCCACCAGTGCCCCATTTCCACCACCAATGTACCCCTCCCCTCCCGTCCCCCACCCGCCTTAATAGCAGGTACCCCAGTTTCCTCTCTTTCTCTCTCTATCTCTCTCTCTGTCTCTGCATCTCTCTCCCTCTTATTTTACACATTGTGGCTAGCCCTGCAGATATTTAGAGTTTATCACTTAAGTCTCTTTGTGTATATTCAGTGGTGAGTTTTAATCTGCCATTACCATTTCCCATATTTAGTAAAACACTGGTATCTATATCCTATTAATGAATGCAGTCATTCTATATCTGTCCTTTCCTTCTGACTAATTTCACTCAGCATGATAGACTCCATGTCCATCCATTTGCAGGTAAATTTCATAATTTCATCCTTTCTGACAGCCGCATAGTACTCCATAGTGTAGATGAACCACAGTTTCTTTAGCCAGTCCTCTGTTCTCGGGCATTTAGGTTGTTTCCAGATTCTAGCTATAGTGAATAGCGCAGAGATGAATAAAGAAGTACAGACAGTGTTTCTGCTATGTGTTTTTCGGTCTCTCGGGTATATTCCCAGGAGTGCTATTGCTGGATCAAATGGGAGCTCAAAATCTAGCTTTCGGAGGAATGCCCATATTGTTTTCCAAAAGGGCTGGACCAGTCGGCACTCCCACCAGCAGTGGATGAGAGTCCCTTTTTTCCCCACATCCACGCCAGCACCGGTTGTTCTTGCTGTTTTGGATGTGTGCCAGTGTCTGTGGGGTGAGATGGTACCTCATTCTTGTTTTGATTTGCATCTCCCTGATGATTAAAGATGAAGAGCACTTTTTCATATGCCTTTTGGCCATTCGAATTTCTTCTTTTTGGAAGCTTCTGTTCATTTCTTCTCCCCATTTTTTGATGGGGTTGGCTGTTTTCTTCTTGTGGAGTGCTACCAGTGCCTGATATATCCTGGATATTAACCCCTTGTCAGATGGGTATTGGGTGAATATCCTTTCCCACTCTGTGGATTGTCTTTGTATCTTGGTCACCATTTCTTTTGAGGTGCAGAAGTTTTTCAATTTTATATAATTCCATTTGTTTATCATTGCTTCCGTTTGCTTGGTCAGTGGTGTGTCGCCTTTAAAGATACTTTTCGCTTCGATGTCATAGAGCCGTTTCTCCTATGTTTTCTTCGATGTACCTTATAGATTCATGTCTGATATCTGGCAATTCTTGGCCTAGGGCTGGTGACTCAATGCAAGAACCTGGGAGTGTGATGCTGCTTGGGCCCTGCTGTGCTGGGGATAACAGGGCCACCCCGGGGTGCTGGAGGCCCCAAATGGTGACATTTGGGGGCCTCTAGACTGCACCTAGAAACACTTGGTGATCATGTAGTATCAGAATTGAGCCAGGTCAGGAACATCCCAAGCATCCTTCAGGCTCGAGGCTCTGAGTGAAGAATGCTTCCAAAGAGAGCCCCCTGGAAGCCAGGAGACAGCCTAGTGGTTAGGGCACGTGCTTGGCTCCTGGGTTTGATTCCCAGCACCACATTGTCACCAGATGCAACCTTGGAGGTCCCGCACTCCCTGGGTTGGCCCAGTCAGGCCCAGCACTGGTACTGTACTCTCAGACTCCCATGTCGCATGATGGCCTAATTAGCCCAAGCCCCCAAACCTCCTGAACACTGCTTGGGAGGACCCCCACCCCCAAAATAAATATCTCAAGTAAGCAAGGGCTCTGAGTGTTCAGCCTTATACATTTCCATTCTCTGCCAGCGAACCATGCCTATTCTCCTGCTTCCAAATACTGAGTGAATCATTTTCCATCTCTAGAGACCCGTGTTCAAGTAGGGAGGCTACCCCTCCACCAGTACCTTCTTCACCAGCAGATGAAGGCAGCAGGGAAGCTTCAGCTCAGCAAGGGGTTTTGCAGCTAAGGGTTTCCCATATGGTGTCTCAGCTGTTGGAGCTTTTTCATGCTCTGGGATTCATAGCTTCCAAGAGGAAAGCAAGAAGCATTTCCCCAAGATACCTGTGATTGGCACTCCTGTGGGGACCTGGACGTGTGGTTTTTCTGGGAAGAAGAAATTAATGTATTTGACAAGATAAGGCTCAACTGGGCTCTTCCATGCTGCCTGCAACTTGTGAGAATGCTATACTGTGAGACAGAGATAGCTGTGTGTGAAGGTAAGGGGGGTCTCTCCTCTTTGTTTGCTGCTGGCTCACGTCTGCCATGGTCTGGATTTTTTGGACACCATGGAAGAGAACGTTGCCCATCGACTGACTCCCCAGATAGATTAAGAAAACAGAATGCAACATACCAAAATGGGCATTCCTTGAACACACTTGAAACGAAGTCATAAGATTATCTGGGGCATCAAAAAGTACAAATAAATATCTTGGCAGGTGATCAGAGCCTGTCAGACTCTCGCACGAACATTTGCTTATGTTAAAACAGCAGAAGACATTGCAAAGTCCCTGGGGAGAGGCAACGTCCCACCCACTGGTACATGGCTGTGGTCAGCATTGTCTTTCGTATGTGCAGGGTTGGGCGGTTGGAGGATTCAGGCTACCCATGCTCTATTCCCTTCCCAGATGATAAAAACAAAGTCAGGTTCCTTGTCAGCTCCACAAGACTATCAAAAATGCTTGTAGTTGTCTTGCAATTCACATTGTAAATGATGGGACACATGTCTCATGTAGAAGGGTGGACAGGTTGTGTAGACCCCGTGCCTCTGTCCCTTTACCTTCCCAAGGCACCTCTTTCCCAATAAAACCTGACTTCCTGCATTACTGTGAAGAAGAAATGAGCTAACGCATGGCCAATGACATGACTTGTAAAGTGCGGAGCCAACATCAGCCCCGTAGTGTTATCCTCAGAGTGGGACACTGACCTTGGGGATATGGTGAGCTGGAGGCTTCCAAACGATCACTATTTTGTAAGGGTTGGGGTGGTCCTGAAGCAGTGTTTGAAGGCCTGGGGACTTGTCTGGTGAGTCTTTCAATTAGGCTGGTGGGTCAATCAATGCAAGGGTCCTGCAGAGCTGGGTCCACCCCAGCAGTATTTAGAGTCTCCAGGGCTATACTTTGTGATTCTTGGGGTCTAAGCTTGAACCCTTCAGTGCTAGGATTTACCCAGGCCATTAAGAGTGTCTCCAGGTCATGGCTAAGAGTGTTGGGGACCTCCAGAGGTGCACTTGGCAGTGTACAGGGGATCATGTGGCTTAGGATAACTTGTCTCTCTGTCTTCTCATGAGAAAGATCATGTCTGTGGAACTGGGAAGGCTGCATTCTACCAGGACGAAAGTGCCTGTTGGAACACAATCAATAGGATTATGTCACAAGAGGGTGAAACTGGCTTCTAGAGAGTCCTGAAAAGTTCAACAAAGCTTATTGGAAATGGTATTTGTACACCTAGGTTCATTACAGCACTTTTCATTAGAGCTGCTGGAAACAACCCAAGTGCCCAAGAACAGATCAGTGAGTAAAGAAACTGTGGTCTAGACATGCACTGGTTACCATGTTGCTGTAAGAAAGGATGAAATCCTACAGTTCACTGCTCTGTGGATGGAACTTGGGGGCGTCCTGTTGAGTGAAGTCAGAGGGAAAGGACAGTCTCTGAATGATCTCTCATATGTGGGGTCTGTGGGCGTAAGGAACTTTAAAACATCCAGTGGTAACAGACCTGAGCATCAGTCTACAGAACCAAGTTTGCTAAGGTCTCCGGGGAGATCTACAGAGTGGTGGAGGGGTGTCGGCATCTCATGCTGGATGTGGTATTTGAGCCACACATGCTTGAAACCTGATAATAACCGGACTGCAAATCCTGGCACCTCATTTTTTTTTAAAAATAAAGAATATTTAAAATGTAGTTGAAGAGGCAAGTGAATGACAAACATTTTTCATACCTCTGTAAGACATAGTCCCACAGATGAAGTTTTAAATGGTAGGCAGGCAAATGGTAAACTGGCATTGAATTTTAAAATAGCAAATGGCAATAGGTTTACATTTTTATAAGGGGACCTAGATCTAGCTGAACCGCTTCCTTTATCAATGAGAAAAGTCAAGTTCAGATGATCCAGTCAAAGCTGCTTTTCACTCCTGTCCAATGGTAGGGGTGGAAACTGCATTAGTCACAATTTTACCTTGGGGGAATTCTATTCTTTTTTTTTTTTTTTTTTTTGCTTTTTGGGTCACACCCGGCAATGCTCAGGGGTTTCTCCTGGCTCTGCACTCAGGAATTACTCCTGGCGGTGCTCGGGGGACCATATGGGATGCTGGGGATCGAACCTGGGCCGACATGGGCCAGCCGCTGCAAGGCAAACGCCCTACCCGCTGGGCTATCGCTCCGGCCCCAGGGATTCTATTCTTTAAAGCATGTTGGACCTAGGGAATTAGCTTTTCCAATTATTCAGTTGAAGCTTCTATTGTAGTTCTAAGTTTAAAAACAGGCCATCACAGAAATCTCTATTACTCATTCAGCCACTAAGGTTAGTTCTTAGTGAAAGAATGCTTTAATCTCTTCCCAGAATGCTAATTTGAAGATGTTTCCATTTTTATATTTTTTTAATCTTTCTTCTTGTCTTCATCTACAAAAACAAATGCAGGAGAATTTTATTCAGCATTATTGGCAGCATTCTAGAGAATTGGGGTAAGAATCGTAGGAGCAAGTTTATAATTAAAAATATTTGAAGCAATGTTCCCTTCTTTATAAAAACTTTCCCTACTTCCACCCCTAATGACGGTGTCCCAAACCATTTAAAACTATTCACGCTGTTATTTTTTTAGGGGTGTTTGGGTCACACTTGGTGATGCTCAGGGCTTGTTCCTGACTCTGTGCTCATGGGTCACTCCTGGTGGTGCTACAGTTAGCAGCATGCAAAGCAAGTACCTTTCCTCTTTTACTACCTCTATGGCCATACTCATTTTTTTTAAAACTAAAACTAAAAACTTTAAGTCTTAGCATATTCTCTTTCCTAAAATAAGAGAGGAAATGAAATAAAAAAGAAATACAAAAAATAACCTTCATCTTAATACTCTACCCTCGTCTTGTCATACTCTTAAATAACAAACAGCAACTCTTTAGTGACATTAAACACTATACTTACAATTTGTGAAAAGAAAATCTACACAGCCCCACATGAAATGACACAAATAGACTTGCTAGGAAGCCAGACTTTCCAGTTTATGCACAGGACTTTCCACAAGCTCAGTCTACCTCTGTGCACTAAATAAACAGCAAACAATAAAGAATTGAAAGAGTTCCTTTTCCTTGTTGAGCCACCAAGCAACACAGAAGAAAGCATTTTTTGTTTAGAAAGAAAATAAAAGAGTGGCGTTTTGCAGGCAGGGAGAGACATGAACACCCAAGCAATGGTGTCTCTGGATCAGGCCGTGAGTTCTGAGCGTGGAATACTCCTTGCCTCTGTAGGCCAGGGAACTCTGCTGTTGAAGCTGGACAGCTGGCGTCCATGTGGAAACGGTTCAGTGGCCAAATTCTGCTTGCCACACCCCAAGGAACTGAGCTGAAGGTTCAACTGTGTTACAGGAGGCTGGAAACCCCAGCAATGTAATAACATAATGCACTGTGTAATTAAACAATTGCTATGATCTCAAATGAAGGGTGTTTTGTTATTGTTTTGACCTTCCTTACCTGTGCTGATTGCCAGCCTGGCTGCAGTGATTCCAGTGCTGAAATCTACATAAACAACTGACTTACCCTGGGCTCACCTGGCCCCCCACCCCCGCACACACCCCGAGAGAAGTTGGGGTGTCATGCCCAGTTTAGGTCTTGAGATGGGGAAGCACTGGTTTTTCCAGTGACATCCTGACTTGGGTGTCAGCCCAGCTCTACCTTCCTGAGGCTCCAATCGTGGAAATAGAGGATGGGAGAATCCCAAAGAACCTTTATTCTTGCTCTCTTACTCTGCCATCTCCGCTATTTTAGTGGTGACCTAGGAATGTGCCTGTTTGCTGTACCCTTTGTCTCCCACGATCCCATGTGGGCAATGCAAGCAACATGAGTGAGACTATACACAACAGCGTGAATTACTGGACTCACAGGCCCCCTCTGCCCTTTGGGTGCTGTGTGACTTGTTCAGAGTTCTTCACCTCTCTGAACTTCAACTTCCTAGCATGCAAAATAGAGTTGATAGTTTGTCATCTCACTGTTGGAAGTGCTTGTGTGGAAGGCTGGAGCTTCTGGAAGACTCCAGAAGCTTCTGGAAGACTGGGACCATCACCAGGGCTGTGAGTAGGGCCCCTCCCAGCACATCCCAAACAGCAGGTCTATCCTTGGACAGGGGCAGGAGTCATTAGAGCCCTTTAGAGGATGGTGCTTCAGCTGCTCCCCTCATAGAAAGAGGCCACCGATCTGTGAGGCTGGCAGAGGACGACTATGTGGCAACACTCAGCCCTGAGAGTTTCAGCATTTGCTTTACCCCAAAGTTCATCTGATCATTCACCCTCTGAGTTCTTTGAAGTTTGCATGAGTATCCCATGAGTTCATTGCTGTCTTTACTCTCAACATTGGGGAGCTTAGAAAGGCAATGGAGCCTGGATGTTTAGGGGGGAAGGAGGTACTGGGAACTTCCCACCCTGCATCCTTATAACTCTATTCCAGAGGGACAAGACCTGAGCTTTAGAGCTACATGCAGTGTGTTATGAAGTTGGAGCAGCTAGGAGTGGGGAGTCTCATGGAGGAGGCTGAATCTGACGCCCTGAACTCAAACAGCACAGTTGAGGGGCCGTAGGGTGCTGTCCCTGTGCTGAGCAAACGGGGTCATTTTTTAGGTGGGGGCTATGGCTGTGTGATACCTTAAAGGAATATTAGGCCAGAGGTCAGTGTCCTCATAAGCCCTCTTCCATATCTCTCACTCTACCCCTAAGCTGCTTCTCCTTAAAATAAGTGTTAATGTGTTCCTCCGTAACACACACACACACACACACACACACACACACACACACACACACTCATTTTCATTTGTTCAAAAGATCATGTCCACCATCTCCTTGCTGACTTGCTTGGTCTTTTGGGAAGAGAGAATGGATTTGTGTTTCTGTGTGTGCGCTATGCTCTGGTCCATTCTATTGTTGGGCTGTCCGCTTACAATTACTGTGACTTTTTGAAGTCAGATAGTATCAAACCGTAAACTTGATTCTTTCCAGTAAGTACTATGTTGGTTAGTCTGGGTGCTTTGGATTTTCATAAAAATTTTAGAATCGACTTCCAATTTTTTTTTGTGATGAGACAATTGTCTTGACTCTATAGCCCAATTTTGGGAGAATTTGTTCCTATACAAATAATTCATAAATAGGTATATGTTTATGTTTTCTTTTAATTTTTTCAGTTATATTTTAGTTTTTATTTGTGAAACTTATGACTTTGTGTCATATATGTATTTTGGTGCCATTTCATATAAAATTTTAAAAGTTTAAAAATTGTTAGTGATAAATGTACAATTAACTTCCATATGCTAATCTTGTAATTTTATCACTTATATCACTTGTCTTCCTGTTGTTCATCAATTTGCTCAAGCGGGCACCAGTAACATCTCCATACATCCAGTCACATGCTAGTGTAGCCCAAGGGCAACTGCTCGCTCCAGGAACATGAAGAGCCTCAAACCATTCCTTCCAGGTCATGGGAATGAGGTCTATAATTGTTACTGGTTTTTGGCATATCAAATATCAAATATGACACAAGTAGCTTGCCAGGCTCTGCCGTGCAGGTGAGATAGTCTTGTAGTAGCCTCTCATCTTGTGCATTTGTTGATGAACTAAGTGCGGCCGCTTAAGCGCCATGTGAAATGGGAAAAGATCAGCTTTTCTGCTGGGTGGAGCTCTGAGAAGCTGTGGAATCCAGATATTGAAAATGGTGGCCCTCATGGTGTGGGGGGTTCCTCTGGCTTTTTGCAAGGCTTTGCTGGGATGGTGGGCCAGGGCTAGAACCGCCTTCCTTCCTGTGTGCCTCATGATCAGTGATCACCTCCTGCAACTCAGGAGGTGATCATCAGTATTTTGATGAGTACTTATATAAATTTTGGTGCTAGATTTTATATATTCCATAGAATTTTCTAAATTAAAAATTGTTAGCTGCAAAAGATGTTTTACTTATTTCTTTGTAATATATTTTTTTTCTTTTGGGTTACACTCAGTGATGCTCAGGTGTTACTTCTGGCTCTACACTCAGGAATTACTTCTGGTTGTGCTGGGGACCATATGGGATGCTGGGGTTGGCTGCATTTAGGCAAACACCCTCCCCAATGTGCTATCACTCTGGTTGGACCCTCTTTGTAGTTGTTATGACTTTATTTTTCCTGTTTCTATATTCATTGATTTCTACTTTAATACCGACTAATTTGTTTTATTATTTATTAGCGTAAAACAAAGCATTTACTATTTTATTGAGATTTGCTTTTTTTTTTTCGCTTTGTGGGTCACACCTGGTGATGCTAAGGGGTTACTCCTGGCTCTTCACCTCTTCACTCAGAAATTACTCCTGACAGTGCTCGGGGGACCATAAGGGATGCCGAGGATCAAACCTGGGTCAGCCACATGCAAGGCAAATGCCCTGCCCGTTGTGCTATCACTCTGGCCCCCTATTGAGGTTGTTTTTTATATTCTCTTTATCCATTTAAAATATTTTCTTCTATACCTAGTGTCAGAGGTATAGAAGTTAACATACGCCTCAGAGACCTGGGCCCTACGAAAGCAGGATGAGAATGCTATTCAGGTTTCCCAAAGAGGAATTGAAAGAGCTATGCTTGGAATATCACGCCTCACTCAAGTGAAAGAAGGAATCCGGAGCTCCTACCTCCATCGCTGTTCCAGAGTCAGGGACACTGTCTTGTTTGCCAAGACATCGAAAATCAGATGGGCTGGACATGTAATGCGATTTGGAGATGACTGCTGGACTAGAGCCGTTACCGACTGGATCCGGTGGGATGTCAAAAGATCATGTGGCCGCCCACCTACAAGATGGTCAGACTTCTTCGTCAAGACCCTGAAGGAATGGTTTGAGGCTCTTTGCATTCCTGAAGCAACCAGATGCCATTGGGCCACGCTGGCACGTCATAGGGTCAAATGGAAATATTACTGGCGCCTGCTCAAGTAAATCTACGAATAACGGGATGTCAAGTGATCAAGTAAAGTGATACCTAGTGTTAGTTTTGTGAGGCTAGTGTTTTCATTTGAACAGCAATGTGTGCTAAATCTTGCTGAACAGTTTTTTAGTATATATGATTATATGCTTTTAGTAGTCTTAGGTTTTTTAATTTTGGTTTTGAGCCTTACTCAGTGGTGCTCAGAATTTACTTCTAGCTCTGTGCCCAGATTACTCCTGGTGTGGCTCAGGGGACCATGCAGTGTACATCAACCCAAGGAATTGAATGGGTCAACAGCGTTCAAGACAAGCACTTTACCTATTGTATTATCTCCTCAGTATCCCCTATGGTCTTAGTTTTAATTTGTTGGAAATCTAGTCTTTTAGGTATTTCTAAATATTTTACCTTTGACTTTCATTTGACTCAAAGAGGAACTGAAATTTCAGGAAATTTCCAAATAATCAAGTTTGAATTAATAAATACAGATTGCTGAAAATTCATCAAATGAAAAATATTGACCTCATTCTTGGTTGATCGGATGGCATTTGATTTAGTTTTATTTTAGAGTGTAAACAGTCATGCACCATTTGTTTTTGTCCACCTGTCTTTCTGCAAGGCCCTGGAAACCTTCCTACTTTAATGAACATTATGATGGAGATTTCCATTATGTGGTAGACTAAAGAACAAAACAAAGAAGCCCAAGCTTCTCTGTAAACAGTCTTATAACAAAAGGCGGTCCACTTTGCTAAGATACAGCTAGTTATGGTACACCTATACAATCTAGTTTGTGTTGGATTATTTTTATTTACTACAATATTTTTAGTTACTATTCCCTTTAGTCCTTAGAGCTCTGCATTTCATTGCGACATCACTCAGTTACTGGACCTCATCTAAACCAGAAATTAAGCTTTATTTCATGATTCATCTTCTGTAAATAAACAACTCATTTTGTTATCAAGGGTGTTTCATCTCACAATGACACCAAAGAATTTGGGGATTAACTAAGTGATGGATGTAGAATTTAATAGGTCATGATGGACCTGGGGCATAATCCTTAGATCTTTTATGAACGTACTTAGATTCTGTTTTACATACAGAGTGAGTTGTTAACATCTTAGGACTTTTATGATGTCTCTCATATACGTATTTCAAAGTATAAGAATCAGTATATGCATTAAATATCCACCCATTTGGCTCTGAGATTTATTTTTGAGAACAGCCAATATGATTCATGCTTCAGGATAATCTCTTTAACCAAATGATAAAGCAGAAAGCATTCACTGATACCTTACCCTGCTTAGCAGATATTCCACAGGCCATGAAGTTTGGATTCTCCTTTGATCATCTAGGAAGAACCTCAGAAACCTTTCCTGTCCAGTAGGTAAATACTTCAATGATAATTTGTGATTCTTTGATAAAATTATGAAAACCAAGAGGGTGTTTCTTGTTCTACTCAGGAGATGGTTTCTGATATAAGATGGGATTTGATGTGAGATCAGGACAGCCAGGGACTAGGAATCAGTGGATGTCATGATTGGATGGCTTCTTTGTTCAAACAGTTTTAGGGAGGAATACAGTATGATTGTCAGGTTGAATTTGCATGCCAAAGATTTCTTAACAAGTGTGTGTGTGTGTGTGTGTGTGTTTGTGTATGTGCATGCTTGCACATATATGTGTGCATTGATTTGATAATGTATAACCTCTCTGAGTCACAAACATAACAATTGAAGTCAATAAACACTTCTTTTTTTGTTTTGGAGCCACTCCCAGCAATGCTCAGAACCTCCTTTTGGCTCTATTCTCACGGATCACTACTAGCAGTGCTTAGGGGTGCATGCAACCTTGATGAGATGCATGCAAGACAAGTGCCTTAATGCCTGTACTGTCTCTTTGGCCCTACAAACATTTCTTCCATCACCACTTTTGTACAGGTTCAGGAACGCAGCAATTCTTAGAGAGAAGGTTTGGCTCAGATTCTTTCCTTGCAACCAAGCTGTCAGCCAGGGATGGTATTACGACCAAAGGAGAGTCACTTCCTGGTGTTGCTAGCAGGGATGGGTTCTTGGTGGTTGTTGAGGGGATTTCAGTTCTTTGTTCTTTGTTCATTTCCAGAGGCTGATGAATTGTCCCTGCATGGGTTGTTGGAGGCAAAGGCCTTTATATAGATTCCCCAAGGCAGACAAGCAGTTTTTCCATCACTTGCTCCATATTCTGACAGTTAACAGATTAAGTTGGGTGGGTAAGGGTTATTCAAGGTCACATCCAGAAGGTGGGGGGTCCTTGGGAACCCTCTTACAGATGATTTATTCCAACAGAACCGCGAGCTTGAGTCATGTTACCTAACGTAAACAGACAACTCCTCATTTCAGTTGCTCTCAATAACAATTCTCTATCCTTAATCATCTCACATTCTTGCAATAGGATAATTATAGGTGGAATAATAAGGCTTTATTATTTTTTAGAAAAAAATCACCTGTTGCTCTCTAACCTCTTATTGTGGGAAGATAATCATTTGTGGAATCCAGAAGGAGGTCTTTGTAAACACCTCTGGGCAGAGCAGTGCAGAACCAGCTCCTGCTAACTTATTTAAAAAAGAAAAGAAAAGAAAAGAAAAGAAAAGAAAAGTTCAAAGACTGTGAACAAGTTGCTTGCCCTCTGACTCAGGGGCAGCTCATTTTTCATTACCGGTGCCTTTAGGGTGGAAATCTTGCCCACAGTTGTGCCAGGGCAGACCGATGAGCCCCTGAAGACTGAGTAATGTGCCCACGGCCATGAAGTCAGCGAGTAGGCAGAGCTGGGGATTGTTCATGACTGTAGACTCCAAAGCCTATTAACTTCCCACAGCCACTGTCATGCCCCCAAACATGAGAGCCAGCCTCCCACCCAGGAACCGGCAGAGACTCTTAGGAAAGAGCCCCATCTCTTAATCTGCATGAGGTCTTTTGAGTCTGATGGGGTCTATGTTTTGAAGCACGAATTCTTACCTTTTGTTTGACTCCCTGTGTTTAGGTGCTTCTACCCTTTGCAGTTGAACCTTTGGGTAATATTTTGTCTTTTGGTAGCATAAGAAGTGCCGTTGGAGTTGACAGTAGAGAACGGTGTGTTTTCCACGTAGCCAGGGCCTTTTCCATTTGTCCATCCTATGTGTCTAGAGATCCCAGGGAACCCTGTCTTTTCCCTGATTCCCTCTTCAGCCCCCAGCCAATGTTCTACACAGTTTTAAGAGAAAGGATGATAACCAAAGTCACTTGAACTAGGAAGCAGGAAAGGAGTGGGCAGTTTTCACCGGATTAGCGTCCAATGTCCACACATTCTTGGGGGGTTCAATGTTCATGACCTTTTAATGCATTTATCTTTCTCTTATCCTGGAACTCTATATTCAGCTAGCTTGTGGGACGATAACTGAAAATTTCATGGACTTTAAGAAATGATTCACAAGAGATATTAAAGGGCTGATATATTCTGATTTGACTTTTCTTATGGCATAATTCGTACTTCAATTATACTTAATGTTTATATGTGATAATATTTGTCACTGTATCACTGTCTTCCCGTTCATCATTGATTTGCTCGAGTGGCACCAGTAATATCTCAATATGACCTGTCTCATGCAAGTAGAGCCCAAGGGCACCTGCTTGCTCCAGGAACATAAAGAGCCTCAAACCATTCCATCAGGTCATGGGAATGAGGTCTATAATTGTTACTGGTATCTGGCATATCAAATATGACACGGGTAGCTTGCCAGGCTCTGCCGTGCGGGTAGCATACTCTTGAAGTCATCTCAAAATCCAGCATTTATTGATGAACTGCGCGCGCATAGGGCTGCGCAGGCTGGGCTGTGATAGGCTGGGGTTGCAGGGTGGAGTTCTGACGAGAGGGAAGTCCGGATGTGGAAAATGGAGGCCCTCATGGAGTCAGGGGTCTTCTGGCTTATTGTGAGGCTCCGGGCTGGATTAAAAAAAAGACTGCTGCAGGGTGCATCTTGATGAGCCGGGCTGTGATAGGCTGGTCTGCTGGGTGGAGTGCTGACAAGGGGGAAGTCGGATGTGGAACATGGAGGCCCTCATGGAGTGGCAGGTCGTCTGGCTATTTAATATTTATCTGTTAAACAAATATTATACATGATAATATTTATTTCTTATATTCACACACAGGTTTGTAATGTCTTTTCAGAGCTTTTTATATAATTTACCCTGATATCCTATCTGTTGCACGTTATTATTCCCCACAGTTTTATGTGTGAATGGAGGAAGAGACAGAGGAAAGGGGATGAAAGGAAGACAGAAAAGAGACAGACAGAGAATAATTATGAAATAAATCAGTTGTGCTACTGTAATGTGGGCTCTCAGTCTCTGGTGAACTGAGCATGTTAGAAGCTCAACAGAAGTTTGAACAAACACAAATAAGGCTGAATATTGCAATAAAACTTACAACGAATTTAATGTGACACACACTCTCATCCCTAATAGCTATTGTGCTCCAGATAATTATCTGTAAGAGTCAATCAATTCTCCCACGAGACTGCAATTAATACTTACTTTGCGGACATGGCCCGAGAGCACTAGATTATAGCCCCTTCTGTCCTTGACTGGCTTATGTCAACAGGAAAGAAAGGATCTCTTCTGTGATGCCCCCGACACTGTCTTACATAACCACAGCTTCTTCCTCAAGCATTAAGTATGTGTCTAGACTCTGACTGTGAGCCCTGTGCAGGTCCTGGTTCCCTCCACACTCCCTATTTCTCGGAGGCGAGAACCTCCTGTCCTCTATGAGGCCTTAGCTTGTCTAAGCTTGCTGAATGTTAATTTTTTTCTGCTTTTTGGGGTCACACCCGGCAATGCTCAGGGGTTACTCCTGGCTCTTCACTCAGGAATTACTCCTGGCAGTGCTCGGGGGCCATATGGGATGCCGGGATCGAACCCAGGTCAGCCACGTGCAAGGCAAATACCCTACCCACTGTGCTATTGCTCTGGCTCCCTGAATGCTCATTTTGCCTTTTGCTGCCTGGGTGGGGTGAGTCGGGGCTATGGACAAATTGCGCGTGGAGCAGGGATTAAGGGCAGAAGAGACAGTATGGAGGGAAGAGAAGAGACAGTAGGGAGGAAGAACTGGTCGGGCCATAGACCTTCAGTAAGCTGGCTCTGACGTGCACTTGCTGTAGTGTAATGCAAGAAAGGAGAAACACCCTCTTGTACTAGGGATTTGCTATGTGGTAGGTGAAAAGATGAGGAACCAACAGGACCACTCACCAGGGCTCAAGAGAGGAGGTATTGTGAGGGTACTAATGTCAACCTAGAACTGAGCATTAAATAGAGGCAAAAGGATACACATGACAACCCTTTAATGTATGTTCTGTAATCCATAGTCTGGAGAGGAAGGAAAAGAGAAAGAGAGAAATGGAAAGAAATAAAGAACCTGCCATGGAGGAGGGCTGGGGGAGGGGGAGGGAACCGGGACGTTGGTGGTGGGAGATGGGCACTGGTGGCGGGATGGGTGCTGCTACACTGTATGACCAAAACCCAAATATGAACTTTTAATTGTATATCTTTGTAATTGTAAAAATAAAAAAATTAAAAAAAAAATAAAAGTCCTCCAGATTAAAGTCTATGGGGAACTGGGGGGAGAGGGCAGCTGAGATAGAGAAGTGACCACTATGACAATGATGGATGGAAAGGATCGTGCTGGATGGGAGATGTGAGCTGACAGTGTGTAAAGGATCAAACAGGATGACCTCTTAGGATCTGTATTGCAAACCATAACATAATGTTCAAAAGGGGAGACAGAGAGAGGAGACAGAGAAAGGAGACAGAGAAAGAGAGAGAGAGTGCCTGGAGGCATGGGGTAGGGGAATACTGGGGATATTGTTGATGGGAAATATACACTGGTGAAGGGATGGAACATTGTATGACTAAAATCTGATCATGTAAGCTTTGTAACTGTGTATCTCATAGTGATTCAATAGAAATAAATACATAACCTATGGGTAGGCATCACTTCCTGCCCTTTTTTCTTTGTCTTGCTGTGCCCCAGCTTGGGTAAACCAAAGAGCTTTCTCTTCTATGCCATGGTGTCCGTTGGGTATAAGACTGGCACAACCATCTCTCAAGAGGGCCCCTCCCTGGGAGAAGCTGTCCCAGGGTCCACGCACCTTTCCATCACAGTTGCAGTCAAGGTTGGTTCATTTCAAAGATAGAATTGATTCAGAGATAAAGTGGGCTGGGCAGTTGGATGGCAGGATTGTCTCGCTAACTGAGACCTCAAAATCAGGAAGCAAAGTCCCATGACTAGACCACTGTGAGTGGTGGTCCCCCATGGATAGCTCCACAGAGGCAGAGGAGCAAGGACACTAAGGACCAAAGCTGTGCACCAGCTGCCAGGGAGCTCAGAGGCTGGAGTCTGCTCTCTACAGAAGGAGCAATTTTGCCTCCCCTGAACTGAGAAAGGAGCCGAGGTGGTGGGTGTCCATCCAAGCAGAGTCACAAATATCTACCAGAACTCTGCAGCGGGTGTGCTAGCTCGTCTCCCTACTCCTGGGGCCCAGCTGGGGCCTCCCACCTTGGGGTAAGCTAAACCCCATCTGACTCTCCCTCTTCTTAGCTAGTTTCTCCTTCCAATGAAGTCATCCAGAGGGGACCCCCCACCCCAAATGCCCTTCACACACTGTACAGATTTTGGAGGATCAGAAACTGTTTGTGCTCAGAACCAAAAAGGGAGAAATTGGGCTTGTGCCAAAGAAAAGACAATTAGTTTTACTAGAGTTGTCTACTCTGTGTGTGTGACAGAGAGGGAGGGAAGGAGGGAAGAGGAGGAGGAGGAGGAGGAGGAGGAGAGAGAGAGAGAGAGAAAGAGAGACAGAGAGAGACAGAGACAGAGAGACACAGAGAGACTGAGAGACAGAGAGAGGAGAGAGATGTACAGGAAGAGATAGATATTCTGGTGGTTTATCCTCTGTCCTTCCCTTCTCAAAATAGATTTTGATTTCTTAGGAAGATGATTGTTGCCCTTCTCATTTTGCTCTGTTCTGGTAGACAGCTAATGGAAATTTCTTTGGAGAGTGCCTGAAATCACTCTTGCTTCTTCATCCCCCTTCCTGAAGTTTTCCCAGATGTATCAAAATCCAGTCTTTTTCTCTGCTGTTCCATGTTCTATATCAGCAGGTCACTTGAGAGTGGCTGGTGTTCTGGGACATGTATGGCTGCCTGAGATCTAAAAAGAATAGAAAGGAGGCTGTCAGAGTCAAGTCAGGTATCAGCAATGATTTCTTAGTGGATACAACCCTTCGTGATGCATTTTATAGAAATAGAAGCCAGCCACTTTCTGCCTCCTATCTGGTGTGGTAAGGGCTTGATAACCTCTCTGAGAAACTGAGGCAAAAATGTATGCATCAGAACTAGATGAAATGAAATGGGCACTTTGTAAGAAAAAGCGGAAGCGTGTGTTTCTGTGTGTCCAGGGAAGTATTTTAAAGCAAATATGCTCAAACCGATGGCAACTTGGGCCTCAGGATATTGTGGGTTCAAATAGCTTCCTAACATCTTAAAAAGGATTAGCAATGCATATGAATGGGACCGGGTACTGTAATTATTCCTAAAACAGTTTCTCAATGGGCAATTAGAGGATTAGCTATACAATTTTATCAAATGTTCAGACTTTTTACTCACTGTACTTACCAGGCCCAGGACTCGATCCATTTGTCTTCATCTAACAGTCATGCTTAAAAGAGTCACTCAGCTAAGAGATTTACCACTAATAATTAAGCCAAAAGCACTACCGCTCTGAGGACCAACAGCAGAACTTAATGGTTTTTATGTCTCCAACATCACAGAGACTCTCAGCCGTCCTTAGAATTTCATAATCGTATGTTACGAGTCCTATGTGGATGGGTGCCCAGATCAAAGCTCATGAGTATATACACAAGTTTTATATACAATCTAGGTAATTCTTATGTAAGAAAACTGGTATGACTAAAGGTTAATTGTATAACTATAAGGAATAATAATGTGAATATTAAGCCAGTGAGCAATGAATAGATATTATCCTTTTAAGAACAAGTTTCCTGCTTCTTAATCAGTGAATCATGAGCATTAGATTAATAGATTTTTTTAAATGTGTGGATTCAGATTTTCTCTCTCTCAAGACTCCAACTTAAGAAGCTGCATTGCTATTTTTTTTTTTTTTGCTTTTTTTGGGTCACACCCGGCAATGCTCAGGGGTTTCTCCTGGCTCTGCACTCAGGAATTACTCCTGGCGGTGCTAGGGGGACCATATGGGATGCCGGGATGGAACCCAGGCCGCATGGGCCAGCCGCATGCAAGGCAAACGCCCTACCCGCTGGGCTATCGCTCTGGCCCCTGCATTGCTATTTCTTTTGTATGCAATATTTGCCTTGAAAATATGAGACTGTCTACAATGAAAATATGACCTTAACAATTTCATTTCAAGCAATTGCAGACTTTCAGAAATTATCGGTAGCTCGGGATATAGTTATATGGGCTGTGAACTATGTATAATGGTTGTGTCCTCCTTCCCACTGGGAAAGTGCTCTGTGCAGAGGTTGGGGGTATGGCGTAGAAATGGATTTGCTTTTTTTATGACGTTGTACATTTATTCGTGATAATTTTTGAATTTTGGGCCACACCTGGCAGTGCTCACTCCTGCCTCTGCACTCAGGGACCACTCCTGGCAGGACTCGGGGACCATATGGTTTGTTGGAGATACACACCTGGATTGGCCGTGTGCAAGGCAGGTGCCTGATTTACTGTGCTATTGTTCTAGGCCCACATGGTTCCTTTCACATTATGGTTCATGTTGATATATTTATTTGTTACTTGCATGCAACATGTATCGTGTGGCAGGTTGACCAGAAGTCCAGAGAAACAGTTTTTGGTTTGTTTCTGCAGGACAATCTTCGGAAATTGAGGGGGAACTGTTTACCAATCAGCTGCTAACCTGACTGGCCTCCACCAAAATTCAGGTAATCTCTCAGACAGGCAGCCTGTCATCCTCAGTGAAGCAGAGGCATCCAACTGTTACAGGTGTAAACTCTTCACTCAGCGAGCAGGAGAAGCTGCAGTGAGCCAATTGTACCTGCCACCTAGGGCCGTTGTGTGGACTTATTGGTGAGTGTGTGGTGGCACAGTCCAGTTGGGCTCACTGGAAGCACCAGGGAAGATGTGGGTGTGGGAGTACCTGGGTGTTTTCCTCAGTTTATCTGTTGGAAGCCAATACAAAACACACAAATCATGGTCAGAGCAGAGCAGTCAGGGCAGATTCTGCTCCATTTCTGCCTGTGCAACCTTGGGCTAGTATGTCCTGTCGCCACTACATTCTGATTCTGCAAGAGTAACAATGATAACTGTACAAGGCTCTGGTCAAATTTAAGTTCAGTGTTGCTCAAAGTACATACAATTCAGCAAATGTTTGTTACCTGCTCAAATATAGCCTGTTAGACCTATTGCCTGGTTCATATATTTTCATTTCTTTCTTTTTTTTGGGGGCACACCCGGTCATGCTGAGGGGTTAATCCTGGCTCTGCACCCAGGAATTTATCTCTGCTGTGCTGGGGAACCATATGGGATGCGGGGGATTGAATCCAAGAATGCCGCATGCAAGGCAAACACCCTACCCGCTGTGCTATTGCTCTGGCCCCCATCATTTCTACCTTATGTAGACTGGCTTGAATTAAATCTGGAATACAAATAAATAAAGCAGTCAGCTCAATTCGGCTGAAGTGCGAAGGTAGCTGCCCAAGTGCTATCATCAATGCAGTATCTAGACGAATGCTTAGAACATTGTACTTGGTGAAAACGACTTGATTCAGATTCCTATAAGGAAAAGGATGAATTAATTTTATTTAGCTTGATGGGAGAGAGTCCAAAGTTGTACAAGCCTATGATGAGACTTCAATGAGTGTTGGAATTACTTCACAGCCGGCTTGGAACAGATGCCCCACAGAACATAACCTCCTTGAGTTACTCCTGTCGGATCAGATTTGGCTGGCTTTCTAACAAATTAGAAATCCTGGTGGTGTCTTTTGTCCACACTAGATTTCACTTTGCCTTAGAGCAATGGCAATGCACTTATCTTTGCAGGATAAAACACTAAACAGTCATTTATATCATCACTGTATCACTGTCTTCCCGTTGTTTATCGATTTGCTGGAGGCGGGCACCAGAAACATCTCCATATGTCCTGTGGCAAGCAAGTGTAGTTCAAGGGCATCTGCTTGCTCCAGGGACAGGAGGAGCCTCAAACCATATTTCAGGTCATGGAATTGAGGTTCATAATTGTTACTAGTTTTTTTATTTATTTATTTATTTTTTAAAATTTTTTATTTTATTTTATTATTCCCCCCCCCAATATTATTACACCATTTTAGACATACAATTGAAAGATGCTCATGTAGAGTTTTTAGTTCTACAGTGTTCCAACACCCATCCCTCCACCCAAACCCATCTCCCATCACCAATGTCCCCACCTCCCTCCCCCCTACCACACCTCAACTACTTGGCGGGTTCTGTATGTCATTTCTCTCCCTCTTTATCTCTCCCTCCCGCCAAACTTTCCTGCTCTTCTTGGAATGCAGTGCATTAAAAGACATTACTGTTTCCACTATTTTAATGGACCGCGGCAGCCGCGCGACCCTGGGCTCGAACTGGTTTTGCTCTGTTAATCTGGTCGTGAGGCATTTTCCCAGTGTCCCGACAGCGAAAATGGTGGCTAGTGTGATGGGAGAGTCTCATCCGGCTGCTTCCGGGACCCCCCAGAGGTGATGGGCCCACTCCCAAAACCCATCTGCCCTCCTGGGGGCCTCATAGTCAGCTGGGCCGGGCGAGCCGAGTTGCAGCCTCCCCAGCCGCTTGTGAGGCTCTTCATGCTATGGCTGATGGCCCCAGGGCAACTCCTGGGTGGGGCCACCAGGCTCGACAAAATGGAGGGGGAATGGCCGACCCCTGACTCCATCTGACAAATTTCCAGTGATTCCTGCTTCTGGGAGCCGCCTACCTGGGCTCAAACTGGTTTTGCTCTGTTAATCTGGTCGTGAGGCAGTTTCCCAGCATCCGGACAGCGAAAATGGTGGCTAGTGTGATGGGCAAGTCTCATTCGGCTGCTTCTGTTACTAGTCTTTGGCATAACAAATAAAACATGGGTAGCTTGCCAGGCTTTGCATGTAGGTGGTATACTATCATTGATAGGGAAATGGATATGTGAAGTGGATCATATGAAGTGTATAAGGAATGGATATATCCTGAATGTATTTTCCAGCCTCAAAATTCAATGGATAAATGTGCATTATTGATGATCTACGCTTCAATTATGTATGTCAATGGGAACTAACCTTCCATCTAGATGTAGACTTTTCAGGTCCAGGAGACCAAGCCTGCATGCTTGCATTCTTTGGGATTGTCTGTTTCTTGCTTTTTATGTAAGGGCCAACTCAGGTCTTTCTTGAAGACCACCCTGACTTTCTACTTTATTTTTAAGAACAAGAAGTTCTTGCCTTAGCTCCTTTGTATTTTTTTCCTAGACAAGGATATCTGGACTCTCTTCCACGAGGCTCTACTGTTTGTACCTGATTCAATGACCTAATTGATTCATTAAAAATATTTGTCTCCATCAGTGCTTCCCAGTGTGGGATAGGGCAGCTATTTTGTTACTCAGAAAACATCAATAATATCTGGCAACATGCTTGGTGACCACAACTTGGCGGTAGTGGACAGATGTCAGGGGTATTGCAGGGCATTTTTGCAAAATCCACGTCAGTCCCACAGCAAACTGTGATGTGGCCCCAGATGCCAATAATGCTGAGACTGAGGGAGGTGTTTTACACACCAGACTCTTCTATTGGACTGGGATTACGTACCAGACTCTTCTATTAGACTTCTCACTATCAGGGATTGAGTTGTGTTGTAGGGCATGAGAACAGTAGATTTGAGCCAATCTGTTCAAGATTTGAGCCATGCTTGCCCAAAGAATGAGTGTCGTCCATTTATTTTATCTCCCCTCAGAGTTAGGTTAGCTGGTGCCAATACACAGTGCTTGGGGCATAGTTTAACTGAAGAGAGGAGAGGGAAGGAGGAAAGGCTCTGGCCAGGGAGCCAGTTACCATCTCAGGCAGCTGCTGGGAATGTAGATCTCCCACCAACTGAGCTGCCAGGCCAAATCTCATAGCAGATGGACAAGTTTCTTGATTTGTTGTTGTTGTGTTTTACAGAACTCTTTGGCCTGGAAAATGCTTTCGTCCTTCCCTATCCTGGTTCACACTCAGGGCAACAAGCCAAAAAGCAAGCAGAAGCTGTTGCTCTGCCTGCCCTCCCCACCCTGTGTGCTGTTTTCTGTAACGAAGGGTTTGGTCAAGCAGGGCCTGTGGACTCATCGGGTATCAGAAAGTGATTTAAAAAATGCTGTTGCCTACATGGCTCTGACCTTCCTTTCTCCTTGAGAAAGTTGGGAGATTCCAGGCTGGAAATGTTCAAAAAGTATTCAGGCAGCTGCGATCGTGTAGGGAAAGCACTGTGATGGGCAGGGCACGGGCCATCCGAAATCTTGCTCCAGCGTCTGATCTTGCCTCCCACGCGCCCCTTTGAAGAGTGGTTCATTAACAGCGCGCAAGACCTCTCCGGTTTCCCAGCTCTCATTTTCTCTTGCCCAACCTTTGAACAAGTCAAGTTCCAATGACCATCCAAGGAGCCAGCCGATAAAGGTGTGAGACGGGGAAATGATCTTGGTCCTCTTGATAATGACCCTGGCGGGCTTTGATCCTCAATATCAGAGGTGTGAGTTCAAATGAAATCCGCAGGGTGGAATTAATATGGGGCAATGAGGAGAGCTGAATAGTCTCTCTGTGAGTGCAGATCACCCTTCCCCACAACTTGATTTTTCACTGGATGCACAGGGGCGCTGTCTCTTAGGCACATTCTCAACGGAGCTGGATGACACCAACTCATTAATGGTTAACCTTGGGTGAAGTGAGCTACCGGAAGGAGACTATTTGTTTTAGATGTTGTCTTTCGAGTTACTGTAGGGCAATGCTGTGACTGGGTTGGTATGTGTGTGGTTTGTCTCTTCTCGGAAACCCTTGAATGACAAGGTTGCTTGTCATTGTTGTTTGGAGATCCATGATTCTGGACTGGGCCAGGCGCTGATAGAGGGAGAAGGGGTGCCTGGTTGTGGGGATGGTTCTACTATGGTGCCACTGTTGGACACTCATCTAGCCTGGGGCCCAGGCAGGCACTGTATGTACCTATAGGCATGTGTGTGATGATTCAATAGTCATGATTTCATACCAGTCTTCTGGCAGTGCTCAGGGGTATGTTAGTCCCTGCAGTGACACTAAAGGCGGGCATTATACAAGTCCGGTCCTTTCTAGGACACTCTAGCACAGGTTTGCATGCAACCTTACAGGGAGATGTGCCTGGCATTTTTTGGGGCATAAGTTTTGCAGCCTGGGGAAGTAGGAAAGACTGAAGTTTCCTGGGACTCACTGTGTATGCTTTCTCTGTGTCTGTGCCACCGGAAAATGGGGGGACAAATTCTTTAAGTTCCTTTCCAGTTTCTGGAAACAGGGGGCATATCTCTGGGTCAGGGGACCACTTGATGCACATTTCTTGGATCTGTGTCCTTCTCAGGAGGCCATGATGTCCTCTTGCAGGGCTCAGTTTAGGCACTTTGAAGTAGCATTTCTCAATCTTCTCCCTTCCCACCTTGTTTCCTATCTGTAGTCCCCTGGTCCTATCAGTTGGCCCTTTGGCATTTTGTCATTCCCTCCATTTATGTGATTTCCACCTGCGGTCCCTTGGAATATCTTGGGGCACCATGGCATTTGGCATGGGTTAAGAAACACTTTTTTAGAGAATTGAACCACGGTCCATCGCATGCAAGACAAACACCTTAACTACTAGACCATCTTTCTGGCCCTTATTTTTTATTTTATTTTTTAAAATTAGGGCCACAGTCAACAGTTCTTAGGGTTCCAGGTAGTTCAGGGGATCAAACTCAGGACCTCACACCTAGTAGGTATATCTTCTACTACTTGAACTATCTCCCCAGCCCCCTTGGTATCTTCTTTGAGAAAATGGAAATGATTAAAATGAAACAAGCATATCACTGCCCATGTCTGGGCTCTGCACTTCCCTTTTGGTTATGAAGAATGAATACTTCTGCTTCTCTCTCATGATGTCACCTTCTCTGGTGCATGGGTACCCTCTGGACACAATTGTTATTTTGGATGGTGGCATACAGGTTAATTCTCTGTGCTTGGATTAAAATATGATGTCAGGGATGCACCAGGGTGTACCAGATGTGAGACAAGCACCTTAACCCTGTACTTGCTCTCTGCTCCCTGTGCATCAGTCTTAAGAATATTTTGCCACAGTTAAGGATGTGGCTCAGCAGAACAATACAAGTCTCACATGTGTAAGGCCCTGAATTTGACATTTGATGCTGAGAAAATGCAGATGACTCCTACAGTCAGGTCTTCTTAAGATCTAGAAAAAGAAATCATGTATTTCCTTCCTTCATTTGGATTATCCCTAAGCATGTTTTGCGCATACAAACATACAAACATTTTAGAGTTTTTATTTTATATTTAAAGCCCTTTCTTTTCTTTCTTTTTTTTTAAGAAACAGACCACATGTTTGATAAAGAATTCCCAAAGTAGCTACCTTCAAATCATTGACCTTATCTTACGAGATTTATACTGTGATAAACTAATATTTTTAACAAACATTTCTTGCAAGGGTGATTTAAATCACAACAGCTTCCTTATGAACCATAATGGCCACTGTAGTAGGTGGCAGGGCTCTTTGGCTTTTATTTTATTTTATTTACATGATAATCCCTAAATGTATGTAGGGAAAGCCACAAAGTGTTAGAGAAGGGAGAGATAAAGAGAGAGAGAGGCAGGGACAGTCAGAGACATAGAGAGCAGAAACACAGAGACAGAGAGACAGACAGAGAGATTGAGAGAGAGAGGAGGAAGAGTGGCTGCTATAGAGGCAGTTTGGGGGAGGGGAGAGAATCAGGGGATATTGGTGGTAGGAAATGTGCACTGGTGGAAGAATGGGTGCTGGAACATTGTATGACTGAAACTCAATCACAAACACCTTTGTAATTGTCTAACTCACGGTGATATAATAAAATTAAAGCCCTTTTTTGACCTGCAGCTGGTTTATCTCTCTTCCCCCTACGTAGCAAACGCTTGGCAAACAGTTCTCTGGATTATTTCCATTTCTTCCGTCCCAACCACATTCCCCAGTAAGTTTAATATTGCCCAATCAAACGGCCAATCACCAGACACAATCAGTGCCTATCCACAGCAAGTGACTTGACTTCTTAGAGGCCTCCATTTTCCCCTTGGTATCTGGAATGTACAAACATGCCAGGGGCAGGACTGGATGTTTTCTGTTTCTAGTGTACTGGGTATAGAAGGGAAAGAGCACGGAATGTGGTCAGAGAGAAGCATAGTCCGCAGGAGTGTGGTGGAGATCTCTTCATTTCTGGAGTGATGGACTTGTGTCTTTTTTTCATTGCTTAGAACCTTGCAGATTCTGACCTTTTGATGTTGAACTCAACCCTGGCAAGAAGTTTACTTTGGGATTATTGGTGAGGAAAGACTTTACCAGGCAAACTGTTAGTGAAAACAAAACCCAAGTGGACCCTTTAAACTTAAGAAAAGGGTTGGTTCCAAAGTCTTAAATATCTTGTCTCCCCATGGAGTACAGGGAGACAGACCCATGGGAATGTTGGGAGGAATTCTGAAAACCGGTTCTGTGGTTAAATAGATACTTGCTGCAGAAATGTATCTTAGATTCCTGCCACAAGAATGCATCTCAGAAATTTCTGAGAGATATAAAACCTTACAAACTGTGGAAGCCTTATTTCTTTCAGACAACTCATTGCATCTCTAAATTTCCTGGGAATGCAGTTTGAAGAAGACTGCCTGGAAATCACCCTTTGCTTTAGTAATTTAGGAGATGATTGTAACTCCTATGCATTCTTAAAAATATCATCACTCTATCAGACTATCAGTAAAGCACAGATCAAATTGAACTAAGTTCAAGCCATTACATTTTCTTGAAAAGAATGAATTTTACTCAAATTCCTTCCTTTCTGTCCTTCCTGCCCCATTAACAGTCTTGTCTTTGCTGATAATTAATCTGATTCGAAGATTACATATCAAATGGATTAGCTGTGTATGTGTGAAAAGGAAGACTTATTTTTACATTAATAAATTTCAAAGTCAAAAAGTTAAAATTCAGTGTGATTCTAATGTTATATAGTTTTTTTCCCCTCCTTCTAAGTATCTTTCTTTGCCCAGCAGATCCTACCAAATACCAAGCATGGTAAAAATCTCTGCAAAAAGTCCATCTTAATCTTAATCACCAGTGGTTTCTTTGACAACGTTAATTTACAATTTTCCAAAGTATTAAGACAATTGGAAGGCAGTGGAGGACACCATTTATTGTTTCATTCCTTGGCTGGAAAACAAAGGAAAGCTTGAATCTGTATGTTGGAAGTAACTGTCATTGGATATCCAAGCCCCGAAAGGAGAAACTTGAGTGAAAGGATGGAAAATGTCTTGTGGTTTAGGGGATTATTCCATGGTGAAGTCATCAGTTTCAGAGACAGAGGTCGATGCCATTGGGTGTCACTGGCACTCAGTCAGGATGGATTATGTAACAGATAATAAAATAGGCTTGCTTGGTGTGAACCACTCTTTCAGCTGGTTCTCCCACTGGAAAAACTATCAAACTACCATGGCTTTGAAAAGGGCAGGTGGATGATACTTCTGATTTCTTGGGATTCCTGGTGGTTTCCTTCCCAAGTTGCCTGATAGATCTGTTCTATTAAGAGACCACATCTAATTGAGACATCTCCTAGCTAAGCCAGTGCTCATGTTTTGCATTGCGCATGATCCATGGATAACCTGACTCCTCCTTCAAGTTCTGTGTGATGAACAGCTTAGCTTGGGATTTCAGCCGGACCGAATCCTGTCTTCCTGTGTTCCTGCCAGCTCACTGCCAATGCTTGGGAGACTGGAAATTGGGAAGGAAATTTGGTTTCTTCTTGCTCTTCTCCAGTTTAGCTCTTGCCTACGCACTTCGACATCAAGAGGTCCTGTCTTCTGATTTTTTGAAAATTATTGTTTATTTCTTCCTAAAATGATTGCTGCAAATAACCACAGAATCCAAGATTTAGGGTGCTGGAAACATAAAGAGGTTACAGTGCTTGCCTTGAATGGAGCTGACTCCAGATTGGTCCCCAGCACTGTCCATGGTCCCTAAGCACCTCCCAAAGTGATTTATGAGCACAAAATCAGGAGTGACTCCTGAGCACAGAACTAGGAGTAAGCCATAAGCACCAACACCCTTGATCACCATCACCCCTCCCAAATAAAACTCCTCAAGATTTTCCATTAGTAACCAGTTATTACTCCTGGTTATTGTTATTCTTATTGCTAGTTTGTTTAAGGGGTGACTCTAAGAAATGGAAAGAAAATTATTTTGATGATTAAACAACTCCCAGCCTGATTCTAGGTTTTAAAATAATTGGTGTTAAAAGAAAATTAAATTGTTCAATTTACTGGCATTGGTCTCAGTTTACTAATATTGATCAAAAAGGAGAGGTCCAACTATATTGTCTCCAAATCCTAAGCTTTTCCCAAACATTCATTTTATCTTTGATATGTATTCTCTCATGCTCATATTTTTCCAAGAGGTGTGTCTTTCCAAAATGTACATACTATTTTTATTTGTTTGGGGAACTCACCCTCAGTGGTGCTTGGGACTATTCCTAGGGATGCTCAAAGGACTATGTTGTGCTAGAGATCAAACCCAGACTTCTGGTGTCAAACCCAGACTTCCAATATGGACAGCAGGCAGTCAAGCCTGTTGAGTTTCTCTACACCAATCCCTGCTCCCTCCCCATTTACACATTCAATTTTTGCTGGCGCTGAGTATACTCACATTTCAGTCATATATTCTATCATGAGTTTTCAGACAGATTGTATGTTTATAAATAAATTTTACATTCAAACTGTTTTGGAATAAGTTAGGTATAGATAAAGGGATAGATATAGTAGATTTGGATAATAATTTCCTTTCACTCAGATCTTTGGATTTTGCTAAGAGTGTGGACATGGCTTTCACAATCACAGTGACTAGATATGGGGTTCCTTTTTGGTGACAAGTTTTACTAAGAAGTTTGTGTAATTGAACTCAATACAGGAGCTCAGTCTTGCCAAGACAACAAACATTCTGCTCTGCTATTCTTATCACCAGTAGGCATTCTAACTCCCAATTGCATCACTTTTTATTTCATACAGATTGTCAGTCACTGGAAACATTTCAGGCCAGCCTTACCATTTTCCTTGCTGGCATGAAAGCAAATTTACTAAGCTAATACATTACCCCTGCTTTTTTAAAATATGAGCATTGGTTGGCAATTTGTGCCAAATGCCTTACGTAAATTTCTCCTGGAAGCCCTAAACTCTAATCTGAATAAGAAAACAGGAACAACTTCTACAGATGTTAAGAGAAGGCACACAGAGATGTCATTCTTTGGGGGTTATCTAGCTATCTTTACAGTCATTTTTAAGAATTGGAAATAGACCCCAATGATTCTGATTGTTCTGGGGAAGATTGGGAAATATATAGAAATGTTTAATCCTTTTGGCTAATGCATGGTCAAAGAAATTTTTTCCTTGTTATTTTAACATTTCAAATGGTTATAACAATACATTTCTTTTACTTTTAGAAAAATAACTGATTCCTGGAGATTATTTCATCTACTCTTTTTCCCTGTACTTCAAAAGATGTAAGTAAATATTTGGGAAAAAAAGTACTCATTTTGAAAAACTGTTTAGACTCAACCACTCCAGGGCCAGGTATCACCAACACAGTCTTCTCAACACTGTTGTCCCTTTCAAAAAATTGTCTCCACTAAAAAATTATCTATTCCTTAATTATTTGTATCTATCATGCTTCGAAGGCCACCATCATTCTTTTTAAAAGATCTGATCTTTTCTCCACCTTCCTTCTCTTGATCTGGTAGCATTTGGTACTGATGACCACACCCTGGTTCTTTCAACTCTCTTCTATAAGCTTTTGTAACATCAAAGCTTCTTGGTCCTCTATCTCTTGACAACTCCTTTTCCTCCTGGAACTTCCCTGGGGTGCTCTGCAAAGCCAGTGTTCCCATCACTGGCTCTACTTGCCTGCCCCCAACCTGTGTGCCATGACTTCATCTATTACTTCAAAGCTGAGACGCTCATCTTTCTATCTCTTCTGTTTCCAGCCCTCTGCTTTTGACTGCTTTCCAAGCACCTTTGCTTGGATGCATCACAATAGCAAAGTTAGTTTCCTTTCTCAACTCCTTTATTACCATGAGTGGTGTCATTACTTTTCTAATTATAAAGATTCGCTATCTTGAATTAATTCTTTAGATTTTCTTTTCTTTCCTCACATGACTTTATCTTAGATGATAAGTACTCGCCATTTTTTATTAAGATTTCACATTCTTAGTATGACTGATAAATTGCCCATATACCGAATAGATAACATTGTGGCCTATTTGGAAGCTATATTACATGTGAATGATTTGGCCTGTAGCCACAGAGCAAGATCATATCCAGACTAGAAGGATAATCATGATACTTTGAATCAAATTTTGAATCAAAAGTAATGGCTAGGACAGATCTGTTATCCTATCATTTAATCTGTTCATCTTTTTATGAGCTACCAACCATCCATGCATTCATCCATTATCCACCCATTGACATAACCATCTATTCATCTGTCTGCCCATTAATTCATCTACCAAGTGAAAACTCATCTTTCCCTCCTTTCATCCACCATCCACTGGCCTAGCAATCCACCTGTTTATCTATCAGTCTGTTGATTCATCCTTTCATCCGTCCATCAACTAACTACTCACTCACTGATTCGCTCATCTGTCCATATATTCATTCATCCATAATTTATGCTTTCATCTATTTGTGCATCCATACATTCGCCTTCCTATCTGCTTTTCTACCACCTTACCTATGGGTTGACCTATCTATCTTTGGTCTTAGTCTTAAGGTTTTTTTTAGTCTTAAGGCTTCTGGTGGCACTGTTCACATTTTAAACTGGGGATAGGAGAGTTCTGTCCTTTGAAAGACGGCTTAGCAGCATCATCAGTAACTATACACTAGATTTCAGTAGTATCCCTGTCTCAGTCATCACCACCAAAAATATCTTCTAACATTGCCAAATGTCTTTAGATGACCAAATCTCCCTTCTTATCCCATTAAATCCATTGTTCTATTTCTAACATTAAAATATCTGACTTCCAACAGATGTTTAAGACAACAATCATCTTAAATTCCATGGAAGTCTTTAAATTACACTATTTTATAATATGTTACTTAGATATGTTATCAATGTCTTTCCTTTCCAATTACACAGATGTCCTATAGGTAACAATATTAAGTCTACATTGTATAACTATATTTATTTGTTTATTTAAAAGACATAAAATTATAAAAATAGAAATTCTCTATTGGTTTTGGGTCCATAGCTGGTGGTACTCAGGATTCCTACTGGTTCTGACTCTTTTTCAGGGAAAAATATGCAGTTCTGGGCTACAGTTCTCAAAAGGAGAGAAAGAGAGAGAGAGAGAGAGAGAGAGAGAGAGAGAGAGAGAGAGGAGAAAAGCAAAGTGCTTGCCATAGCTTGTGGGGTGAGGGAAACTGGGGGATGTTGGTATTGGGGAATTGTGCACTGGTGGAGAGATGGGTGTTGGAAACTGATGTATGTCTGAAACTCAATCATGAACAGCTTTGTAATGATCTGTCTTATGGTATCACTGTCACTGTATCACTGTCTTCCCATTCATCATCAATTTGCTCGAGCGGGTCTTATGGTGATTCAATTAAAAAATGCAGTTCTGGGATCAAACTGGGGTCATCCATTCAAGACAAGTGACCCTCTGCTGTCTCTCTAACCCTGAAATTGAAATTCTTATCAATGATTTGTGGTAAGATGTCACCAAAGAAAAAACTTTGCTCTATAGAAATTGAAAGACAATAATGTTCCTAAGTACAGTTCACTCTCCTGGGTTCAAAGTCCAGCTTTGCTGCTTTACATGGTCTCTGATTTTTGAAAACACTCATTTTTAAAAAAAAAATGACTAGTTATTTTCATAGTTTTGTTGTGAGTGAAAAAATGAATAATTTTAAAGCCTGGTACATAGTACCTTCACTGTTGCACCAACATGATATATGTTGAACTTTATCTGGTGGGACAACTCTAGCCAAAGGTGCAGGAAGTCTGGGCATGGTTGCTGAGTGCCTCTCCTCACACTATATTTGGACGCCATTCTCTACCACTACCATTTTCATTGGCTGGGAGTTGAGTATTGGCCACTCCCTGGGCTGAAGTCAACCAAAATGTCTACAGCTATATTACTATGAAGCTACGTATACAACTCTGGGTGTCTGTTTCCATATTCATGCAATAGCATGTGATTTGATAGAGCAAGTTCACCTCAAGTGAACTCACAATTTAGGGAGTGTTTCGGATCTAGCACATGATGTTTTCCCCATTGAAATTGCATTCTTGCAGACTGTAGTGGTGACCCCCAATTCACATATCTACTAACCCCCTATTTACTGAACCCACCTCTGATTCAAGCTGAGTGGACACGGCAAGGAATACTTTTTCATTCCAGCTCCAATTCTGTCCTCTTAGAGATGAAAATTAAATAGTAGGAGTGATATGTCAGGCATAGGAATGATTCAGAAATCTTACATATGTTTCCTCTATCATGCCTATATAAGAAAAAGAAACTGCAGACTGGATCTGAATAAGAGACAAGCTTGAATTTCCACTCTGCCATGCTATGGTTCTTCATTTGGATAATGAGCTTGTCAAACTGATTGTTTGTGGAGATTAACAAAAGCTATATTACAAAGACCCAGCTCGATGCATCCATGTACTTCATAAGTCATTTCAGTGCTAGTAATTATTTTCTCTCTTACCACATCATGTACAAAAAAATGGTTGGGCAGATTTTCATTAAATGGAAAGGGAATGTTTGGGAGGTCAGATGAAAGATGACACATTAGCCTGGAGAGGGCAGATGGCCCTCTGATAGCTGTCCACAGGCCCCCTGATGCCTTGCTGCATCAGGCATATCTTTTTTGTTGCTGCTGTTGTCCCAGTTTCTGACAGCATTAAGTTTGGGGTCCTTGTCAGAACCCACGCATCTTCGTACACCTTAGAGACTATTAGAATTGGGACTTTGCTCTTAGTCATCACTTTTGTGATGAGAGATTTGGAACTCAAGGATAAGCCTCATGGCATATCTGTGGGACAGATTGGGTGTGGCTCACTAGCCACTTCTCCCCAACCAGCTTGTGACCAACTTGTTCAAATTCTTCCCTACTGGAGGCTTCCCTTCCTGCTTTAGAGGCTTTAGCCTTGTTAGACAGATGTTCTCCAAAACCAAGTGGTGGAGCTACATGGCTAGGCTAGAAGGGATAAGTTCTAATCTCTTGGATGGGTTCATTTGAAGACAGATATAAGTTGGCCTCTCAAGTGAGAATGACTGAGAAGGGTCGTATATGTGAAGAAGTTGTCTCCAAGTGTTGAATTCCAGTTGGCTGAGGCAGGGTGAATCATAAAGAAATAACATAGGAATCTGCTTAAAATTGACCAACTTTTAGGAGTCCTCCCGGCAGTGGGTCTTCAGAGCAAGATAAGACATGATCCCCCTACAACTCACGAGGCTAGCTCATGGTCAGTTCAGAGGCAAGCTCATGTTTAGATATGTGGAACAGTTAACCAGTGACAAGATGGTGAAACTCACGCTTAGAAAACTTGAACTTTTTTAGTTCTTGTAGCCGGAGAGACAGTGTAGGGATTAAGGCACTTGTCTTGCTCACAGCTGACCCATGTTCAAATTCCTGGCACTATCTACACTTCCCTGAGCAATGCCAGTAGTTGCTACCAAGCACAGAGCCACTGAGCACTGCTGGGTGTGGTCCCATGACTAAAACAATTATTTTCATTAAATTTTTTTTTGCTTTAAGCTAATAAACTAAAAAAAACAACAGAATGGTTATAAATAGCACTTTCTTGTTAAAATTTGCATTTTCTAGAGAAAAACTGTTAATGGGTATGTTGTTTATTTTATTCGTGGCTTAATTTATTTTTTTAATTCAACCTGAAAACAGCCTGCTTAATGGGCCAAAGTTACTTTAAACAAAAATGATCATTGTCCTGGCAGTATTAGGGGCAAAATCCTGACTTCCTAGATAGCCAGTTTACGTGTATGGCAAATTACAAAATGAAAAGTGGACACTGAGAACTTGACCAACATGTTGAAGTTCCACTAGGTGACCAAGTGACAGATGCTGTGACATCTTATTTTCAATGACTCTGCCACCTGCTGAGGCCAGTTCCTCTCCTGTCCCCACTTTGAGGGTGAGGCTCAGGCTAGGCTCAGCTCGGACAAGTCTCCTGCCTGAGGTCCTTCAGGATTTGACAGTGACAAGGTCCCTCAGCCAACCGTGGGTTTGACAGTGACGTTGTAACATCCATCTGGGCTGCACGAGCAACTAAGCTCTCTTGGCTGTCATGACAGCATTTTTTGGGGCAGTGTCAGTGACATCATCAGGTCCTCCAGTAAGTGATTCTGTTCCACTTTCTTCTGAGGAAAGAAAAAGAATCCCAGGGCACCATCTCACTTCAGGTTGGGAGTTTTCAAAACCTCCTAAAAGTAAAAATCACATGAGTTAAAGAGTTAAATTTTCCTAGTTTTCCTTCCTTGTGACCGTCCACCCTGTGTCCTCTTCTCTGTGCGTGGTCTTCTTGCTGAAGTAATGATCTGGGACAGGGTCAGGCGACCCATGTGAGGCAGTGAGGACAGGAGAGGGGACCTTCAGTATAATGGACACAGGCACAGGTGGCCCTCAGGGAGTCAGAGGTCAGTCTAGGTGACCCCTGAGATTTAGTTAGTGGAGACAGACCCTTGGGATAAATGGGACAGGCCAGGGTCCCTATTCCAGCTGCTTGCCAGATGGGTCCTTAGACTCCTCTCAAGAGGCCAAAGTGTAGCTGCATATTGAGGAACCCTTGAACATTCAGATATGCTGGTGAAATGGGCATGGCCAGACTTTCTAGAATCTTCATGGCTATGATGGCAGATCAGACACAAGGGGAGCAGGACTTTGGTGGATGCTGGGTTTTCTGAGGGGAACATGCAAGAAGTAGCACATTGCTGAGATGACACACATGTCTCCATTCTTGGGGGCAGCACCACATAGATGAGACACATGTCCCCATGCTCAGTACAGCTCCTAGGGTTTTGGGGACCCAAAGCTATGATGATGTGGGGCACTTTAAAAAATTAGAGTCCATCCATCTACATATGTACATATATACACATATACTCACATACATGTCTCTGTAGGTGTGCATTCTGAGGACCCACTTTCCCTCTCTCTTTTCCTTGCTTGTTTAAAGATCTAATCCTCTAGGTCAGTTCCACGTTTTCCTAAATGCTCCTATCAATCATTATTTTAAGCTGTCTTCATTGTGTCATCTTTTTTTAGTCCATGGGACAAGGTGGTGACCCAGAGTCATTTGTGCTAGCTAGCATCCGTGGATTTCTTCCCTCTTCAGCTTTGGGGTCACACTCTGGCAACTCAAAGCTTACTCCTGGCTCTGTGCTCCAGGGTCACTCCTTGCAGTGCTCAGGGGACCATGTATTGTGCCGGAGATCAAGCCTGGGTCAGCTGCGCTCAAGGCCTTCACCCCTCGACTGTCTCCTCCATTCCTCAACTGCCTCTTAAGCCAAGCTGTACATCCTGAAACACTGACTGTGTCCTGAGTTAATTCTCAGAGAAATCAAGACTCATTTCTGGAGTTTTGTGCCTCATGTCATGAACATAGTGTGTATCTCTATGGCACGTGTCTGTCTTAATTGTGATCTTAGTATTACACTAATTTTATAGTTTGCCTTAGCTGGTAAGGCAAGCTTCCCTTCCTTCTGCTAAGAAAGATTTTCTTTGCCATCTTCAGTTATTTATGTTCCATTAGATCTTTAAGATACACGAACTCACATCTTCCCAATCCTGTAGAATTAAAATTAGGGGAGATTGAGAAGACTGAGAGGGAGGGAGAGAGAAATGAATTAATTAGCAAATAGCATTTCGGCTTAAAAGACAGACTAAACTTCTAATTAGGAAAATAATTGAACATTCTTCTCCATCAGGTATATATTATATATGATCATACATTTCATATATATTCAATAAAATATATAAGGCATATATGCCAGAAATTTGAATTACATGTCTGGTTCCTAAAGCATCGGGGCTATCTCAGGAAAAATTCCAGTTTCTGGTTTTTTTTTTTTTTTTTTTTTTGGTGTTGGCTTGGTAGGACCATAAGGAAGCCTCCTCAAAAGTTTGTGTGTGTGCAGGGTGGGACTGGAGCGACTTTGATGTGTCATTGTCACCCGATTTCTGTGGTTTAACTTCTGCTCCACCTAAAGTTGGGGGAAGCGGGTCCTGGCAGTGGCACTGCGTACACACGCGAACACAGGGTTTCTTGGAACATAAGCTCCGTGCGTTAGTCTCCAGGAGACGTTTCAGGGAAGAAGCCGGATTCCCGTGGCCAGCCTCACTGGGCCAGTGGGCATTACTGTTCTGGGACATGAAAAATCACATGAAGGACTTGACGGGCAAGTTTCACAGACACATTCCTGTGGTTTTCTGGTTGTTTTTAGAAATTTAGCCATGACTTTAAGTTTCTAATTACAGGATTTTGTTTTTATTTTCAAAAACAATGTGGTCTTGATGTAGATAATCTCTTGGGTGGATCTCTCGACACTATTGACGATTTCTTTCTTTCGGTTTTTTATTTTTTGAAGCAAAATATTTTCTTTTTCATTGAAACTTGTTTAGAAAGAAGTGAGAGGAGAGAAAAAGAGAAATCTGTGCTCAAGAGGAGACATGGACTTCTCCAGAGTGGAAATAAACAGAAAAACAGAGGCAAGCAAATAAGATGCATGTTCAAGGGAGAACATGGCTTGAAGAGTAAGTCCTGGAGGGTTTCTTCTTAACAAGTCCAGCATCGTAAAGTCTGTATATTCTTCCTTCAGAGAATGGAAGTTTAATGCTGGAAGGAGTAAGCTGGGTGATGTTACTTCCCTTCCCTTTCCTCTGCGGTTCCACCAAGTTCAACAGAGTTGTTTAGGCACTGGCAGATACTTACCACCAGACTTGGAACCTAGAATATGTGTGTGTTTTGAATTTGTTTGATTCTCGTCTATGTTGTTTACCAAATTTTAGTAGGATTTAGCTTCTAGGGCTACGGGCCTGCAAAGATATTGTTCTATATTTAGATACAGAAAACTACATCATTCAAAGGGGAAAAATACAGGCCTGAAATTGTTTTTCTATGTGGGGTGAGTTATAGAGAGAAGTAAATGGAATGGATTTGAGTATGATTGTTCCTTTCCTCCACCTCCCTTAAACAATTCCTTGAAAAAAATTTAGGCAGAGTGTGTGATTTCCAAGGCTGTTGATAATAGAGTTTTAGACATTGTGTGCTCTAACTGCACACACATACCATCAGCATCCAAGTCTTCTCCACCAGCGACCCAAGGTTACCTCCTACCTCCACCCTGTGTCCTCACAAAATCTTTACAAAGTTAATTAGTATGGTTTGGGTCATCTGTTTTGCAACAGTATTGGCTTAGATCGCTTTGATGTCCATGTTTGCCTCACCTCTGTAGCTATCAACGTATTGTACCTGAGACCCCTGACCAGTATCTGTATGCTGCCTCCAGTCCACTCTCCTCCCCCACTTCCGGGCTTCCTCAGTTCTGTAATCTGGGGTGAAGAGTTGGACCATTTCCATTCCCTTCTTTTCTCTCCAGGGCTACCACTGATCCCTTCAGTTCCTCCTGTGCCTTGTTTTTTTTTTTTTTTTTTTTGGTTTTTATTATACCACCGTGAGACATACAATTACAAAGGTGTTCATAATTGGATCTTGATAATACAGTATTCCAGCACCCATCCCTCCACCAGTGCCCTATTTCCACCACCAATGTACCCCACCCCCTCCCGCCCCCCCCCAGGCCGCCTTAATAGCAGGTACCCCTCTTTCTCTCTCTCTTCTCTCTCTCTGTCTCTGCATCTCTCTCCCTCTTATTTTACACATTGTGGCTAGCCCTGCAGATATTTAGAGTTTATCACTTAAGTCTCTTTGTGTATATTCAGTGGTGAGTTTTAATTTGCCATTACCATTTCCCATATTTATTAAAACACTGGTATCTATTTATATCCTATTAATGAATGCAGTCATTCTATATCTGTCCTTTTCCTTCTGACTAATTTCACTCAGCCTGATAGACTCCATGTCCATCCATTTGCAGGTAAATTTCATAATTTCATCCTTTCTGACAGCCGCATAGTATTCCATAGTGTAGATGAACCACAGTTTCTTTAGCCAGTCCTCTGTTCTCGGGCATTTAGGTTGTTTCCAGATTCTAGCTATAGTGAATAGCGCAGAGATGAATAAAGAAGTACAGATAGTGTTTCTGCTATGTGTTTTTCGGTCTCTAGGGTATATTCCCAGGAGTGCTATTGCTGGATCAAATGGGAGCTCAATATCTAGCTTTCGGAGGAATGCCCATATTGTTTTCCAAAAGGGCTGGACCAGTCGGCACTCCCACCAGCAGTGGATGAGAGTCCCTTTTCCCCCACATCCACGCCAGCACCAGTGAACAAAAATATTTTTTAAAAAATTTTTTATTATACCACTGTGAGATGTACAACTACAAAGATGCTCATGTCTGGGTTTCAGTCATACAGTGTTCCAGCGCTGATCCCTCCACCAGTGCACATTTCCCACCACCAATGTCCCCTGATTCCCTCCCCCACCCTCAGCCTGCCTCTGTGGAAGGCACTTTGCCTCTTAATTTCTCTCTCTCTCTTTCTCTCTCACTTCGCTTTCTCTCTCTTTTCCTTCTCTTATACATTGTGGCTTGCAATACATAACTGGGCCCCCTGGGATGAATCAGGAGCCATGGCAGAGCCTGGCAAGCTACCTGTGGAGTATTCGATATGCCAAAAGCAATAACAATAATGGACCTCATTCCCAACGAACGGAGATGTTACTGGTGCCCACTGGAGCAAATCGATGAACAATGGGAAGACAAGTGTTACAAGTGATACAAGTGATCATGTATATCCCTTTGCCTGCATTCAATTGGAGCACTTAAAAGAAGTTTTAAGGCACTGGTCAAAAATATTAAATTATGTTGAAATGTAAGTCATGGATCAATCTGAGAGTTGCTTTTCAATCTGTAGAAATAACTTCTTAATGATTATGTCATGACCTTTCATTTGTCTTAGTCATTTCCAACTGTTGCTGTAGACCTGTAGTAACCCCCTTTTCCCCATCTGCCTGCTGAAATCGCCTACCTAATTGAGGAATTAGAAGATATAGAATTGTCTGGTGAAACTGATAATGAAAGTCTCGTAGACAGCCACGTAATCCGATAGAACTAATAATGTTTATTATTAGTTTATTAGCTGAAGTGTTTCTCTCTGGACAGTGGTGGATCTGGTTGCTAAGATCTTTTTTTTTTTTTTTGGGTCACACCCAGCGATGCTCAGGGGTTTCTCCCTAGCTCTGCACCCAGGAATCACCCTGGCGGTGCTCGGGACCATATGGGATGCCGGGATTGAACCCAGGCCGGCACAGGCTGGCCGTGTGCAAGGCAAGCACCCTACCTGCTGGGCTATCGTTCCAGCCACAGGTTGCTAAGATCTTTATGCAAAGCACTATAGGAAGAACAGTTGTGATTTCTAAGAGAGCAATTTGTCTCTGGTTTCATATTGGGATCTCGATCTTTATTTTGCTGTGTCCTTTGGCTTCTAGCTATTTTCTTAGTGCCCATGTAAACAAATTCCTCATGACTCATTATTTTTAGTTGAATGATGACAATAAGTGACCTACCTGTTAGTATTTCATGACATCTGATAATCGAACAACCTTTACTTCCCTTAGACATACTGGACACTACTTTGAAGTGATACTTCCATCTTCACACTGTGCAGAAAGAAACTGTAGCCAACAATTTGAGCCAAACAATTTGATAACTTAAGCTCTTCGAATGACATCATCTGAAATAAGACACTTTCAGAGGGCATACACGTAGTAGGTTAGCTAATTAAGAGTGGTGACATTCTTGGCACATACCAAGTGCCATTACAAGGGAAGTATCTTTAAACTCTCCCTTCCTTCTCTGGCCTACCTTAAGTAAGACTCTTACAGAATTACCATGCAGCTAATAGCATCCTTCACACTTGTTAAAGGTCAGCAGCCATAAATCAGTAAATAGTGACTTCCTAAAGTTTAGTTCAGGAAACAATAAAGGATTCTATATCCAACTTAAAACTGGGAGAAAAACTGAGCTGGATAGAATGTAATTGCTGAAGTTAAAATTAGGCAGGTCACCTTACTATTATGGAAAAAAAACTTGGAAGCCTGGCAACCAAATAAATAGATGAAACTTCCTTGCCACTTCAATAAGCCTCTTTTAGTCCTATGTTGAGACATTATTCTAGAGACATAAACCGTCTCACTCAACAAAATTGCTCCCTAAACTTGGTTTGGGTGCAAATATAATTATTAAAATTATAGGGTCATACCTATGTTGTATAGATTTACAATCTGATACTGAAAGAAATCTTAAAAGTCATAACAGTCGACCTCAGTTTTTCATAAGTGGAAAGAGACCAGGGCTGGGATTTTCCCAAGCTGAGTCAGCTGTAATTATCTTGATTTATTCAGTGTCAAAACTGACATTCTGTGAGTGACATCTTATATTGATCAATTAATTCTTTTCTCTCCAGCTGAATATGATTATGTTCAAATTTATCATTCAGCAGACATATACTAGTTGTTCAGTAAAAAGTAAAGAACAAAACTTGAAAGTCAAAAGTGATATAGCAGTCAACATTCTTTAATTAACAAAGGATAATTCATGATCAAAAACTTTTAAAAACATTTCTAGTGCTAACTTTTTAATGTTGTTAAAAAATGGCATTAAAATCATTATTGCCACCTACTACCCGCTAGGTGGCAATATATCATTTTCTTTACAGTCTGTTTCCCCATGATAGATTGAAAATACCTCTTCAGTAGTTTCTCTCTTTCAATACATTTGTGGAAAATTAAAATAGGCAAAACTCAAGAAAGAAACATGAGAAATCAATGATGTATTAAGATAGGGGACAGGGGTTCTTTTATAAAACCCAGAATTAAAATTGAAGTAATAAATTCTGCTTCATATATGCTTGTGATTAAAATTTACACTTAATTTACATGACCACATTTAAAATGTGATAGTGATTTGTTATTTAATTTAAATCGAGTTTATTTATGATTGGTGGAAAAAGCGCTGAAAATTGTTCTAGTCCCATTACTTAAAATAGCATCCTTAAAACAGAACTGAAGATAAAAGTAAGGAGGCTAGAGGAGGGCTTGCCTTATATGTGGCAAACCTGAATTCAACCCCAGTATCCCATATGGTTCCCAAAGTACCTCTACAGTAATTTGAGTGAATAGCAGGAGTAAGCCCTGAGCATCACTTATGTGACTCCAAAACCAAAACAATCAAATGAAAGATTAGATCATAATAGCTTTTAAAATTTTATTACTTTTTCCATGGCCTATTTTCACTCATGACCTTGATCCAAAACATACTTTATAAATCACATTTTTAAAGTTTATTTATGTGAATACTTAAAGATAAGTTGATGCAGATCCAAAACATGCTGTTGTGTAACACTCACGAGAGGTTTCAGTAAACTATCTGAAAAATAAATGTATTAGTCAACTCGATCTGCCATAACACAGCATCATACATTTAGGGAGCATAAGCAACAAAAGCTAATTTCCTTACAATTCTGGAAGCTGGAGAAGCAAGACTGAGCTTTTTTAGTAGTTAGTTTCTTTTTTGTGGGTGGAGGTGTTGGACAACACCTGGCAGTGCTCACAGCTGTGTGCTCAGGAGCTGTCCCACCAGCTGTCCCACCTGTATTGAACCTGGGTTGACTGTGAACAAGGCAAGTGCCTTACCCCCCTACCATCTCTGTACTATCTCTCCAGCCCCTAAATTGGATTCTTTTTCTGTTCTTTCTCTTTGGATCACAGATGTTCACTATCAATGACTTAATATGTTTAAATATGTTTTGATCCTTCTGTTTGCTTATATCTTTATTTAAACACCAGGGTTTACAAAGTTGCTCGTGATGATTTGCTACAGGCATGTAATATTCCAATTCCAAACCCACCACCACTGTCTCCTTCCCTATGCCATTGTCTTTTTTGGCTGCACACTCCAGGTCTTCTTAGAGTCAGGATAAGCTACCTCCCTCCACCCTCCCCATACTCCCAGAAGACTTAGCAGGCATACCCAGATAAATACTTAACTCTCCACTCAAATACGCTGCATTTTCTGGGTTATTTTCAAACTCTGCTACTCTGCCATCCCAGTAGGACCACACCAGACTGCATGGGATAGAATAAATCTTGACTAACAAAAATATTAATGCAGAAGCTTTAGCAAATCCTCAGACAACGGTTGAGATACAATTTCCACAGATTTTCTTCTATGGAAATATTTTTTTTATCTTTCCCTTAGCCATTTATTGGTAACAATTAATAGAAAAGATATTATTGTGGGTCTGGTAGCAGAGGCAGGCTTGAAGAATGGTTGAGAAAATGTTTGCTGATCTCTTTATTACACTTGGGTCACCTGATTTTCCTTATGTGTTTTTGCAATGCAACTATCAGCTCACACTTGAACTATCAGCTCACACTTAATTAACACAATTGCCAAGCTGGTATCAATACTTTATTTATTTATTTATTTATTTTGCTTTTTGGGTCACACCCGGCGATGCTCAGGGGGCTACTCCTGGCTCTGCACTCAGGAATTACTCCTGGCGGTGCTCGGGGATCATATGGGATGCCGGGATCGAACCCAGGCCGGCACAGGCCGGCTCGTGCAAGGCAAACGCCCTACCCGCTGGGCTATCGCTCCGGCCCCTGGTATCAATACTTTAAAGGCCTTTCAAGCACATCCTGAGAGACAGTGAATTGGGAGGCGGGGGAGCACAATTCAGTCATAAAAATGGGTAAATTTCTATACACAGCAGTGCTCCTTGTTCCTAAACTAAGCTTTTTTCATCTAGCCCAGAATTCTGGATTAGAAGTCCTCATTCTAGAGCTAAGGAAAGATCTTAGAGACAAACTGTTTCACAACGTTTGTTGCATGTCACTAACTGGCTCCACAATCATATTATCTGTAGATGAATTTGGACAAGTGAAGAATATTCTAAAAGCGCTCAACAAATTTCTTATGATTGAAGACTCATCTAGACAAATGTGCCCAAAAGTAGAGACATTCACTTGCAGAAGATAATAAAATGCAAATTTTTTGTTTGTTTTTGGGTCACACCCAGAAATGTTCAGGGGTTACTCCTGACTCTGCACTCAGGAATTACTCCTGGCAGTGCTCAGGGACATTTGGGATGCCAGAGATGGAACCCAGGTCTGGCCACATGCAACACACACTCTACCCACTAGACTATTGCTCCGGCCCCAAAGACGCAAATCTTGTACGTCAGCCACTGCCACCTTCCAAATCCCAGAAAAGGAGCCAAGTTCACTTAACAAGGTCCCAAGGAAATATTCTAACTTCAATGTGTGGAAAGCCCTGACCTCATCTAACCTTCTCATCTTACAGGTGAAATGGATGAGACTTAGAGAAGTTAGTTCATCCCAGGGCACACAGTTTAGGGACAGGAAAGCCAGGAGATTAGATGGAAGATTTCCTGACAAGTGGGAGTCCTGTACTTAAAAAGCAGGTTTAGTTTAATGGAATCTTGTAGCCCTAGTGCTCTGTATCAGATTGTATCTATCCTTGGGTTCATGCATGTCTTGACAAATCTAGAAGAGCAAGATTATCAAAGCTCTGGTTGCATTTCAAAGACACATTCCAGGAGCCTGTTTGACACACAGGGAAACTGTATTCAACTGAGTGTTGATTATGAAAATTCTTCTACTACTGCTATCAGGTTCCTCTGCCCTTCACCCCAGCCCTCTCAGATCAGACCTAATGCCTTGGCGGGAGGCAATTGTGGTGAGACTTTTGTAAATAAAGTAAATGAAGCCAATGGAGGCCTGCATTTTCCATTACGGGCAGTTTCTGCAGCTTAAACTAGCTTAGAATCACTCACCTTCTTGAAGAAGCAGCTTGCAACATCTTTGTAGCACCAGTTGGCAAAGAGGCAGAAGCAGCTGATTGGTAACTGGAACAAAGACTGAATTGGTAGCTCAAAAGGTTTTCAATTCTGAGACCCAGGTTCCATCCTTGGCATTCACGCTGCCCCCCCATACCTGAGCCAGGAGTAAGCCCTGAGCACTGCAAGGTGTGACCCAGAGAGAGAGGGAAAGAGAGAGAGACAGACAGACAGACAAACAGACAGACAAAGAGACAGACAGACAGAGAGACAGAGAGAGACAGAGAGAGACAGAGACAGAGAGACAGAGACACAGAGAGAGAGAGTGAGAGAGTGAGAAAGAGAGCAAAATCTCTAATTCTTGCACTGGAGCACGTGCTTTATATGCAGGAGACCCAAGTTTTTTTTTTAATTTTTTTTTATTTTACCACCGTGAAACATACAATTACAAAGGTGTTCATAATTGATTCTTGGTAATACAGTATTCCAGCACCCATCCCTCCACCAGTGCCCCATTTCCACCACCAATGTACCCCTCCCCCTCCCATCCCCCCACCCGCCTTAATAGCAGGTACCCCAGTTTCCTCTCTTTCTCTCTCTCTCTCTCTGTCTCTGCATCTCTCTCCCTCTTATTTTACACATTGTGGCTAGCCCTGCAGATATCTAGAGTTTATCACTTAAGTCTCTTGGTGTATATTCAGTGGTGAGTTTTAATCTGCCATTACCATTTCCCATATTTATTAAAACACTGGTATCTATATCCTATTAATGAATGCAGTCATTCTATATCTGTCCTTTTCCTTCTGACTAATTTCACTCAGCATGATAGACTCCATGTCCATCCATTTGCAGGTAAATTTCATAATTTCATCCTTTCTGACAGCCGCATAGTATTCCATAGTGTAGATGAACCACAGCTTCTTTAGCCAGTCCTCTGTTCTCGGGCATTTAGGTTGTTTCCAGATTCTAGCTATAGTGAATAGCGCAGAGATGAATAACGAAGTACAGATAGTGTTTCTGCTATGTGTTTTTTGGTCTCTCGGTACATTCCCAGGAGTGCTATTGCTGGATCAAATGGGAGCTCAATATCTAGCTTTCGGAGGAATGCCCATATTGTTTTCCAAAAGGGCTGGACCAGTCGGCACTCCCACCAGCAGTGGATGAGAGTCCCTTTTTCCCCACATCCACGCCAGCACCGGTTGTTCTTGCTGTTTTGGATGTGTGCCAGTCTCTGTGGGGTGAGATGGTACCTCATTGTTGTTTTGATTTGCATCTCCCTGATGATTAAAGATGAAGAGCACTTTTTCATATGCCTTTTGGCCATTCGAATTTCTTCTTTTTGGAAGCTTCTGTTCATTTCTTCTCCCCATTTTTTGATGGGGTTGGCTGTTTTCTTCTTGTGGAGTGCTACCAGTGCCTGATATATTCTGGATATTAACCCCTTGTCAGATGGGTATTGGGTGAATATCCTTTCCCACTCTGTGGATTGTCTTTGTATCTTGGTCACCATTTCTTTTGAGGTGCAGAAGCTTTTCAATTTTATATAATCCCATTTGTTTATCTTTGCTTCCATTTGCTTGGTCAGTGGTGTGTCGTCTTTAAAGATACTTTTCGTTTCGATGTCATAGAGCGTTTCTCCTATGTTTTCTTCGATGTACCTTATAGATTCATGTCTGATGTCAAGATCTAGAATCCATTTTGATCTGACTTTTGTGCATGGCGTTAGAAGGAGGTCTAAGTTCATTTTTTTACATGTAGCTGCCCAGTTTTCCCAGCACCATTTGTTGAAGAGGCTTTCTTTGCTCCACTTAATATTTTTTTGCTCCTTTATCGAAGATTAAGTGGTTGTATATTTGTGAGTGCGTTTCAGGATACTCAGTTCTATTCCATAGGTAGGAGACCCAAGTTTGATCTCCAGTACTACCACATGGTCCCCCAAGCTCTATCGTAAATGATCACTGATCACAGAGGCAAGAGTAGCCCCTGAGCACTACTGAGTATGAGCCCCAAACCAAAGTCAAACAGAAATGAAGATTCTCAATTCTATTGAAAAAAATTGGTAGACTGTTCTTGGGAGATTTAAGTCAGCGGCAAATCAGTGAAGGACAGGGTCATGTGCACATGGTGATGAGACAACTTTAGAAATGCTAAAGTTCTGGAATCTGCAGAGTAAAACTGCATCACTCCCTTGGGCTAGTGATGATCTGTAAACATGGGACGCAGTGGTTGTTTTTTGGGGGCCACATCTGGCAGTGATGGGCATTCCCCCTGTACTTTGTTACTTCTGACAAGCTCCATAAAGGGATCATATCAGGGTTGACCACATGCAAAGCACAAGCCCTATTCACTGTATTATCTCTCTGATCTAAACCTTTAACATTCTTTTGTTTTGCTTTTTTATTTTCCCTTCTTTCTACCCACCTGGCTGACCTCGAGCATGCTACTCAATGTTGATGCAGTAGGAACTGAGGAAATGGACTTATTAATCTTTAAAATGTGTCCTTACCTGAAACAATTCCAAAGCAAATCACCAAAGGGCCTTTTATTCAAACTCTGGGCCCTTATCTCTGAGCTATATATAATTGGCTCACTCCCAAAACAAATACATCTTTTTAAAATTTAAATGATAGAAGAAAGTCATATGTGAGCTATTAGCAATCATATGACTTGATGAAACTTGTTTTACCATGTTATTACCTTTAGTATGTGGGGAATTCAATTTTCTAACTATGGCCCTTAGTTTGAGTTTAGGCATGTTTAGAGGCTTAGTAAATGCTTTCAGATGGAGCCTCAAAATTCAAAGACCTCTGCTCTGGAGGCAGTTTTAGGGAATACACACCATTCTCACTTCTTCTAAGGATTGAAAATAAGCCCTCCAAAAAGCAGACAGATATAATAAATATGCCCTCACACCAAGCAAAGCATTTCTTCTCGCTATTTACTAATACTGATGGGAATTTTGTAGTCCACCCACTTCTCTTCTGGAAGGGAAAGAATGAAGGGGAGTCTAACAAGCCTAAGGTGGAAGGTGTCATGAAATGGAGATTCCGAGATGGAATTTAGAGAGGGACGGCATGCCCATGACAATAGACATGGTGGCATTTACTGTTCGGTCCCTGCTAAAGAAAATGGTCTAACTTGTACTCCCTCAAAATCATGTTCGTGAGGAATCGTAACTCACGGGTCTTTCTAAGAAAAATCCTGAAATAACACCCCCTTATTTTTTTCTCCCAACCTCCCTTCGGTCCTATAATACACATCTAAACACTGTGCAGCTTCTAACAGCATGATTTGCGTCCCTTTCTGGGCTGGGGTGTCGCTGTTTGGCTGTGTTTTTCTTAAAGGACTGGTGAAATCTTGCCAAAGGGGAAAACAGATCTTAAATCATTTGCTTGCCTCGGGAAAAAGAAGAATCAAAAATCATTTTTTTAAGAAACGCTTCATAGTCTATGAAAAAGTAACTCAACAGAGAAAAGGACCCTTTGAGTAGACCTACAAGTGAGAGTGACCCAGGCACATCTGGCCGGGAACAATGCAAGAATTATGCACTTCTTAGGTTTGAGTTCTGAGTTTTCCAGCACACATCTGGCTGTGCTCAGGACTTACTCCTGGCTCTGTCCTCAGGGGTCACTCCTGGTGGGCTCAGGGAGCCATATAGGGCACCGAGGACTGAATCCAAGCCATTCTTGGGGCCAACTCGCTGTACTGTTCCCCTAAATAATATGCTGGGTTTTTTTTTTTTTTTTCAGATTCCAACCTTCAACATTGGGTGTGCCTAGAATCTTGGTCAAGGGTAGAAATGATTTCTGGATTTCTCCCCTGAACCTGTAGTTCTGTAGAAGAGGGAGGGGGCCGGAGAGAAGGTGTAGAGGAATTTGGAATTGGTCGTTAGACATCGTAAGAGCTCACTGTTCCATGATCTTTCTTTCCTTTTAAAACTCAATTCTTTTCTCGGTTTATAATCTTATTACTTTCCTCTGGGGAATTTATTCCCTTGCAAATTTAATAAAGAAGATATTTATGAAAGTTTTCAATATCCACTTAAAACCAGGGTAAATTTATGAATAAAACAATGCTCAAGGTTTCTATTGAAAGCCACTAAAGACCTCAGCAGGAAGCAGAGAACCCCTGTGATGACCTTATGGTGACTGAATATCCTTTGTGGACACCATGTTCTTCAGCCAGCACCGAGCCCAGACAGCTTGCAAGCAAGATGCCATTTGTTAGATGTAGCCCAGGAAGAGAACAGGGTCACTCTTCTCATGCTTTTTGTTACTTTAGGCCACACCCTGTGGTGCTCTGGGTTTACTCTGCCTCTCTATCAGGGATCACTCTGGCAGGGCTCAGAAGTCCACATGAGGTACCAGGGCTCAGAAGTCCACATGAGGTACCACATGAGGAACCTTCATGTGGAACCTTCATGTGGAACCTTCATGAAGGACTTCATGAAGGACTTTATGAAGGTACCAGTCCTTCATGCGGAACATTCATGCGGAACCTTCATGAAGGACTGGTACCTCATGTGGAACAAGGGGTTACATCTCTGTACTGTCTCTCCAGTCCACAGTCTCTGCATTCTCTACCACCAAGGTTTCTACAGCAGGGATTTGTCTCACTGTCCTTTTCATTCCGAGTGCTATGCTGGTTAGTAAATTTTAAGAACAGGGAACTGTATGTGTTACTGAGGATTAGTATACCTAAGCCGATTTAAACTATGTGTAAGTGCATGAATAAGTATGCTTGATTTTTATTTCTCAAATATTTTATCAGTAACCCTTCTCAGTGACCCTTATGTGTTAAACTTATAGTTTAACACTAAGAAAAAATGGACAAGTAGTTAGTAACATCCACATTCTCAAGCCCAGTCCGTCTATCACTCCCAATTCTGCTTTAAAATGAGCAAAGAGGGCGGGAGCGATAGCCCAACGGGTAGGGTGTTTGCCTTGCACGTGGCCGGCCTGTGCCGGCTCGGGTTCGATCCCCCGGCATCCCATATGGTCCCCGACCCCTAACTCAGGAATTAGGGAGTAATTCCTGAGTGCAGAGCCAGGATTAACCCCTGAGCATCGCCGGTGTGACTCAAAAAGCAAAATAAATAAATAAATAAATAAATAAATAAATAAATAAATAAATAAATAAATAAATAAATAAAATGAGCAAAGACCTAATAATCATGGAAAATGATAAAACCAGCCTAGAATTGACCATTAAATATAGGCAAATCGATACACTAGATAACCTCTAAACGTATATATTGCAGTGCACAATGTGTAAGAAAAGAGAGAAAGAGAGAGAGAGAGAGAGAGAGAGAGAGAGAGAGAGGGAGAGGGAGAGGGAGAGAGAAAAGAGAAAGAACCTGCCATAGAGGCAGGCTAGTGGAGGGGGAAGGAATTGGGTTTATTGGTGGTGGGAAATGGGCACTGATAGGGGGATGGGTGCTGGAACACTATATGACCGAAACCCAAACATGAACATCTTTGTAATTGTATATCTCACGGTCGAATAATAAACTATTTATAAATAAATAAATAAATAAATAAATAAGTAAATAAATAAATAAATAAATAAATAAATAAATAAATAAAATGAGCAAAGACCATTAAAAGCAGTCAATGCTTTTGCAGAGCCTCTGCATCTGGCCTGGAGTTGCCTCCTACAGGCCACTTTGTAGATAAGAGGAAGACAGTTCGAATGTGGCAGTTCATCTGACCACGTATTCTATACTGGCTGGTATAAATATTCTCTCATGCTGCCACAATCATCATGGGACTAGCTAGATCTTACTGGTATATTTGCCTGGCCATGTTGGATCTCTAAGTAATTAGGCCAGAGAGAAATGCTGTTTGCCTTCAAGCAAGCAAGCAAGGCTCTCTGATAAGTCAAAGGCTAATATACTTAACAATCATAAAGTAAAGATGACACTCTTGTGAAGGCTTGGAGAAATATATAATTAGCTATAGAATATTCTTTGGTACAGATGCATGCCTTTGTATTCTGAGATACAGTTCATCTTAGAAGCCCCTCCTCCACTCTACCCTGCAGGGGCACTTCCAAGACAGATCTTTTCTGGGCAATAGTATCATCTCAAAGGGCCTAGGTGAGGTCCTGGGAGAAATTACCTGAGGGAATTTGGCCATGACTGCTTTCTAAAAACTGTAGCCTGCTTTCTTTCTGGGTCCTCTTTGGTTCTCTCTTTCTTACCTCTTCACTGTCTCCTCTCTTCAGGAGGGAGATGTGGGGGGAGGGTCGCCTTAACACCTGGTGCAGCCATCTTAAACTACATGTGGTGTGGCCGGGCTCAGCCGGGAACCCTGAGTTCAAGGTTTTCCTATTGCTGATTTGTATGCCAGAACCTGTGTAAGTAAAGCATTTTGAAACTTTGCTGGATTCGTGCGACTTTCTCCCTCCCTGGGCTGCCAAGCCCCTGGAGCAGAAGGCGATCCCTGACCCTGCTCCCAGATTTTGTGCAGGGCCCACCAGTGTTTCCCCACAAATGCCATAAAAAGACATCTTTTGGGGGCTTTTAGTTTGAATGTGGGCACACACGGCAGTGTTCAGGGCTTACCTTTGGTTCTGCACTCAGGGATCACTCCTGATGGGCTTGGGGGACCATATGGGGTGCCAGGGATGAGACTCTGGTCAGCAACATGCAAGGCAAGCAGCCTACCCAATATACTTTTGCTCAGGCCCCAATAGATTTGTTTCTTATTAATTAATTAATTAAGCAACTAGTTTATTTATTTGGTTTGGGGAGCAGACCTGGCAGTGCTCAGGGTTTACTTCTGATTTTTTGCTCAAAAATCACACCTGGGGCCGGAGCGATAACCCAGCAGTTGGGCGTTTCTCTTGCATGAGGCTGGCCCATGCTGGCACGGGTTCAATACCCGGCATCCCATATGGTCCCCTGAGCACCGCCAGGAGTGATTCCTGAGTGAAGAGCCAGGAGAAACCCCTGAGCGTAGCCAGGTGTTACCCAAAAAGAAAAAAAAAGAATCACTCCTGGTGAAGCTCAGGGACCACATAGGATGCCAATGATTGAACCCAGATTGGCCGCATTACAAGGTAAATGCTCTATTTGCTGCACTTCAGGCTCTCCACCCCCCACCAAAATATTTTTAGATAGGTGCTAAAGCATCTTGACCACCAAGAAAGAAAGTAACTTGTCACTTGTCGCTTGTGTTCCCATTGTTCATCGATTTTCTCGAGCAGGCACCAGTAATGTCTCCATTCATCGGGAATGAGGTCCATTATTCTTACTGTTTTGGGCATATCAAATACACAACGGGTAGCTTGCCAGGCTCTGCCTTGACTCTGGGATCATCCCAGTGGGGCAAAGGATTTTTCTATGTCAGAACATCAACCATCCACGGGGCAGAGCCCTTGGGGGTGTAGACAAGCCTGTCTCTCCTGTCTGCCACCTGCCAATGCAGCCGGGCACCCCAGCCACACCTGCAACACCATGAGGATAAAACTAAATTTTTGCCATGGACAAATTGGAGGCCAGAGAGATAGGTCAAAGGGCAGATCTCGGGCTTTGCAGTCTAGAGCCCTGAGTTTGATCCCAGTCCTGCATGCTCCCCTGAGCAGGACTGGAAACAAACCCTGAGCACAGAATTCAGTGTAGTCCCCAAGCACAGACAAATATGCCCCCAAATCTTCTGATACACCAAAATGAGCAAAATCGTCCTGAAAATCATATGAAAAGCTGGGCTGGAGATACAGTACAGTGCGGAGCATGCTTGCCTTCCATGTGGCCTGCCTGCATTCCCTGTGGTGTGATCCCCACTAGCCCATTTGGTCCCCAAGCAACATCAGGAATTCCTGGGTGCAGAGTCAGAGGTAAGCCTTGAACACGGTTGGGGGTAACCCCTGCCTCCAAAAAATGAAAGAAAAATAAAAGCTTCTACAAGAATGACTTTAGGGGCCAGAATGATAGTGTAACAAGTAAGATGCAATCCCAGTTCTACTCAGGAATCACCTATCCCCTGAGCCCTGCCAGGAGTGATTCCTTAGTGCCAGCCTGGGGGCAGCCCTGAGCACTGCTGGGTATGGTGCAAAACAGCAGAAAGAAAAAGAATAACTTTATTTGCTTTTCAAGACACAGTGTGCAGGGTAGAAATCCAGCTTGATGGGCTAGAGCACACGCAGAAGACCGGGATTGCTCCCCACCATCTCATGGTATGCTGAGCATCACCAGCAGCAGCTCCCGAACACAGCACCAGACGCAGTCTCTGAGCACCACAGAGTGTGGCTCCAAATTTGAAAAGCATGCAAAATGCTGCTGTGTGACTACCCCATAGGCCCAGAAGCAAAATGAATTAAGTTATCTTTTGAAAAATTATTTGGAATAGTATGTATATATAGTATACATGTGATGAGTGTATGTATATTAAACAGGTACATGTTGATAGGCACACACATGTATGTATATATGTAAATAATGAGATACGCAGGTAGATACTAAAGGAGGACCCCCTACCAGACCTCAGATCCTAGAAAACACTTTTATTTATTTATTTGGGGGTCACATCTGACGTGCTCAGGGGTTACTACTGGCTCTGCACTCAGGAATTACTTCTGGCAGTGCCCAGGGGAACATATGGGATGCCAAGGATCAAATCTTTGTTGGCCTTGTGCAAGGCAAATGCCCTCCCTGCTGGGCTATCATTCTGACCCCTAGAAAACACTTTTAAAGAAGACTTTTGTTTCTTCCTTGGTTGAAGGATGAGCCATACCTGTGTATCAAGGCTTTATTCCTGGCTTTACACTCAGTGATCACTCCTGGTGGGACTCTGAGGACAATATGGAGTGCTGGGGATCGAACCTGGATCAGCCACGTGGGGGGTTCCTCCCATGCTGGCTCCATAAGCTGAGCCCCTGCTTTCCATGAAGAGGGCTCAGTTTTATCACTAACACTGCATAGTTTGATCACTAACACTGCATAGTCCCCCAAGAACCACAAGGAGGAAACCACAGGCACATGCTGGAGTAGCTCCCAGCACCTCTGGGTATACCCAAGAACAAGAGAAGAAAGAGAGGAAAGGAGGAGACACGAGAGGATGGAAAGGAAAAGAGAAAAAAACTAAACTAAACCTTTTTTACTGTTTCTTCATCTATCAGTTATGGAGAATAGACATATTTCTTTAAATAATAGTAATTATAATGTAGGGGCAGCGGCCAGAGTGAAAGAACAGCAGGTAGGGCATTTGCCTTGCATGTGGCCAGTTCAGGTTCAACCCCCGGCATCCCATATGGTCTCCCCTAGTACCACCGGAGTAATTCCTGAGTGTAGAGCCAGGGGTAACCCTGAGCATTGCTGGGTGTGATTCAAAAAGCAAAAATAAATAAATCAAATCAAATTAGTAGGGCCAGGATGTCACAGCAGCGAGGGCCTTGCCTTGCATGTGGCCAACCTGGGTTTGATCCCAGGCATCCTATATGGTCTCCCCAATTACTGCCAGCAATGATCCCTGAGTGCTGAGCCAGGAGTAACCCCCTGAACATTGCTGGGTGCAACCAACTTCCCAGCTCCAACCCCCCAAAAAACGTTTAAGGTCTTTAAGTAAGTAAAGCCTAACTTGCCTTAGCAATGTGATCTGTGACACAGAGCGAATTCCCTCTTCTCTGCCTGGACCCAAAGACCAGCAGGCAGTGAGTCTCACCATGGGAGACAGGGTCTCTAGAACCTTCTTGGTCTCTCAGCCCACCTGTCAGGAGGGAAGAGATGGGAAGGGCAAGGTGGTGACCCCTGCTTCCAGGACCCCAGTTCAGCTTCAGGTCAGGCTGAACTTCCTAAACTCCATGCTCAAGTTCGCTGGCTTGTTTGTTTCCGCCTCAACATAAAGGCAGGATATTTCCTAGCTGTGCTCAAAACAGGCTCCAATTCAGGTTCCAAAAGCAGTCCAGGTTTCCGTTCCACAAGGGTGGTGGCTCTGTGTGTCCTTTGAGAGGGAGAACTGACTCTTGCACACTGTCTGAGCCACCAGGGTGAGCTCCGTGCTCAGCCGGACTGACCACTGCAGCCACATTTGTGGGTGGTTGCCCTAGGGTGGGGTTTCCACTGAAAACTTCAGGACCGATCTCAAATCTCCAGAGAGACCTAAAAGCACCCAGAGGGTGAAGAGAGGTTGAGAGAAGGGGCAGCAGAATGGACAGTGTCTACGCAGCAGCCTCTGGACGTAGCAGGAAGTGCTCCAAGCTGCTTCCAGAAAGGCCGGGCAGGAAAGCTGTGGGGCTGCCTCTTGCCGGGCTGAAACGGGGCTGGAAGCACCCGCTCCGCCCCTCTCCCCACACTGCACCGGGTCCAGGTGTGCCAGCTGGTCCCCAAGGCTATCTGGGCTCCTGGCGGTGGCGTGGCCTGACCCATGTTCTGGGTGGACGCATCTAACGTTCCCCAGCTCTGGGTCATACTCTCTTGTCGTGGAGGGCTCCTTGGCCCATCAACTGTCAGCAGAGCGGACAGCGCAGAACTAGGAGGGAGGTGCAGGGTAGATCCAAAGACGGGCGCGATTCCTTGGTCCCTCCCAACACAGCGTCCCGCTGCGCCAGGCACATCTGTGCTAGCAACTGGCCTCGGCATGGATGTGACTGGGGACGTCTGGGTCTGGGACAGGGAAAGGGGTTGTGGACAAGGGGCAGAGGCGCGGAACCTGGTGGGGGACGCGAAATCCCACAACTTTCCCCTGGAAAGTTCTGTTTTGTCCAGACTCTCCAGCGCTCGCAAACAGGTTGCAGAGAAATGAGTTAAACCTCCCTCTCTCCCCCCTCCCCCACTGCTTCCCCACGACCAGGGGTACCCTGCACCCCAAAGCTGATTCTGGGAAATGCTGGCGACTCCAGCGTTTGCACCGCCTTCTCCCAGCTGACGCCAAATAAGGAGCAGCATTAGTTCCTGGATCAGCTCCGGGTTTCTATCCTGAGCTGGGACCAATTACTGTGCAGTCACAGGCTGGTTTTTACTTTCCTGCCCCCCTTTAGGGCATCCAGTACCCTGGCATATGGGGCTCAGTCACCCTGCCAGGGAGCCTCCAAGCCTGTTTGACCCCGTGACCTTGGGCCTTAGCTGCTCCAGGAGCAGGTGATGGAATTCCCCACACTCTGTTGGGACGAAGTTCAGCCTTTTCTGATAAGTTAAGATGCTCCTGAAAGGTTGGTGATGCAGTTTTGAGAGGAAACATTTCTGGATGGGCCTGGCTGAAGGCAAAACGAGTTTTGGGAACTTACTAACTCAGGCCATATAGTTCTCTGGGCAGGCTAAAGCTTGTGGCTCCTTGGATCCTGAGGTGACCCGGAGAACCAGGTTTACTTTCTTCTGTTTGTGTGAACAAAAACAAAAGGAAACACAAAGGAAGCTCCTGGTGTCTACATGGGTTCTCGAGAACAAGAAGGAAGCACTTTCCAATCATTTGGTGTTTCCCTTGTTCAGGCCCTAAGCTCATTTCTGTATGATAGAACCACAGGTCATTAAGCCACCATATTGGAAAGGAGCGTTGGTCTCAGATCATGGAGCCACTATCCTGGAAAGGGAGTCTGGACCAGATCATGGTGCCTCCATATTGGAAAGAAGAGTCTGGGTCAGAAGAGTATGGATCCACCATACTAGAAAGGGGAGACTGGACCAGATCATAAAGATACCAAAGTGGAAGGGAGAATATGGACCAGATCATGGAGCCACCATATTGCAAAGGAGAGTCTGGAAGATGAACAGTAAAGAATGTCCATTCTACTTCTGATTTTGGGGCTTGGTTTGGTTTTGCTTTGCTTTTAATTTGAAGTTAGGCTCCATGCAACCTTGCTTATTGAGTTGTTGTTGTTGTTTAATTGAATCACAGTGATATGCACAGTTACAAGTTGTTCGTGGTTGAGTTTCAGTCATACAATGTTCCATCGCATATTGGCTTCATTGAATTTTCAGAAATTTTTTGTTCCTTGGCGTCAGATTGAGATAGTACAGGAGGCAAGGGGCTGACCTTGCAAGTGTTTGATCCCTAGCACTGCCATAGATGCCTGAGAACAGAGCCAGAAGCAAAGCCTGGGTACTGCTGGGTACCATCTAGCCCCTATACACTCCCATACAAGAGATAAATGTTTCCTCTGAAGGTTCACTGGTTTCTGAAGCCTGGACAGTTTAATCATCATTTAGGTATTATGATGTAAGGATCTCTATAACCCATTTTCTGTTTCCCCTAAGTATATTTCTCACTTTTGTCATCAAATTTGCTTTACAATGAATCTTGTTCTTTTCTTAACAACATAAAAGCCCTATAGGCTTAATTAGAGATTGATAATACCATTAAAAGAGATGTGCTTAATTAAAGGTACACCCTGTCTCACCTTCCAGATGAGAAAATTAAGCAGAGACAAACTCTTGATACAGTTAAGGTTCGCAATAACTTTGGATCACATTTGGCAATGGAATTCAGGGCTGTTCTCACAAATGACTGAGGATCAGTAAGGACACCCTTGCCACCAACTATTATGCTGAGAGCAATGGAGAATTAAAAGCCTTTTGGGTAGGGATGGAGTGATAGCACAACTGGTAAGGTGCTTGCCTGGCATGTGTCTGACCAGGGTTCGATCCCAGCACATGTATTTCTCTGAGTGCCACTACGAGTGACCCAAGTACTGCTGAATGTGGCTACAAAATGAGAACAAACAAAAATGATGGGATCCTCTTAAGAGGGTCAAGCTAATTTTTTTCCTTACAAACCTAGCTCACAAGAAGGACACTTTATCCTAGTCTTTACCTGTGTCTTCCCTTAATTTTCACTTGTTCTGCAGTCACCTGAAGGCTTATACTATCTTTTAGGGAAAGCTACTAAAAATCTGCAATGAGACCTTCCCTAAGTTTCCCATTTCATACCTTTCAAAATGTGAAATAGTAAAAAATAATTCCTTTGATATAGTGAAGGATTAGCAGGTTGTAAAGGAACACGCCTCCCAGGCTGGGGAAAGAACCTCCATGGCCGAATAAACCAGTGCAGAAACTCTTCCTCACCCACTGACAGCAGAGACTCAAGGACTAAGTCAGCTGCATGAAGACTAGCATTTAGGTTAGCATTAATGATCGACACAGACATGCCTCACCCACCTGAGACACTTAAGACTGTTGCCAGTTGGCTCAAGTGATAGCACAGCCAGTAGGGGATTTGCCTCGCATACAGTCAACCCGGTTTGATCCCTGGTACCTCATAATCCCCCAAGCACTGCCAGGGGTGATCCCTGAGCACAGAGTCAAGATTAAGCCCTGTCACTGCCAAGTGTGGCCCAGAAACAAAAACAGAAGCAAACAAAGAAGACTGCTGTCAGTGTAGGAAGAACAGAGAGAAATGTTCACAAGAGGAGAGGGAGGGAACAGCTGGGAGTGGCAAGGGTCAACTCCAACTATCCCACTGCTTTGGAAGAGTCTTTACAGAGATGCTTGGTACTGAGTACATAGATTACTGTGGTCAGCTCACATTGGTGTCTAAAGATGCTCTCGAAAGGCCTCTTAGTGGGGAAGGGCAGAGTGTTGAGGAGTTCTAGAGCAGAAGGTGTAGACATCTAGTAAAGCCTGAATGTGAACTGTCAATTCGCCTTTCTGAACCAGACCTAAAAATGGTCTCAGGCCTCTAGTGAGGATGAAGTTTCCTTGCTAAAGAAAGAATTCTGGCATCCCATGGCAGATTAGCTCTTCCTTCCTTCCTTCCTTCTTCCTTCCTTCCTTCCTTCCTTCCTTCCTTCCTTCCTCCCTCCCTCCTTCCTTCCTTCCTTCCTTCCTCCCCTTCCCTTCTTCCTTCCCTCCCTTCTTCCATCCCTCCCTCCCTTCCTCACTTTTTCCCTTCCTCCATTCTTTCCTTTTCCCTTCTTCCCTCCCTCCCTTCTTCCCTCCCCTCCCTTCCTCCCTCCCTCCCTCCCTCCCTCCTCCTTTCCTCCCTCCCTCCCTTCCTCTCTCCCTCCATTCCTCCCTCCATTCCTACCTTCCTCCTTTCCTTTTTGTTAATAAACAAGACACCTTCCAGATTTTCCATGTTATCTTCCCACACTGAAATTCAAGTGCACATAACATACAGTCAACAGATCAACACAAGTGATTTGCCATTTCTCCTTTCCTATTTCCTTTGCCTATTTTATTTCTTTTTGGGAAGGGAGCAGACCTGGGGATGCTCTGGGCTTACTCCGGGCTATACACTCAGGGATCAATGCTGGTGGGGCTGAAGGGATCATATAGGAAGCTGGGGCTAAAGCAGGTCAGCCATAGGCAAGGGTCTCACTCAGCGCACTACCTCTCCAGTGCCCTGCTGCTGCTTTTCAAGGACTCAACGAAAACAGATGGCATCTATTCAAAGCACAGCCCTCACTACACAGACATTTTAAAACATTTCCAAGTAATTGCTCTGATGAAAATAGTCATTTATTGTCAAAGCATCCAACATACCCGGATAATCTATAAAGTTTAATAAATCTTTCCAGGGATAAAAGAAACACATAACTATTCAGACTCCATCTCACGGGCACAAAATTACACTTTGTATTAAAAGGAAATACATATTTACATAATGATGACATTCTTCATTGAAGTCCATAATCATTTCATGATACATGCACTTCTCCCTGGAAACTTAAATTGAATGGTGACCCTTTTTATTTGTTTTCTTTTTTGTAAGAACGCAAACTGTCATCAGGAAATGCAGAAAGCATCTCACCCTCCTTTATATCTAAAATAAAATTTGCCCTTACATATAATTATTACATCTAAACCGTAAGTGCTTAATAATTTAAGTAGAAACGTATGACAAATGCATCAATATGTTGCAATATATGACATTTTAAAAAATGTACTTTTGTTTTTGGGAAAGTGAAAATGCGTGCATTCGGAAACAAAAGCAAAAACAAAAAAAAAATTCCCTCAAAAAACCACCTAATCTAAAATCCACCAGCTTGTCCCAGCCTGCCGTGTGTGTGTGTGTGTGTGTGTGTGTGTGTGTGTGTGTGCTTGTGTCCGTGTGCGCGGGCTCAATATTTCAGGTCGCAAGGAGGTGGCGTGTGTCCTGGCGCGTCTCTTTCTGCAGGTGGCTCGGCGAGGACGGCGGGGGAGAGCTGGTCCCGGATTCTGGCATCAGTTATGCGAGGTCATATGCCGGGACAGGTGGTGGCGCTCCCTGAAGGACTCGTTGCAAATGGGGCACTTGAGTTTCTCCTCCCGCCGCCGCTTGACCAGGGGCTCCATGGCGTACTCCTTTTTGTGGTGGGACCGCATGTGGTACACCAGGTCGGACGTCATGCGGAACGAGGCGTTGCACTTGGCGCACCAATTCTGCGCGGGCAGACACAGCGACGTGAAGGAGGGCGGCAGCAGGGTGAGCGCCGACGGCAGCTGCAGCTGCAGAGGACCAGCCGCCGCCGCCGCCGCGCGCCGCCGCGGCCGCCGAGCTCTTGGGCCAGAAGGCGGTGGCGTAGAGGAAGGGGCTCTGCTTGGCCAGGCCCCCGCCGCCGCCCAGCGCCCCGCAGCCCGCGTTCAGCTCCGCCGCGCCCTGTAGCTTCACGGCCAGCGGGTCGGCGGCGGCGGGGTAGAGTCTTGGGCCGTCGCCGGGGTGGCAGGACTCGAGGGCGCTCAGCTTCTGGCCCAGCACCAGCGGCGGCAGCTGCGAGAAGGAGCGCGCGGGCTGCGAGAAGGCGCTTTTGCGCTCGTCCGATGGCGCGCCCGGCCCGCTGCCCGCCGCGCCCGCCGCGCCCCCCCGCGCCCCCCCCGCGCCCCCGCGCCCGCGCCCGGGCTGCCTGCCCCGCCCAGCTGCGGCACCGACGTGAAGGCGCTGCCACCCTCCAGCCGGCCGGGCAGCGGGGCTCCGGGACGCGGGGCCAGCAGCTTCTCAGCGCCCGCCGGCGACGCTGCCACCGGCGTGGACGAACCGCCGCCGCCACCGCCGCCGCCGCCGCCGCCGCCCGCGTCCTGCTCGTCGCCATCGGCAGCCGCGTCCTCCTGCAGCCCGGCCGCGCGCGCCGCCTTCTTCACCTCCACGAAGGCGCTGCGCTTGGCCTCGCCCGTCTCGGGGCTGGGCGGCGCGAACAGGCGGCCGCTGTCGTCCAGGCCGAAATAGCTGCCGGGCGCGCGGTACTGCTGCTGCGGGGTGCACACCAGGTCCTCCTTGGACGCGGGCAGGGGCCGCTCGGAGAAGCGGCTGCGGCCCGCGACCAGCCCCTCGGCCGCCTCCTCCGGGAATTTCCTCTTGCCTTTGCCGCCGCCCCGCCGCGTGGCCGTCGGGACTCAGCTCCGCCTCCTGGTGGCCGCCGCTGCCCAGGCCCCTGCCCGGGGAGCAGCTGCGGCCGCCCCCGGAGTTTTCCAGTTCTCGGGCCAGATTGTGGAAATCCGTGGAGGGTTTAGCGCCGCCCCCGCTCACCGGGGGCGCGTTGGTGCCCTCGGGGAGGGCGCCGGGTAGTGGTGGATGGGGCCGGTCTTGCAGAACTTGGGACCCGGGCCCAGGGAGGCGTCTTGTCGTGGTTGCTGTGGGTCTTTGGCACCGCCGCCGCCCCCGTGGTCCTTGGTGCCCACGCCGCCGCCGCCTTGCTCGTCGGGGGCTCAGGTCTGCGCTGGGAAGCCTCTTGGGGCAGCGGAAGCGCAGATGCGCCGCGTAGGGGAACTCGAACTGGAAGCGTTGGCTGCATTCCAGGCATGTGTAAGGGGACGACCCTGCTGCTTGAGCAAACACACACACACACACACACACACACACACACACACAGAGGAGAGAGAGAGAGAGAGAGAGAGAGAGAGAGAGAGAGAGAGAGAGAGAGAGAGAGAGAGAGAGAGAGAGAGAGAGAGAGAGAGAGAGAGAGAGAGAGCGCACGTGGTTACTTCTCACCGTCTGCAAGTCTGTTTGCCAAAGCCCCCTTCTCAAATCCACCTTTCTTTCCCGGGACACGCGCATCCCCGAGTAAAATAAAAAACAACGGGTTCAACCTCACCTCACTTTCCCCCTGCATATGGGGAGTGTGGTGTGCAAACGTGGAGTCAAGTGTCCCTCCCAGCCCCGTTTCTTCGGGGCTTCCCAGCTTCGTGCTGCTCTGCACCAGGGTGCAGAATGAGACCCCTCTTCCCCCAGAGACGCAGGGCGTAGCCACCCTGCACTCCCCGTCTTCCCCACCGGCTCCAGGCACGTGAGCACGTCTGCAACCAACCTACCGTTCATTTTGCTGTGGGGCCGAGAGGGGCAGAGCAAGAGTAACTCAGTCAGTTCTTTCCCGTACCAAACTAGCAACTCCTCGTCTTTGGCAATCCTGCGGAGAGAGCGGTAAAACAGCTGTCCGTTTTTGATATAGGCTTCAAGGTTCTGCTCCTCTTTGTCTCAGGCAGACTGGACCAACCGCAGCCACATGAGACCTTCTGAGGAACCGTTGGTCGCAGAGGTGTCCACCTACAGGTGAAGGAGAAAGAAAGAGAGAGAGATACAAGACGGAAGGTGGAGGGGGGAGACCAAGGACAGGGCTGCGACGAATCTTGCACAAACTTGACTCAGGCGGACACCTTCAGCGCACACGTCTGATAAGAACCCTCTGAATCTCCGTGTCTACCTCGCCGCAAGAGTGGATGGAAACCGTCCTTTCCGTGAATTAGCGCAATGCTTTTCCAAGCAAAGACATTCCTTCCTAGGACTCAAACTAGTGTCAAATCCTGAGGATCCCACCTTACAAGACTGGGGAATTTTGATCCTTTTTTTGGAACCTGAAAGTAAGCTCAGCGCTTACAGTTAATTCTGTGCCTCTCGCCCATTTTCCTAACTGTGGCTTGAACAATCAATGGTTTTTCTTTGTAAAGAAAGATTGGAAAGAGAAATTTGAATTTTCATCTTTAGACATACAGAAATAATAATGCTGCATTGTCAAAAAGCATGAACATTTCGAATTTAAATTCCAAGTACTGGGGCTCATTAGTGTTACCAGAAAGAATAAAATTTTGGGGAAGACAAGGCCACCTAGGTTAGCCGGGGAAGGCACCCGGTACTGACAATACAAGTGAAGTACAGGAAGTATTTAGTATGCAAATAGTCTCATTCCTAGTGTAATCCCCGGAACTTTTAGGAAGTAGGGTTCATCACCAGGAAAGCCCAGTTCACATAGCCCACATTCCAAATCAAAGTTTGTCATTTATCCCTGAAAATCAGTTGGCATGGATTTCCTTTTCCTTTCCTGACTCGAGGTTTATAAAATAATACAATTCCCACCGTTTTTTTTTTTCTACACATAGAACTGGCTCAGCTTGTCAGTAGAATGACTCTTGGTCACCTTGGCAAGGCTGTTACCCTCCTGCCTCACCCAGCATCCGCCAGACTTACCCGGAAGATGTAAGGGACTGTTCTCTTGTCCGTGGACTTGAGGGCTATGAAAGCGATGCTATCATACAGGGACGTGTGGCTAAGGACGCAGGGACCAAATATGGCATTTTCGGGGATGTCACATGTGGTGTAGACGCTGGTAAAAATATCTGTGAGACACTGCTGGACAGCCTTGGCTTCTCCATCCCAGAGGCCTCGCTGGGGGCCGGACTCTTCCATCACTGAAGACAGAAGGACAATGCAAGTTACACAGCTTGTTTTGCTTGTGCAGCTCTAGGCAGAGCATGCTTAACTGCTAAACAGATTTCTCGTGGATATGCCTGAGTCTTTTGCACAGTTCTATTTCAGAAATAGTCAGTGGCAGATTAAATTGATGTATTCTGAGAATGCCAACCAAGCAATACTTTTTTCACTTAATAGTACTATTTTGCTTTTAATAGTAGGAATGGTGAAGTTCTCAGTGGACTGCTTGTGAGAAAGACACCAATCTAGGGCTAGGAAAAAGGATCTCTTTGAATGAAGTAGGGGAAGGTGAGCAGAAGGTTGAGAGGGACGGTGGGGGTGGGAGAATGGGATGGTTTGTATCCAAATCCACAGACTTTCTGGACAAAAGGAAACTCATAACCTTGGAAGAAAGCTTCTACCCTCTTGTGTATTTGGACAGGGTGCCTGGGAGCTGATTTTATTGATATTTTTTCTTCCAAAGAGGGGCATAGTATTAGTAAGCAGGCGGACACATAGCATGGCAAGTGAATGTCAAGCAGAGAACCAGGGCCACTGACTCCTTGTCAGCCAACCTTTCTCTGCAGCCTACAAGAGGGGACGGATGTCTGCTCACTACCATAATCCAACACTGTCCCTCGGAGGCTTTAATTAAAAGCAGCAAGCATAGGTAATTATATTTTTCTCGACAGACTTATTTATGGATGAGGGGAATCCCAGTTACCTTGTTATACAAGGGGTGGACAGAAGCTTATGTGTCTTATGCGGAGCAGGTACTGTGTAGATCTGAAGTGTCCCCTGTCTGAAATACCGGGTGTGTGCGTAATGACTGGTGATTTCTTGCTTTCCCAAGACACAACCCTGTTTGGGCAAGAAGAGGGGGTCAATCTGCTTTGAGTAGACCTCGGTGGGCACTCCAGCTGTTTAATCTGAAGCAATTTAGAAAGTAATGCCCCAATGGAGAACTTTCTATTAAGCTGTCATAAAGAGACATTTTCCCTCCCAAGCCCCTACACCCAGCACAGGACATCATTAAAAGCAAACATTTAAATTTTAAACTGGCTTTGAAGTGATTACACTGGTCACTCTATTTTGCCTGATTAAGGCATTTCCCCAAAGTTACTTTATCCCAATAGTTTTACCAGAGGCCGTGTATATGTTGTATACTTTAAGTAGCAGGAAATGGTAGACCTAGTTCTTTCCTTTTGCAGCTACTCATTATGGAATGAAATTGGTAATGCCCCCATTTTTTTTTAAATCTCAGCGTCTATTAACCAATTAATCCTGCAAATACGATTACAAGGTAGTGCTTTTCTCCCCTTTTAGCTAACTGAGCATGAAACTTTGGTTAGCCTGGCTGCCCATAGAGCGAGGCTCCACGCGGGTATGTATATATAGCAAGTACCTTGCCAGGCAGAAAGAAGTGAGAAGACCAATAAGTAGAACTTACTTTTTATTAGCCTGTCTCTGAGTATATTTTAGCACACACAAGAGCAGACATTTGTAGATCCCATTGCAAATTTGAGTACATTTCAAAACAGCAACAAAACCTCCAGAAAACCTCTTTTCAACGCATGCTATCTGTTCCTTCCAATTTTCTCCATTAGGCGATTAAACCCCAATTTCTCTCCTTTTTTTAAAAAGTCTCTTTCAAACAAGCGTTTCATTGTGCAGGGAGGTCGCCCGGTCTGTGCGCGGCCGCAGCCGGGATGCGATCATTAAAATGCAGTTCCACCTAACAATACGGTGAAAAGAGCCTCGCTACGCCGCGCTAATCGGGGTCCGCATCGCCGCGGCGGCCGCCACGAGCCTCGAGCCCATCACAATAAGCGCTGGGCGAGAGCCCGGGCCTGAGCATAGGCGCGCCGCGGGCGCTGCTGCCAGCCCCTGGCAACCCGGGTGCCCCCCGCAGGCCTGGGCTCTCCGCCTGCCGCGTCCGGGCCCCTCACCCGGACCGCTGGGCTCTTGCAAAGCCCGTCGCGGTGCCGCTGCTCGGCCGGGGCGTCTCGGGCATTGTCTGGCGGCCGCGCGCTGCCCACCGCCCGCTCCTCCGGCAAAGTGCTCCCCTAGCCACTTCCCTTTGTATCGGAGCCCCTCAGCGGTGCCAGTGCCGCGCTCCGGCAGGGTGGGGAGACCCGGCACAACGTGGTCCCCGCTCCAGACTTAGCCGCCTCCCCTCCCCCTGCAGCACCCCTGCAAATCAACTCACCAGGAATAAGAGCAGACGCGAATCGCCCCCGAAAGGCCACCGTGAGACCTGGAGGTGTGATCGAGGGGTTTCTCTTGCTTATTCTAGCAGCGCCTTTCCATGGCAAAGAGGTGTTGATGCTGCTTTTCTTGCGTGCTCTGCCGAGAGAGAGAGAGAGAGAGAGAGAGAGAGAGAGAGAGAGAGAGAGAGAGAGAGAGAGAGAGAGAGAGAGAGAGAGAGGAGGAGAGGAGAGGAGAGAGTTGTACAGATGGACCCGATGCAGTGACTGACTGGCACGCAGACACACACTTTTTGTTTGCTGCACATAATCTGCCCAGTGACGCGTGACCGCCCACGTCCCCTCCTTTTAACTCTTTGCTGGGCTGGGCGCTCTCTGCTGCGCCGCCTGCCTCTCCGCGCTCCCCTCGGCTCCTTTCCCCGGCCCCTCCCGCATCGCCCCAAAGCCCGGGCTCTAGGGGACTCTCGGAGCGGGAAATGATTTCCAGGAAAGGAAAGTGAGGTACCCAAAGTACTGCCAGGGGCTGGGGGCTCAGGGCTGTCCCCGCTGTGCCATGCTCCTGGAAAGCCCCAGCAGAGAATCTGCTGCCACCCGGCACGCTCAGGGTTCCCCGCGAGCTGATCCCCGACTCCAAGAGTTGAGCTGAGAAGGGGGTTCGGGTGAGCCCCAAGGGAGTCTCCAGCCGTCGAGCAGACGCTGCTTTGCACAGCCTGTTGCCTGGGGGATGATGCACCCGCGCCAGCTCGCCCCCGGGAGCGCCCACGCTGGCAAGACCCTGGGCAGCGGAGTCCGGGAGGACGCTCTGGGCTGAGAGCTGGGCGCGCACTGGGCGAAGGCGAATGGAGGGGGCGCTTCAGCTCTGGTAAAGGGTTTTCCGGAGTTCTTGCTGCCAGGACGCTCCTCCTGGGTGAGGGGGCTGCCCTGCGCGGATCCAGGTTGCAGGACTGAGGCTGTCGGTCGAGCGCCCGCGTGGGCACCACGGACAGTGTGTGTGGGGGTGGGTGGGGTCGTATTATAAGATCTTGGGGTGGCAGGGATGGACAGGGTGGGTAAAGCAGAAACGGTTACCAAGAAGGGCTCGGGAGAGCGTTTCCCGGCCCGCGGGAAGCGGCTGCAGGGCGGCTGGAGTTGTCCGCAATCTCTGGAGCCTCGAGCGCGGCCGCTGGGGACAAGGACGCGTGGCCTCCAGCGAGCAGCAAGTTGACGTCTGCAGCGCGGGCCGCGGGCCGTGTTCGCGGGGACGAGCGGCCGGCAGCAGCTCCAGGCTCCTAAGGGAAGACAGGACGGTGACAGCTGACTCTGGGCTCCAGCCCCAGGCTCAGCACGTCGGGGAGGTATATCTGCGGACGCTCGGATCGGTGGGCTTGCGGGAGTCTGCCAAGGCAGACCAGGAGAATCGCCGCCGAAAAACAGCTTTCAGGCGGAGTTGCGGCAGGTAAAGTGACTTGGAGCGGGCCAGAGACCAGCGGGGAAGAAAAAGGCTCAACCGCGTGACCCTAGTCTCCTGGCAGCGCTGAGAACTCACACCGTCCCCGTGGGGCAACTGGGCACTGCGCCTCTCCTGGCCACAGTCACCAGACCAGGGAAAGTGAGGAAGGATTTTGCTAGAGAAAATTTAAAATATAATTAGAATTTCCCACTAAGTTTTCAATTTTCCACTTCCCACATCTATATTTCTCTCTGTCTGTCTGTCTGTCTGTCTGTCTGTCTGTCTGTCTGTCTGTCTGTCTGTCTGTCTCTCCCCTCCCTCTCTCCCTCCCTCCCTTCCTTCCTTCTCTCCTCCACTCTTCTCACCATCCAACTTTGGTGAACCTGTCCACCTCCCTCAATTTGTCGAGACTTGATGAAACTCTGCCAGACTCTAGCATAGAGCTGGGGGCTGGTGAAAGCTCTTGCAAAAACTTGTATATATCCCAGAGAAGGTGGGGCAGGGGGATAGCCTCACTTGGTTTCCAGATTAGCTGCCAGAAAGTCTCTTAAACTTCAGTTATCTTTCATGTTAACATAGCATTTCCTTTATGCATGCTTGTATAATTAAAGAGGGAGCTTAGGGACACTCATGCAATGAAAGTTCGGGGCTCTCCCATGTGTGTATATTAACATTGGTCGCCGTGTTGTTCTATCTGTCAATCTACCTACCTATCCATCTATCCTCCCTTTCTCTCTCTCTCTCTCTCTCTCTCTCTCTCTCTCCACATCCAATCACACACACACACACACACACACACACAAATGATCTCAAATGCCTGTATCCACCAGGCTCAATAGTAGTCAAACATTTAAGTAAATTTTGAGAAGATGGGGGTAAAGAAAGGGCAGAAACACAGGTATAAAAATAGTAAGTTATGCTAAGCAAGCAGCCAGGAAAGAGTGTGATTCTTTAGAAACCACAGCCACCAACAAACCATAGCTGAGCGTTTTGATGGAGAAGGTGGGGAAGTGACCCCCCCCCACTCCTCAGAGACACCTTTTGCTTTAATTATAGGAATCTTCTTTCCCAGGAAAAGGCATGTGCCCGTGAAAACCACTTAAGAAAACCCCCTCCCATGTCTATACATCTCTTCCTGAATGTAGGCATTTAGAAAACTTTAATTGGAATTTAAAATTTTCCCTGGCCTTTTCTTTCTTAAGTATAAGGTGGACTTAGACTGTGTCTCCTTTGAGATTCTACTTTGTATATACATTTAAAAAATTTTTTACTGGAACTTTTGGGGAAGGCAAAGGGGCTAAGCTTGACTTTCCTCTTCTCAAGCTAGCAAGTAGTTAATAAACTTTACATCACAGAGGGGAGACATGTAGGAAGATTCTGGCTATCAGATAATATTTCCTCTGTTTCACATTTATGATCTCTAATTAGATCCCTCCCCACTGATTTCCAATAAAAGTCCCTAATTAAAATTTTTATTAAAATTTATGAATCTAACCAACTCTTTGTCTTCCAGATTAAAAAACTGACATAACAAAAATATGGAGATGATTAAACTTAAAAATTCCTCTTTGGAGGGTTTTCCAATATTCTGTGATACATATTTTGATTGAAAACATAAATAACAATCATTAACAGGAGGTAAAGAAGATCTATCCATGAATTTAGAAGAAGTGTAGGGTCAAAATGGTACACGAAGTACCCTGGCATCACTCTACACTATTCCTTACTAGAATTCACAGGTACTAAATGAAGAGTAAAACATTTATTCAGCCTTAGGCAGTGCTAAGTGTACCTTGCCAGTAATTGTGTCTATTTCACAGGGAACAATGAACTCACGCAGTTTCATTTTGTTGCTCTCTTTGCCTGGATTTTACTTCTAATCAAATTATTGGAGTGATAGCAGTGCAGAGTGAGAATTGCTCCATTTGAGAAAGGCTCTTGCAGTAGCAGATAAAAAAATACCTGTTCAGACACCTGCATTCTGGTTTTGAGGGACTCAAGGGAAGTGATGCATCCCACCTAATATGGTGCTATTTAGGACCTAGGTGGAAGGTGGAGAGAAAAAGGGAGAGTATTAGAGTAAAAATGCCATCTCTTGTCCCAGGTTGGAGAAATAAAAATATCTCCGCTTTCAGGGACAGGTGGCAGGTGAAGCCTCTAAGGATAAACCTCAAAGATTAGCAGCTTATAAGACAACAACAACAACATATTGGTTTTACTTCTCGCTCCCTTTCTAGGTCCCAGTTCATTCACTCCAATCTTATTTCCAAAGCCTTACTACAGAAGAGCCTTAATTTTTTAAAGATGGTTCATGATGAAAGGGGAAAATGCTCTAGAAGACAAAAGGATGGCAAAAATAGCAGAAAGATTTTTCCTAAGCTTATTAATTTCCCACAAGGAGATCCGTGGAAGGGCCTGTGGAATTTGGAGGACATAGTATAGAACTTCCTGAAGGGGCATTGTATTGCCTCATTCGCCATCCAGAGCAAGGAATGTTCTAAGGAGGATAAACTAACCTACTTGTGCATATATATAATGTCACAGAAACGCATATAAATATATATGCATGTGTGTGACATTATATATATGCAGCCTCTCCAGCATCTTTTCTGTGTGTGTAAATATATTATGTCATTTTCTCTCTGTGTGTGTAAATATATTATGTCATTTAGAAGGCTATTAGCTCATTTTTTTTTACCACATTGCCTTTTAGGAGACTAAAACTTGATGTCTTTAAAAACTTGATGGAAGTCATTCTATTTCATACTTTATTTTTACATACTATGGAATTAATAAGACTCAAACTTGCTGAGCTAGGTAACAGTTTACAAGGAAAGGCTGGGGGACACTTTAGTTTATTTAAGGTACAAACTGAAATCTCAGCCAGGGTTTGTTGACTAACTAAGAATTACGTTGATAACAAATGAATGAATGTTTTCCAGGCTAGTCCCAGGAGAAACACCAGGCATGAACGAGGAGGCCAAGATGGAGGTGGGGTTCCTCCTAACTCCTGATCCAGATTTTCCCTCTCCAGCTTCTTTTCTTGCTGCATATGCGGTAGCTGGTTTTCCATGCTCTGGTGGTGCTGCTACTACTATTCCTACTGTTGCTGCCACTTCTAGGACTGCTGCAATTATGATTACAGTCAAACCATCTCACACTTAAAACATTCTCTCAGTTCCTCTTTGCCTCCTGTTGGAGCTCAGCTGAAAGTTGAAAAGTCTTGGAAGGATCTGAGTAAGTCTTTTCCTCTCCTGGGATTTAGGTTGCTGTCTATGGCTTCATAGCTTCTGAGTGTGACCTCTATGAGGCCAAGGAAAAGGAAGTGACACAGAAGGCAGCTACCATGGACCTCAAATCCATACCTCATGCTCACAGTGGAAGTGTTACAGTGAACATGATCCAATATCCAGCATCTTGACTCCCTACTGTAATGTTGCAACATGTGTCCCTGGCTCTTCTTTCCTTTCAATCACCTGAGTATCAAGAGAGTTGGCAGAATCTCTGGAATATTCTGATTTTCTGTCAAACCCATAGATTGCAAAATCCTTCTGAACTCAAACTACAGCTCTGACTAGGTTTCAGCAGGAGTGGATTGGGTATGTGTAAGCAAGGCCACAGAGGCCTGCTCAGCCTTCTCAATCTTGGGGTCAGGATTTTCAGGTCCACCAAGGGGTCAGGTTTCCAGCAGTCCCAGACAGAAAGAAGTACTAGATTTGGGGAAGATTCTGTCGGAGTTCCACCAGGTTGAGTGACTCAACTGCAAATTTCTTCACACAGGCACTCAAAGGATCAAAGGATCAATAATGCATCTCTATACCCAGCCTCCAGTTCTAGCCCTGTTGCTCTCTATGTTGGCTGTGTATAATCATTTAAAAGAAGGGCTGGTTGTCACACAGACTGGGCAGATGTTCTTCCTTGGCCTGATGCTAGCTGGTGCAGTCGTGTACGAACTGCTGAGGGATGAACACTAGAAGCATCCCTCACCTAGGCAGGGAGTAAGGCAGAAGGCAAATGGCCCAGGACCAGGACCTTTAAGCTTGGAACCCATCCCTGGGATGCTTTTCTGATGTCTAAGGGAACTGACATCTGATTTCTTCCCCCAAAGAGAGGGGGACAGAGCTAGGGGGGAGAGAAAGGGAAAGGATTTGGGATTAGAAATAAATGAGTGACCACAGTTGGATGAATCACTCTGCTGTGCTAAGGATCTCGGAAATACAACTCAATTTCTTTATAAACAGTGCTCTCCTTCCCAGACTGTTTTCCTACTGCTACTAAAAGTTGTCCTGTTTTGAGTGAAAGCCATCCTTCATGATTTTATTTAAAATGAATTGCAAGTGTTTCTTGGTATAATCTAGGGTTATTGATTTTGTGACTGTGGGGGACACAAAAGATGTCCTTAAAGATGTGAAAGCTCATATCCTTTTTTTTTTTTTGGCTTTTTGGGTCACACCCGGCAATGCTCAGGGGTTTCTCCTGGCTCTGTACTCAGGAATTACTCCTGGTGGTGCTCGGCGACCATATGGGATGCCGGCCGCGTGCAAGGCAAATGCCCTACTTTTTTTTTTTGCTAAAGCTCATAGCTTTTTAACAGGTTTTGTAAGTGCTGAAATCTACCTTTGAAATTGAAAGTCTTTAATTCTAATACTTAGAAAAGTGGCTTTGTCAAAACTATAGTAACAGTGTGATATTAGTACTATAGAGATAACAGTACTATAATCTACATAGAGAATACAAAGTGCAGAAATAACAGAAGTGCTGGAAACTTATTTGTTCTAACTTGCCGAGAGAAAAAAAAATCTCCAGACTGATTTGAAAGGCTCTGACATAGGATATAAAGGCCTACCTATGTATAAACCCTAATCTCTAGCACTTTAAAAAAAACCTGGCATCCAGAATTGTAAAGTAAATCATCTACAAGATCCTAAAAAGAAGTATCAAATATAATGACTTAGATTCTGAGACTATCTGATGGCAAGAGAACAATTTTATTAGTGATTAGAGGTGTGTGTGTGTGTGTGTGAGTGTGTGTGTGTGATTTGCTTAAGGAAACTGGCAATGAATGTTGTTGAAATTAGTCACTACAAAAACTTTTAGGACTGTCCTTTTCCTTGGTTTCTTGTTCATACAGTAGTCAGTGATCTTGGCTGCATGTTTGCATGTCAGATGGCTTTGAGAAAATATTGCATATGAAGAATTGAATCCTGGAGAAGCGAAATGGAATAAAGTGAGAAAAGAATTAATTTTCCACCATCAGCATCTAGTCCTTCAAAAGGCGTAGGATGTTCGTGTTCCCAAACAAGTATGTGTGTGGGTACTGAGTTTGTACAGTTGTCTCGGGCAGCAGCCCCACCCATTCTTACCTGGAGGATTGAATTAGCTTCTCTAGCCCCAAATCAAATCACTGCTGAACTTGGGTACAGTGTTTGGCAAGGCAGTGCTAGGGAGTGGTGTCTGAGTGCAGATAATTCTTGACCTCTGGATTGTCCTGTCTATATTTCTGTAAAGAGCAGACAGCAGAGAAGGGCAGAGGCCGGACAGAGCTCACAGGCCTCAGCCGAAGATCCCAGAGAGGCCCTTGCACCAGACAGTCTCCAAGGGCTCTGTTTCCACTACATTTGCTTGTTTTGCCTGAGTGCAGAGCCACTTGGGGTGCAAGACCACATCTGGGAGAACCAGAGCTTGCTCCATTCAGAAGCAAGCCTTAGACTTGAAGCTGAGCAGCAGCAGCACCACCCATTCACTAGGGGCACTGCAGACATGCCAAGAGGCTATTGGGCACAAGCAAAGACAAGGGCTACCCCCTCCATGTCCGCCAGCTCCTGACTGCACTCCCCTGGAATGTATGTGCCTGAATTGCCAACCATGGGGCAACCACTTGGGGCACATAAAAGGTACCCTCAAAACTACCCTTTCAGAAGCTACCAAAGTCAGTTCCTACAGTTGCATTCAGCTCTCTGGAGGCCTTTCTGATAGCGCTGGATACAGCACCACGTTTTAGTAAGTGGTGGGTTAGTCAGAGCCCAGGCCTTGATTTCCCTTGCATGTATATGAAGGCTGACAAGAGCCACCCGGTATATAGCATTCAAGGGCAGCGCCTTGGCCAGCCGTTGCAGAGCAGATGGTAAGGGATTTTACCAACTTCCAAGAGTTGGGGTTCATTTATTTCAGGCTAGGACACCCCAGAGAGGTCATAATGGTTTCATGAAGGAAACTTCTCCTGGATTAGAAGTACTATAGACCTTCTGAACTGAGAAAGACCAGCAACTTGGATTCAGGCTACAACTTCCATCAGTGGATCTAGGCAGCCTGGGGTCCTTCCAACCTCCTGCTCCTGATGCAGAGCAGGGAACAGAAACAAGCTGGTTCTCCAGGCTTTCAACTGGAAAGCGAGGATGAGCGAGGAAACCCTCTTCATGAAGGTGAAACTGGTCATCGGGATCTACTCATTTCCCTGTGTTTGCCACTGTTAACCCTAGCATTGGCGCCTTGAAATATGGTATAGAAGCAGGGGCTGTCAGAGACCCTCATGGCAGCCTGTGAGTTTCTCAATGCTTCCAGGGAGACAGGCAGCAGCCGACGAAGCAGGTAGGAGGAATCAGTTCTGGGTCTCTCTCTATAGCCAAAGGACCCAAAGTCCCATCTCCCATCTTGGCAGTGAACTTAGTATCCCTCCCCCCCCATCCCACCTCCCATCCCTCCCACTGAAAACATGAAAAGTTAAGTGTTCCAGAGGGTTAGCCAAGTGCAGGTCTCTGGAAACTGAGGGAGCACAGAGGTGTTGGCATGTGTAGGGGTAAGGATGGGATGGATCCAGGCTTCCTCCTCTAACAAGGGCTGCTAGGTAGTAGAAGCTCTCAGGGCTCCCCACACCTCCAAGCCTAAGAGGTGCTGCTAGAGATGCCAGCCAAAGGATATTAGTGGTCTGGAAGCTTCTAGCCATGACCGGAGACCCATATCACCAGAGCGCTGCAAGCAGAGAGAGTATACCCATGGCCCACCACCCCTGTTCTAGCTGTCTTGACCTCAATTGGGGAGAATCCCTCCTTGGACCCCCACATCTGGCACAGCTGCAGCCTCAAGCAGGAACCCTACCTTAGATGGTAGCTATAGTCCTGAGCTCTGGGGAACGTGCAGCCCGAGCTGGAGTCTCTATAAGGTGGCAAAGTATGGAGCTGGTTGCTCTTTCTTTTGAGTAACCCAAGAGGCAGAGATTAAGAATTCTGGGTCCTGAACACTTAGGTTTCAAGCCCAGATCTGCAGTTTACATCTCAGTCACTCTCTGAACACCTCCAGCAATCTCTCCAAACTTTAGTTGACTCAAACACAGAGGGAGGGGTTTCTATGAGAGCTGTAAGGAACAGGTGAGCCTGGGTTCAGCTCTTAGCTGGGCCAATGGTTGGGGTTAGTTGCTAGCACCTGTGCAGGAAGGGGGTCGCTCAGTGAAAGAAGGTTTAAACACCTAACTCTCAGGGTGCTAAGAGATAAATGTACTAAGTCTGCTAGACTCTTCAGCTTCACCAAGAGTAAAGAGCTTTGGAAATTAATTATGCAGGCAGCCTTAATGTTTGTGTCCTTGAAATGCTGGATCAGAAGGAGTTTTAAATCCTAGCTCTCCTGTTCCATGCATCTTCCTTTTCAGAGAGAACTGAAGAGCAAAAGTGCATGGAATGTCACATGGTCATGTAGACCTGGGGAGATGTTTTGGAGCAAATTTTGGTAGCCTTTTTGGAAGCAGCACACCCTTACCTCCAACATTTCTGATTCAGTTTCTAGGGACAAAGTAGAATAGGTAAGGCAGGAAATAGAATTTGGGAGATGCCATTTCTTGGGTCAAAAATTGGCATTTCAGAGACAAGGAGTGTCTAGATTAGATGGAGTTGGAAAGAGTTGGATTTCTGTCTCTCTTGCTGGCCACCAGGGAGCAGGTTGGGAACATTTCTGTTTTGAAACCAAGGCTCTTAGTTTCTGGAAAACAATATGGACTTTCCTCCAAAGACTAGAAATTGAACTCCCATTTGACCCAGCCATACCACTCCTGGGAATCTACTCTGGGAAACCAAAAATACGCAGCGGAAACACCATCCCTACTTTTATGTTCATAGCAGCATTATTCACAATAGCCAGAATCTGGAAGCAACCAGAGTGCCCGAAAATCGATGACTGGATAAAGAAGCTTTGGTACATCTACACAATGGAATACTATGCAGCTATTAGGAAAAATGAAGTTATAAAATTTGCCTATAAATGGATGGACATGGAGAAGATTATGTTGAGCGAAATTAGCCAGAAGGAGAGAGACAGATACAGAATGACTGCATTTATTTGCATGGCATAAATATATATGTACATATTATGATACCAATATCCAAGGTCAAGTGAAGCATATATCGGGAGGTCTTGTCAAAGGTGGAAATTATCACAAACGTGTGGGGAGTCAGAGTTTAGGTAAGACAGAAAATGGAACAGGGTGCTAATAATAGTCGAGGGTACTAATGCCAACCTAGAACTGAGCATTAAATAGAGGCAAAAGGATTCACATGACAACCTTTTAATGTATGTTCTGTAATCCATAGTCTGGAAGGGAAGGAAAAGAGAAAGAGAGAAAGGCAAAGAAATAAAGAACCTGCCATGGAGCAGGGCTGGGGAAGGGGGAGGGAACCGGGGATGTTGGTGGTGGGAGATGGGCACTGGTGGAGGGACGGGTGCTGAAACACTGTATGACCAAAACCCAAATATGCACTTTTTAATTGTATATCTTTTTATTTGTATATCTCACGGTGGTATAATAAAATACTTAAAAAAAAGAAACCAAGGCTCTTAGGAGGGGAACATTCCTAGGGATGTGTGAGAGCCTGGCTTTGGGTCAAACATGTCTGAGGATATGCAAGGCTGGCTATGCTCCAACTCACGGAGAAGGGTGCATTCACGGAGCATACCTGCCACGAGATAAAGAACACCTAGGAGAGGGGTAGAAAAGACAGGGTGGGGGGGTGGCGCTGTAGAATCAGGCCTCGAGTGGGAGGGCTGGAATTTGCATATGTTCCAGAGCTGAAAAATTAAGCTGCAATAGGCAAGTTCAAAGGCTCACGACCCCTGGCAGGCTTGGTCACCCTCACAGCTCACACCCTGTGGGAGAGCAGAGGGCATCTTTACCACCAGACACCCACCTGCACCCACTTTTTCAATCCCTCCTCAGCCATTTGGGATGGTCACACTCACATCCTTTTTGTTCTCTATAGAAAACAGGATAATGGAGGGTCATGTTCCAAAGGACGCCAACAGGACAGTCAGGAAAAGTGCTTCCCAGCCCCACAAATCATCCAGACCCCCTGCTTCTTACAACCCCCACCCGGTCCCCACTGGAGGTCAAAGAAAAGCGAAGGGGGCAACACCAACCTGAGATTATCTCCTAAACTTCTGGCTCCTTTCAGACCTGGCTAAAGAAGTCTGCAGAAAGGAGAATGACACTAAATGAAACCCAATCCTTCGGGCTTCTCTGCTTTGGGCAACGGAGGCAACTGGTGAGAAGAAGCCTCAACTCGGAAAAGATTTATTTTTTCCTGGCCATAAATCTCCTAGCCCTGGTCCTCTGCCCAACGAAGCATGATAAACTCCTTTTCCATAAAGTATTCAGTATTAGAGGCACAAAGCTCCCCCAATCAGTTGCCATCTGCTTCGACCATAACTGCCGCTCCCGGAGCAGGGGCGGCAGCTCAGAGAAAGGGCCGCACTGTTCCGCGGCTGGACAGATGAGGAGCCTGAATAGCTCTGGCTTTCCTTGTGGATCAGTATCTATAGAGACAGGAGAAGAAAGGCCGCATTATATGGATACAACAATTGCAAAACAAAACACGGAAGAGCCATCTAAAGGGCAATATCGCATGCATCAGGGGTCCCCAGATAAAAGGGAGCTAACAGATTTATAGAAACCTTTAATTGGTTTTCAATTGAAAGCTAAAGAGGCTGGAGCGAAGCTTCGAAGGGCGGCAAAGAACCTCCTGCAGCCGTTGGGGGGGTGGGGCGTGATGGATTTCGTGGAGGGAGAAAGGGGGATTCGGGAATCCACTCGGAGCGGCGGCCAGGAAACCGGCTCTCTTCTTTGGCGGGGAGACGCCAACTGACGCCAACCCAGAACAGCAGCGCGCCCAGCTGGTTTTCCCCTTCCTCTGTCCAGCGCAAGGAATGCAAAAGTAGATCTAATTTCCGGGCGCAAAAGGAGCAGATTCCGCTCCGCAGCCTCGGAGTCAGGGGAGGGTGGGGAAGGGGGAACGACTTAGTGGAATAGACTGGGCTCTCCTCCACCCACCGCGCGCTCTTCCTCGCTCCTTTTCTACACTCGAATAGAAAAAAATGAAACCCCCTCAGAAGTACCACCCCCTCGAAGATAGCTGGCACCATTCCACGCCCCGCCGAAGTCTAGGCGCCCGCGCGCTGGGCTGGTTTCTGGGCACCTTCCCGGCACCTCCCGTCCCCTGGCGGGCAGTGCCCACCACCCTGCGCGCTCTGCGTCCGTCTGTCTGCTCCTAGCTCCTAAGGCTAATTTATTGGCCCAACCCTGCATTACCTTTTTTTTTTTCCGGTTTGCTAATTAATCAGAGATAAAAGGCAATGGTGCAAATTACGATTATGAGGGAATGGGAAGACGGTTGTGAATAAAATGGGAGAAAAGAAATATGATTAATTAAAGGACATGATAGTGAAATCCTGAGCGCGAGAAACAGGCGGGGAAGGGGGCAGACCCTGACCTCTCGCTGTCGCGGGGTGCGGCCCCTGCCTCCACACCCCCTGCCCAGGGCCTGCCGCAGCACCACACACACACACACACACACACACACACACTCTCACACACACACACTCACACACACACACCTCACACACACACTCACTCACACACACACACACTCACACACACCTCACACACACTCACACACACACTCACTCACACACACACACACACAAACACACACACACACACACACACACACACAAAGGTTAAGTCCCCAAACGAGGCCACTTGCGCCCAGAGAGATTTGGAGAACCCGATTTCCAAACATCACCAGACACCTGCCAACAACCAAACTACTTTTTGCACCGCCACGCATTTGCCACCGTCCCCTTCCCTCCGTCGGATTTCGGGGCTTCTGTCCCGTGATGCCGTGCCGAATTGAGAGCGTCTAATAAAAATTTCAGTGCACCCCGGAATTGCAAGGCAGAGTCGCGGCCCGCGAGGCCAGCCGTAGGCGGCTCTTCGGGGTAAGGGCCAGGCGGCGGCACCGATGGGCAGCGTCGGAGTCACGTGCGGGGTAGGACAGACTCCCTCGGGCACACGCTCAGCTGTCCCGGCTGTGGCCAATGTTCCCCAGGGGATTGTGCCGGAGCAGTACGGAACGCGCCCCCGGTGGGCTAACGCTGGCGGGTCCCGGTCCGGGGGCGCTGGGCAGTCTGTAGGGCACGCGCCAGACATTGGGGGGGGTTACAGAGGACGCCGCGGGGTCGCCAGGACTCCCCCAAGCCCCTGCTGCCCACTCCCCAGCACTACTACGACAGCAGGGGGCGCGGCTCGGGCCGACTCGGACTCGAGGGAAACAGCGACTGGAAAGCCCCAGTACTGACTGTCCAAGGGGCAGGGACGTATGTCCAGGACAGATTCCCTAGAGGGTGCGCACGAGCCCGCACCGGGTCACCTAAGACCCGGACCCCGAAGTTCGCGACGGAGCACGAGCTGCTCCCAAAGCCAAAGCTCCGCCCCGGGGTCGCTGGGCCCTGCCTGGAAGAAAACGCTCTTGATTCGCCAGAGGCTCCATTCTTAGGGAAGCTCCTGATTGGCAATAAACACCAGTACCTTAGGGGAGGGACGCCCCAGTGTGGGACTAAACACCAGTACCTTAGGGGGAGGGACGCCCCAGTGTGGCACTAAACACCAGTACCTTAGGGACGAAAGCTCAGCAGGGAGGGCGTTTGCCTTGCAAGGTGGGACCCAGGTTCAGTCCTCAGCATCCCATACACCCCCTCCCCAGCACCACCAGGAGTAATTTCTGAGTGCAGAGACAGGAGTAACCCCTGAGCAACAGTGTGAGAGAGGGAGAGAGAGGGAGGGAGGGAGACAGGGAAAGAGAGGGAGGGAGAGAGAGAGAGGGAGGGAGGGAGAGTGGGAGGGAAAGAGATAGTATGGTGAGAGGGAGGGAAAGAGAGGGAGGGAAGGAGAGAGGGAGAGGGGCAGAGAGGGAGGGAAAGAGGATGAGAAAGGGAGGGAGAGAGGCTGGAGAGAGAGGGAGGGAGGGAGGGAGGATGGAGAGAGAAGGAGGGAGGGAGGGAGGATGGAGAGAGGAGGGAGGGAGGATTGAGAGAGAGGGAGGGAGAATGGAAAGAGGGAGGAAGGATGGAGAGAGAGGGAGAGGGAGGGAGGGAGGATGGAGAGAGAGGGAGGGAGGGAGGATGGAGAGAGAGAGGGAGGGAGGGAGGGAGGATGGAGAGAAAAGGAGGGAGCGAGGGAGGATGGAGAGGAGGGGAGAATGGAAAGAGGGAGGGAGGATGGAGAGAGGGAGAGGGAGAGAGGGAGGGAGGGAGGATGGAGAGAGAGGGAGGGAGGATGGAAAGAGAGAGGAGAGAGAGAGGGAGGGAGGGAGGGAGGGAGAGAGAGAGGAAGAGAGAGAGGGAGGCGCAGGGGCGGGGCGCGTGGCGGCCATTACCTCTCCCGACAGCAGGGGGCGCGGCTCGGGGCCGACTCGGACTCGAGGCGCTGGAGCAGGGCTGGGCCCGGCTGCCTCCAGGCTGTGCGCGGGGGCCTCTGGCGCCCTCCTCGGCGGTAGTGCGGCCGAACCCCGCGGGTCCTGGGGGAAGATCTGGGCCGGCCTCGGGGTACTGTTTCCCTGGACCGGCCTCCTCCCCGGGGCCCCCAGCACCGTAGCCGCGGCAGCTGGGCCGAGGGAGCGGCTGCAGCCGGGCGGCGTCTGGGGCCGCGAGGCGCCATCTGGAGCCTGGGCCGCTGGTGGGTGCGGTCGCGGGGCGTTGGGGTGCGGGCCGGGCTGGCCCTGGGGCTGAGGGGACCCAGGCTCTCCTTTCTGTGGGGGGGAACCTGGAGTTGGGGTGCAGCTCTGCCGTCTAGCCCCAATGGGAAGGAGAGGCCAGGGAGCACCCCGGGAAGCGGGAGTGATGTCGGCAGCGCGCCGGGCTTCCACCTGCCCCCCCCCCCCAGGGCCCAGGTCTGGGGTCCCCTCGGACAAGGAAGGCCCCACGGCTGGCGATAAGGACCCTCCCGATTCCCGGGGCGGGATGGGGGTGGGGCGGGGGAATGGGGGAAGGGCGAGCCCCCCGCCCCGTCCCGCCCCCCGCCTTGATTTCTGACCCTCCCACTGTGTTGGTGGCTTTAGCTTGCAGGCAGCCCAGCCCGGAGTTTGCACAGAGCAAAGTCTTGCAAAGGAAACGCTGTGTGTGGGGTACGCTGGCTTTGGGCGCGTACGCGGACCTTCCAGGCTGGGCGCGCCCTGGGAGGGGCAGTCCTGGGGTTCAGCCCACTGCGAGGGGCACTGATTGGGTATAGGGGAGGTGGCGGGAGGTCTGAATTTTTTTTAAGCAAAAAGAAAAAGCAGAAAAGCAAACCCACTGCCACCTCCCAAGGCGTTGAAAGCCAGTCCCATGCCCAGCTGTCTGGTGTCCGGCAGACTGGCATTATGTAAAGGATCTGGCATGTCACCCGGTGGCACATCTGGTAGGTGTAGATGGCATTCATTAGCACGGGGCTCCGACTGCAGCATGCCAAAGCCCTGACAGAGATGCCCGCTGCCAATCATTCATTCGCTGCCAATCCCAGAGCGCGCCGAGCGGGATGGCTCCCTTCCACCCTGGCACCGGCTGTGCAGGAAACAGTGTGCTGCCATCCGAAGAGAGGAGCGCGGTGCTGCGGCGGCACCCAGCAGATGCATCCCGTGAGGAGATAACGGTGCGCGGAGTCGTTTAGCGAGAAAGCATATGCGGGCGCTCAGGAGGGAGGCCGGCAGGGCTTGTCTGCCCCGGACTGCGGCGACAGAGGAGCCGGGAACCCCCTTCGGAAACCTCCAAGTTGCTTTGCTTTTGAAAAACACCCAAAGACCCAAGTCCCTGGGCTGCTGTCGACCGGTCTCTGCCTCTGAGCGTCCTCTGTCAGTTCATCCAACTAGGGCTGAAGCGACGAGATCTCAGTCCCCATCAAGCCTTCCGAGTCCCTTCTGGGTCCCTTCTTTTCTTAGTGTAGCATCGTTCTTTTGTTTTGTCATTTGAAGTCTACGGGCCGCCTTTTCTAGGCCTAGATATGTTTTAATTTCTAGGTTTTTTTTTTTGGGGGGAAGGGAGGCGGCTTTTTGAGTCACACCCGGCAATGCTCAGGGATGCTCCTGGCTCTGCACTCAGGAATTACTCCTGGTGGTACTCAGGTGACTATATGGGGTGTCAGAGATCGAATCCTGGTCGGCAGATTGTAAGGCAAACACCCTCCCGACTGTACTATAGCTCCGCCCCCAATTTCTAGGTTTTTTTTTAAAAGAGAGCAAAGATGAACAAAGGGGAGCAAGGGAACTGTTAAAAGGCAAAAGATAGATAAGCCTTTGATGCAGGTCAGTAGGCGCTCTAAACTTGTTCTTGGCTAGAGTGGAAATTCCTAGGTGGTTAGAATATTGCTTTCCCTTGTTGATATATTTATTTTATTCATTTACTATTACAACAAACTATGGTTTTTGAGAATCTGAGGAACTCAAAGTTTGAATCCAATCTAATAGCTCCTTACTGAATTCATAGTGAATGTGCATATATAATATATACATAGGATGCAATGTGCACATGTAATATATAATAGTATCACTGTCACTGTATTACTGTCTTCCCATTGTTCATCCATTTGCTCAAGCGGGCACCAGTAACATCTCTATACTCCTGTGGAAAGCAAGTGTAGCCCAAGGGCATCTGCTTGCTCCAGGGACAGGAAGAGCCTCAAACCATTCTTCAGGTCATGGAATTATACATAGGATACAATGTCACTATTTTTAGTGTGTGCAATGTCACTCTATTCAGTAGTGCATACTATGAAATATTTAGGGGTATATTTAATGTGTCTCATAATTACAAAACCTGGGCCCTACAAAAGCAGGATGAGAATGCTATTGGGGTCTCCCAGAGAGGCATCGAAAGAGCTATGCTTGGAATATCACGCCTCACTCCAAGTGAGAGAAGGAATCCGGAGTTCTGACCTCTGTCGCTATTCCAGAATCAGGGACGCTGTCTCGCTTGCCAAGGCATCGAAAATCAGATGGGCTGGACACGTAATGCAATTTGGAGATGACCGCTGGACTATAGCTGTTACCAACTGGATCCCACAGGATGTCAAAAGATCACGTGGCCGCCCACCTACAAGATGGTCAGATTTCCATGTAAAGACCCTGAAGGAACGGTTTGAGGCTCTTCATATTCCTGAATCAACCAGATGCCATTGGACTACATTGGCACGTGATAGGGTCCAATGGAAATGTTACTGGTGTCCGCTTGAGCAAATCGATGAATAACGGATTCAAGTGATCAAGTGATAATTACAAAATGACTTCAACAATTTCACAGTTGTTCTCAAATGGAAAAGGAAAGGAACTGCAAAGAACAGTCCTTTCTAGGGCCAGAGAGATAGTACAGTGGGCAGGGTCCTTGCCTTGCATGAGGTTGGGCTGCTGTGGGTTGGATACCTGACACCCCAGGTTTGCCTTTGAACATCACCAGGAGTGGTCCTGAATCACAGACTCACAGACTCAGGAGTCCCTGATCACTGTGGGATGTGGTCCCTGCCTCCACCCCGCCCCCAAAGAAAAGTTCTTTAATCAGTGAAGGAAATAGCTTTACTTTTCACTAAGCCCGACTCTCAGGGGTTACTGAGGCTTATCTTGTTCCAGATGCATCATATCAAAGGAGTCTTCAAGAACTAGCTTTTAAAACATCCAAAGATAGGGAGGGTGAATTGGGGGTGGTTGTTATATTGCCACCAAGGTGTCTGCCATAAAACTGAAAATAAAGCAATGTTAGTGTTAGCTTTAGTTAAGAACAGTTGCTCATGTTCTATCTTTGTTTTAACTAAAATTCTTTTGTTTCAATCATGGTCATTAAAACAGTCATGGTTCTATGTTGAATTTAGCAAATTTTTATGTCTTGTCAAACTGTGTTTAGAATAAAAGATCTGGATCTGGATCGATAGTCCAGTGGATACGGCATTTGCCTTGCACGCGTGGCCTACCTGGGTTCAATCCCCAGCATCCCATATGGTCTCCCGAGCACCTTCAGGAGTAATTCCTGAGTGCAGAGCCAGGAACAACCCCTGAGCATTGCCGGATGTGACCCCAAAAGCAAAAATTAAATGACTAGGGCTGGAGCGATAGCCCAGCGGGTAGGGCATTTACCTTGCACGCGGCCGACCTCCGCCAGCCTGGGTTCGCTCCCCGGCATCCCATATGGTCCCCCCGAGCACCGCCAGGAGTAATTGAGTAATTCCTGAGTGCAGAGCCAGGAGTAACCCCTGAGCATTGCCGGGTGTGACCCAAAAAGGCAAAATAAATAAATAAATAAATGACTAAATAAATAAATTTTTTTAAAAAAAGAATAAAAGGCTCACATTGGATCAAAATGTATATAAGATAGCTGACATGAAATCTCATTGCCTTTAAGTAGGATTAGTCTTTGCAAGAAAGATATAAATAGAAGTCATTTCCAAGTTAGGAGAATGAGTCTTGTTGGGACTAGAGTTTGGCTCCAAAAACTGACTCACTAGCTGTCTGTCTGGATGTTTTACTGCTCTAATCATATTTCCTTGTCTGTAAAATGGGCTGATAATGTTAATAAGGCCTTTCTGCCTTATTAAAATGAAACAAGGAGAATGAGTCTTGTTAGGACTAGATTTTGGATCCAAAAACTGACTCACTAGCTGTCTGTCTGGCTGTTTTACTGCTCTAATCATATTTCCTTGTATGCAAAATGGGCTGATAATGTTAATAAGGCTTTTCTGCCAAGGGTATGGCACAGCCTAGAAAAAATAAACATACTTAAATTGTAAAATACAGTAATTTTCAGGTACTCAACAGGAAGCAGACTAGTTCAAGTGGAAGGTATGAAAATATTACTTAAAAAAGACATTCACAGTGGTCCTGATAGTACAGCGGGTAGGGTACTTACCTCACACATGGCTGACCTGGGTTCGATTCCTGGCATCCCATATGGGAAAAAAAATCACCATCAGGAGTAATTATTGGATGCAGCACCAGGAATTACTCCTCAGTAACTCCTCTTCCCATAACTACCCCCTCCCTCCAAAACCTCAAACAAACAGAAGATATGGACAGGACTATAGCAGTAGTACAGCAAGTAGGGTGTTTACCTTATATGCCTGATTTAATCCATGCAACCCCAGATAGTCCTATGAGCCCTGCCAGGAGTAAACCCTGAGGAGCTAGGAATAAGCCCTGAGTACTTCTGGGTCTGAATCCTCCATCTCCTCCCACTGCTGTGATGTTGAGGCACACAGAAATAACACATCAAGAATATTTAGGAAAGCCCAATAACAGATGACGGGATAAAGAAATCATGGTGCATACACACAATGGAATACTACTCGGTCATACCAAAAGATAAAGTTATACAATTTGCAGGTTTGTGGACGGATCTTGAGAGGATCATGTTGACTGGTTAGTCAGAGGGAGAGGGACAGACACAGAAAGATCTCTCCTATGTAGGATATAAAGAAACGTTGTGAGGGAATAATGAAGGTCCAAACACAAGAGTGAAGCAGAGCAGGAGATCTGGTCTTCAGTAAGAAACTGTAAAGTGTTTAGGAAAGACAGAAAACGGAACAGTGTGCTAATAATTGACGAGGGTACTAATGCCAACCTAGAACTGAGCATTAAATAGAGGCAAAAGGATACACATGACAACCTTTTAATGTATGTTCTGTAATCCATAGTCTGGAAGGGAAGGAAAAGAGAAAGAGAGAAAAAGGGAAAGAAATAAAGAACCTGCCATGGAGGGGGCTGGGGAAGGGGGAGGGAACCGGGACGTTGGTGGTGGGAGATGGGCACTGGTGGAGGGACGGGTGCTGGAACACTGTATGACCAAAACCCAAATATGAACTTTTTAATTGTATATCTTTGTAATTGTAAAAATAAAAAAAAAAAGAAATGAAAGAGCAGAAAAAAAGAAAAAAAAAAGAAACTGTAAAGTGAATGTCTGTGCCAGGACTGGTACTGGAACACTGGATGCCTGAAGCTGAGGAAGGAATAATTTGTAACTCTTGCCATTCACAGCAATTCAATTCTTTTAAACAAAAGTCCTTAGAGAGGAATGAGTATTTCTAGGACATGGTATAGACCGAAAACAGTGAGTCTGAGCAACAAGACAGCAGGTGCGATGTTTGCCTTGCATTCAGCTGACCTGGCTTTGATCCCAGGCTTCCTAAATTATCCCTCTGACCCTGCAAGGAGTGATTCCTGACTGTAGAGTCAGGAGTAATCCCTGAGCATTGTGGATTGTGAGCATTTGGGTCAAAAAACAAAACTAAAACCAAAACCAAAAGACAAAAACAAAACAGAGGACAGGTCTCCCAAGAGCCGTCAGGATGGCCAGGTTGACCCATGACAGCAAGGAGAGGGGCCCAAAGATGAAGAAAATGATTTTTTAAATAAATAAAGTTAACCCTTAACTACTGTAACATAAGCAGCTAAGATTTTAAGGATGAGCTCTTAGAGTCTTTTAGCTCAAAGTCCCTTACTCATTGACTAGAGGATTTCCAGGGCCTTAGGAAAGTTTGCAAGCCAAGACCTGGGAGAATCTGAGAGCACACCCCAACAACCCCCTTGGGACTTCCCCAGCTCTCTCACCGTTTTGTGCTTCCTGTGCCATGATAGTTCTGGTGAGTCACCCAGGGATCATGACTACCTCTGAACAAATCAAGCTGACAACAACAGGAAATTCTGTCTCTCACCTCGGCATCTCTATAGACTCCAGATCAAAGCAGCTCTTTCTCTTTCTGATCTAGCCATCTGGAAGTTCCTCCTGGAAACTCACCCCAAGACAAATTGATGGAAGTGGACAGTGATGACCAAACATGTTCTCTTCCTTAATTGTGGATAAAAATGATAACTAAATGATAACTAGCTGTGCTGGAGCTATAGCACAGAGGTTAAGGTTCTCACCTTCCACACTGCCCTGGGCCCTCGGTACACTGTTTTATTACTGGCACCACATGTGGTTCTTGGAACACTACCAGGAGAGATCCTTGAGCATGGAGCCAGGAATATACCTGAACACCACTAGATATGGCTCCTAAGATTTCCCCTAAAAAAGGATCATAACTAGCTTCAGAGTTTTGAACGTTCACTCCAGATGTTGACGCAAAAGCTATTTTGTTTTATTTTAGCTGCTCCTGGTGGTTCTCAGGGCTAACACCTGGATTTGTGCTCAGGAGTCATTCTTGGTAGTGCTCGGGGACCATATGTGGTGTTAGGATCAAAAGATGTCTGTCACATGTGTGGCAAATTCCCTCCCCATGTACTAGCTTTCCAGCCCAATTCCTCATTCTTCAATTTTCCAGAATATGAGCCTGAAATTTGAGAAGACTGAAACAGGTTAGTTATCATAGTTTTAAAGCAGATGAAACATGCAAAAATTTTAAATTGAGGAAATAAAGGGGACTACTCAGTATTATCGGGCATGACTTAATATACATGTAACTTAAATATAATAACTTAATATAATATAAAACTTAAATAATAAACATGTACTTAAATAATAAACATGTAACTTAAATGTAACTTTAGAATGACAGAATTCAGACCTATTTCCCAGTGAAACAGGCTTAAAATAAACTGTCTATACACTACCCATAATGCATATGAGCATTGCCGGGTGTGACCCAAAAAGCCCATTACAGAAGAAATATTTGTCACGCTTGTTCAAGGAAATTATGAGCATTTGCTAAGAAAGGTGAGACTCTATGATACTTACTTACAGGACTTCCCTTCTTTTTTTAACTTTTTTTATTTTTACAATTACAAAGATATACAATTAAAAAGTTCATATTTGGGTTTTGGTCATACAGTGTTCCAGCACCCATCCCGCCACCAGTGCCCATCTCCCACCACCAACGTCCCCGGTCCCTCCCCCCTCCCCCAGCCTGCCTCTATGGCAGGTTCTTTATTTCTTTCCATTCAGGACTTCCTTCTTATCCACTCCCAACACAGTGAGATTAGTCACAACAGCAGATGGCTGCAGCAAGGAACACAGAATTCTGCAGCCTGAGTGACCCCAGTCCCAAACATTGCTGGGTGTGGTTCCATAACGACAATAACAACAACAATAATGAAACCTAAGGAAATCCATACAGGGTCCTCTCTAGCCCAGGGACAACACTTTCTTTGCGAAAGGAGCGGGGTTACAAGTCTCAAAAAGGAGAGAGAGAGAGAGAGAGAGAGAGAGAGAGAGAGAGAGAGAGAGAGAAAGTGCCTGCCATAGAGACAGGTTGATGGGGGGCATGGGGTGGGAGGTGGGAGGGAAACGGGCACATTGGTGTTAGGTAATGTGCACTGGTGGAGGGATGGGTGCTGGAACACTGTGTGACTGAAACCCAAACATGAACAGCTTTGTAATGGTCTATCATACTATGATTCAATAAAAAAAGGAAAAATAAATAAGTAAAATAATAAATAAGTAAAAATGAAAATAACATTTTAAGAAAGGAGCTGGATTTCTGCTCTTTTTTATCCTGCTCTGGTGCTGATTACTGGGGACTTCTCAGGCAAACGTGACCAGGAGTGGGCGGGAGAGATGGTACAGTGGGCAATGAGCTTGCCTTGCACATACACTGAGCCTACTTCCATCCCTGGCACCCCATGTGGCCCCAGACCCTGTAAGGAGTGATCCCGGAGTGCAGAGCCAGGAATAACCCCTAAGCACCACCCCACAAACCCAAATTGGACCGAATGACAAATCTCCATCAAGAGGTAGAAGCCAGCTTTCTTTCTCTGCCCATACCCTCCTGCGAAAGGGAGGTTCTGCTTTAGGCCAGATGCCCTGAGATCTGCAGTCACAGTCTTCAGAGCAAAGGTTTCATCCATGTCGAGCAGGCAGTGAAGACCAGGGGACCATACATGGGTGTCACATGGGGAGAAATTTGACCTTGCTCTGGCTCCCTGATGTAAAGGCAGGTGTCAGCCATTTTGCCTCTTAGGAGATAGGGAGATCTGACAACTCTCAATGTTTCCCTGAAAGAACTGACTTCATGGGAATGGTGTGTGAAGTTGCACCGTACAGGCTGCCTGTAGAAACTCTAGAGACTGTGGTCAAAAGTAACTTGGAGTTGTACAATTTCCCTTTGCACATCTAGTGAAGATGTATATTGCGAGCTAGTTTGTTTGCTAGTTTGTGTGAGTAAAACAAAGGGAAAAAAGAGGAAGAGAACTCCTGAAGTTAGTAAAAACAAAACAAAAATGAAAACTAACCCAAAACACTATTCCATCCAGGACTCCTCAGTACAGCTGGACCAATTTGTAAAATTATTCCACTCAATGGCATGTTTATTTACCCATTTTCCCTCATTACTGCACTTTTACTATCATACTTTATTGAGGTATAGTTGCCAAATTTGTGTGTACTTAAGTGAACAAGGTGATGAACTGACATATATGTATGCATAGTGAAATAATAACCAAAAAGCAAGCTAATAAACACATCTATCACCTCACATAATTATCTTTTGGATGTGAATTTACAAAAACCATTATCAACAAACTTCAGGTTTACAGTACCATGTTACTAGACTATAATCACTACACTTGATCACTTGATCACTTGACATCCTGTTATTTGTGGATTTGCTTGAGCGGGCACCAGCAATATTTCCATTTGACCCGATCACGTGCCAGTGTAGTGATTATTCAATATGCCAAAACAAGTAATCACTACACTATTAGTTTTTTCTTTTGCTTTTTGGGTCACACCAAAAAGTAATTCGCTCAGGAATTACTTCTGGTGGTGCTCAGGGGACCATATGGGATGCTGAGGGATCGAACCCAGGTTGGGAGTGTGCAAGGCAAACGTCCTACCCACTATGATATTGCTCTGACCCCTAAATTTTCATACTTTATCTGAAGTTTTTAACCTTTCATCAATATCGTCTCATTCTCTTTCCCTACTCTAGACTCTGGTAACTGCAATTCTATTTTGTCTTTGAGAATTTGAGTTATTATGTATATATTTTTTATAAATTTAGATTTGTAGCACATCACTTGTTTCTTTGACTTATGTCACTTAGCATAATACTTCACAGATTCACCCATCTTGAAATGAAAGGATATTACTTTTAATTGCCGAAGAGTATTTCACTGTATATATAACATTTTCTTGATCCGTACATCTGTCAGCAGTTACTTCAGTTGTTTCCATATCTTGGCTAGCACGAATAATACTGCAATGTATTTGAGAATGTAGCTATCTCTTTAACATACTGATTCTGTTTCCTTTGGATATATCCCCAGAAGTAGGATTGCTGGATCATATGGTAGTTCTATTTTTAATTTTTGAGGAAACTCTAAGCTGCTTCCCATAGTGACTGGATCAATCTGTATTCTCACAAGGGTTACCATTTTGCACGTCTTTGCCAATACTGCTTTTCTCATGTCTTTTGGGAGACAACGATCTCACCAATATGAGGTTTTCAATTTGCATTTCCTTGAAGATTAGTACATTTAGCATCCTCTTGTTGGTGTTGTTTTGGAGACCACCATACCTGTGGGCTTACTCCTTGTTCCGTTCTCAGGGTTCACTCCTGGCAGTGATTGCAGGACGGTCTCTGAGATATTACAGGACTGCTTGGGACCCACAGCACTCTGCACTATTATCTTCTTCATGGATTGATGAGGTTCTGTGTGCCTCTCTCATTGTGTCTGCTGTGCTCTGTTGGTGAATCTCTGCAGTTTGCCTCTGCAGCAACTCTCTGAGGAATTAAGCTATGTGCTACTCTTTTCTTTTTCTGCTGGTCTATTCCAAAGACTTTTTGTTGTAAACTTGCATGTGGCTGACTTGGGTTTGATCTCTGGAATTCCATGTCTCTAATCCTGCCAGGAGTGTTTCCTGAGCACAGAGCCTGGAGTAAGTTCTGTGCACCATTGGGTGTGGCCCCAATGCCCGAACTCCCCACCCAAAATAAAAGGTTCATCAGCATGTACATATCTGAGATGTGCCATGAGCTTAGTTCAAACTACATAACCTCTTTTACTAAAGCGCCTCCACAATATTTTATCATCCAAAACTGAAACTCTGTATATCCAGGTTTAATTTGCTCTTTTTTCAATGGCATAGGGTGTAAGATTATATTACAAATTTGTGATCATTCTTCATTTTTATAGTAGGTGTTCATAGCTAGCTTTATGTATAGATAGATAAATCTAGTTTATACATTTTCCTCTAAGTGCTACTGTAACTACATCCATACATTTTGATGTGCTGTAGTTTTAGTTTTGTTATCTCAAAGAGTTGAGATATTACAAAGAGTTATCTCAAAGTTTGTTATCTCAAAGAGTTGACCTTGTGCAGCCTTTCTTTACAGTAACTAGTAGCATGGTACTGTAAACCTGAAGTTTGTTGATAATAGTTTTATAAATTCACATTTATAAATAGTTTATAATAGTTTTAATAAATTATAATATATATATAGTTATATATAACTATATATAACTATATATGACTATATATACATTTATAATAGTTTTTATAAATTCAAATTTATGTGAGGTGATAGATGTGTTTATTAGCTTGCTTTGGATATATCCAAAGGAAACAGAATCAGTATGTTAAAGAGATAGCTACATGCTCAAACACATTGCAATATTATTCATGCTAGCCAAGAGATGGAAATAACTGAAGGTCAGTCCTGAGATCATTCCTGACACTGCATGTGGCCCCTGAAAACCACCAGAAGTGATCCCTGGGCATGCAGCGAGGAGTAGCACTTGGTCACTGCTGAGTACAGCTCACTTCCTACCCCAAAATAAAGTTCTGGAGGGGGAACATGTAGATTGCACAAACATATGAATATATTTAATAGTACTGTAGCACATACTTAAAGCATGCTGAAATGCTAAAATGTTTTTTTTAAATGCTAAAGTTGAAGTTATATATACATTACTATGTCAGACCGTCAACCATCCAGGGCCCACGGGCAGAGCCCTGAGTGTAGACAAGCCTGTCTCCTGTCCGCCACCTGTCGATGCAGCTGGGTACCTCAGCCACACCTGCAACACCTCGAGGGGTCTGACATAGAAAAAGACTGGGTCCCCTGGGATGAACCTAGAGCCACATCAGAGCCTGGCAAGCTACCCGTGGTGTATTCAATATGCCAAAAACAATAGCAATAATACACCTCATTCCCATGAATGGAGATGTTATTGGTGCCTGCTCGAGCAAATCGATGAACAATGGGAAGACAAGTGACAAGTGATACATTTCTACAAATCACCACATAGAAATTGATGAAACATTTTTTTAAAGATGTTTTTTCACTATGAAGGAGGTGAAAGACACTGCATGTTGGACTAGAGCATACAACCATCTGGCCTTGCTGACCATTTGAGAGCCCACTCCCCCAATAACTTTGTACTACATAAAATATTCTAATACTCTATGTAGCTAGTTATTCTACTTATACTTGTACTAAATATACTGTGAAAAGAAAATTATAGCCCTTAGCAGAATGATTAAAAAGATATAAAGAGATGGAGTAAAAATACAATAAAGTCATATAAATACTCAAAAATGTTTAAGTAAGCCAAGGTAATTTAAAAGGGAAAAAGAAATCTCATAAATAAAAAAAAGCAAATAATAAATGTTAAGTCTAAATGCAAACATATCAATACTTTCATTGAAGAGTTCATATCTAGACTAGTCTTTCCCCAAATGGGTGATATAATTGCCCCCACCCCCCCATAACCACACACATACACTAGAATCATGGGAGAGAGATTTAGTAGTAGCTTTGGATGAAAATGGTGCCTTTTGTTTACTTACTTAAAAATAGGGCAGATTTTGGGGCCAGAGCTATAGCACAGTGAGGAGGATATTTGCCTTGCATGGGGCCTATGGGTTCAATCCCTGGCATTCCATATGGTCCCCCAAGCAATGCCAGTGGTAATTCCTGAGTATAGGGGCAGGAGTAACTCCCTGAGCATTGCCGGGTGTCACCCAAACATTCTCCCTCCCCACAAAAAGGACAGATTTCTAGGGAACATGCTGACTATTGTTTTTACTTTTGAAAAATGGGCAGTATATCAAATATGGTTGGGAACTTCTGGTGTAAAAAAATCAATGAAATATACATTTATGATGAGAATGGATTAAGAAAAAAAGAAACTCACCTATAAAACAATCGCTTTGACAGTTTTTCTTGTAAGGACCGCACCTGATGATGTTCAGGTCTTACTCCTAGGTCTAGGATTCAGTAATTCCTTCTGGTAGTGCTAGGAGAACCATATGGGGTTCTGGGGGTCAAAGCATGTCAGAAGAAGCAAGGAAGGTGCCTTATCTGCTGTACCTTCTCTCCTGACCCCAGACAGAGATAATAAAGCATACTTGAATGTAAAAAAAGCTGTAGAGATCATATTTAAAACTGACTTACTTTGTCGATAAGAAAAAGCAGGCATTATAGAAATAATTATATAATTATTAATAATTTTGTATAGGGTAAGAGTGTGTATGGTACACTATACACAGTACAGCATACATGGTACTGTATACAGTTGGTATACAGTGAGTAGGGAGTCCACCTGGGTTTGATCCCTGGCATCCCACATTGTCACCTAAATCCTGCCAGAAGTGATCCCTAAGCACAGAGTCAGGGGTAAGTCCTGAGTACAGCTGAGTGTGCGCCCCAAATAGTTATAATTTTCTACCAAATTTCAATAAATTTCAACAACCGTAAATCTGTGTATTTCTAATAACCAAAGAGAATTAATCTTTCCTTTTGTTTTGTTGAGATTTTCATTGAATTGGATCTACTTACATTGGGGAAAGGAATCAGTTTTACTGAGTCACAAAGTTAAGTGCTGATCTCATCAGAAACGGCCTCAGAGTTTTACTTCATTCTTGTCTACTTCAGCTGCAATATATGGACCTTTGTCTGCCTGTTGAATATGGCTCTCATAATCAGCTCTGCTGGTTCTCAGACCTTCATAATTTAACTGAATTATGCCACAAGTTCCTTGGTTCTTCAACTTGCAGAAAGCCAAGTGGGGACATGTCCCAATATGCATAATAGTGTGTGCCAATTTCTTGTTAAAGTAAAAATTTTGTCTATTGCCATATCCATCCAGTTGTTTATCTATTTTGGGATCCATTTATCTATCTTGGTTTTAGTATCTATAGCTTCTGTTTCTCTGAGAAACTTGGAAATGAATATACTATGACATGAACTTCTATTTATTTTTCTCTTTATTTTTTTCCTTTTAAGCACCTGTAGTTAACAATACTCTTACTGGTAGGGTCTGTTATCCTTCCTTGCTTGCTTCCTTCCTTGCTTGCTTCATTCCTTTCTCTTTCTTTCTTTCTTTCTTTCTTTCTTTCTTTCTTTCTTTCTTTCTTTCTTTCTTTCTTTTCTTTCTTTCTTTCTTTCTTTCTTTCTTTCTTTCTTTCTTTCTTTCTTTCTTTCTTTCTTTCTTTCTTTCTTTCTTTCTTTCTTTCTTTCTTTCTTTCTTTCTTTCTTTCTTTCTTTCTTTCTTCTTTCTTTCTTTCTTTTCTTTCTTTCTTTCTTTCTTTCTTTCTTTCTTTCTTTCTTTCCTTCCTTCTTTCCTTCCTTCTTCCTTCCTTCCTTCCCTTCCTTCCTCTTCCTTCCTTCCTTCCTTCCTTCCTTCCTTCCTTCCTTCCTTCCTTCCTTCCTTCCTTCTCTTCCTTCCCTTTCCTTCCTTCCTTCCTTCCCTTCCTTCCTTCCTTCCTTCCTTCCTTCCTTCCTTCCTTCCCTTCCTTCCTTCCTTCCTTCCTTCCTTCTTTCTTTCTTTCTTTCTTTCTTTCTTTCCTTCCTTCCTTCCTTCCTTCCTTCCTTCCTTCCTTCCTTCCTTCCTTCCTTCCTTCCTTCCTTCCTTCCTTCCTTCCTTCCTTCCTTCTTCCTTCCTTCCTTCCTTCCTTCCTTCCTTCCTTCCTTCCTTCCTTCCTTCCTTCCTTCCTTCCTTCTTTCTTTCTTTCTTTCTTTCTTTCTTTCTTTCTTTCTTTCTTTTCTTTCTTTCTTTCTTTCTTTCTTTCTTTCTTTCTTTCTTTCTTTCTTTCTTTCTTCTTTCTTTCTTTCTTTCTTTCTTTCTTTCTTTCTTTCTTTCTTTTTTCTTTCTCTTGCTCTGAAAACACACCTTCACAGTCACACCTAGTTAGGATAGTGAATCCATGTTGGCAGCATGCAAGGCAAGAGGTGATTTACCCTCTTGTAAATCTCTTTGTTGTACTATCTCTCTGGTGACACAAATATGAAATTTTCTCATGGGATTGACATATATACTGTCATTCCCATTGGGTTATCATTTACCTGTTATGTACTAGAAGTATCCTAGAGCTATCCTAGAGCTATACTAGAGCAATTATTTATTTGTTTTTCTTATTGCTAACAGTTCGACCAAGGAAGGTTTTTCGGTTTTGTCTTCATTACATTGATTTTAGTTTTGGAGTCTTCTTATGCCTCAAAAACATCATACCAGAAAACTAGACCTAGCTGAAGGTCTCTAAGATAGGAGGAATTGACATTGCAAAAAAATCATCAGGATCTGAGTTATTTTTCTAATGCTAATTTTAGATGCCAGTGACTGTGACTTAGCCTTCATGTTAATTTACTATGATTTTAGTTAGAGATATTGAAACAAATAAGGCAAGAAGAAATGTCAACCCTTACTATCCATTTTATAGCATTTATCTTCAAATAAGAGAATGAAAGGGTGTCTAAGTTCATCATAAAAATTAATTCCTTCCATATCTGATTCATTACTATATAGTCATGTGAGCTCATGATAGATTCATTTCCTTTATTTGCTTTCTCTGAAGGCATTTTTTTCACTTTACTGTTTACTGCTTGTCCAATATTTTGTTTTTTCTACTATTCTTTGTTCAAACTGCAAAAATCTGAAATAAAAATATAATATAGAAGTATAGGCATCAGCTAACATTTTCTATGGCATATGGTACTTCAGATGGCATATGTACCAGTGTTTAGTGATTCTGGCAAAGAGGCACAGAATGGTGAAATCCAACTGCCAGGATTGCTGAAAACAAATATGTAAATGCTCCAGGGCTTTTGTTATTCATAACATACCTCTAACACAGCACATACAATATGTTGTTCATTCTGTAACTAGTATAACTAATAAACCACATAAACCACATTTTCCTCTTAGTTTTCAAGGCTCTTTCAGTTTGTGTGTCCTCTAACCTTCAATACTGCTCCTGAACTTTGTACTTCAGGAAGCTCATGTGAATAAAAGAGGCCTCGGATAACAAATGCATTCATCCTTTATCAAGAGCATTTAGTTGTTTTTTTTTTCCAAGTTAAAATCCAAATCTTCTGCAGGCTTCTTTTGTGAAACAAAGAAAACATGCTGGCCCTGGTCTCTGCAGCCTGCTGTCATTAGGGCAGAGCAGCTAACACCAGGAAAGGCCCTTCTGGGCAGGAGGACAAGAGAAAGCTCCATGTGATGGAACTCTGCACTTCCCAAAAGGATGTTCTACAGGCTGTGACGAGAAAGGAGGCTTGTGGATAGAACGACTTTCAAGTAGAGAAATGATCCCTGCAATAACTATCATGGTGCTAGCAGCCTTCAAGGTTATGTGAAAAGAACAGTTTAGAGAGTGAAAGTTGACCCTATTTTGTTTGGTTTGGTTGTGACCATTTAGATATGGCAGCTGGGAAGCACACTGAATCCCCTCCTGGGTCACAGCAGACTAGGCTGGAATACTTTTTTTTTTTTTTTTTTTTTGCTTTTTGGGTCACACCCGGCAATGCTCAGGGGCTACTCCTGGCTCTGCACTCAGGAATTACTCCTGGCGGCGCCGGGGACCAAATGGGATGCCGGGGGATCGAACCCAGGCCGGCATGAGCCGGCCGCTGCAAGGCAAACGCCCTACCCGCTGGGCTATCGCCTCCGGCCCCTAGGCTGGAATACTTAGCAGCCATTACTTTCCATTTGTTATCATACATGCCGGTTAACTGCTTTGAGCCTGTTTCCATATGTGCCAGGGGGTATCTTCCCTGGGATACAGGGAGGATAATATGATATAATCTTTGTGGAAGTACACTTATGTAGCATTATTATTATTAAAAAGGAAAGCAAAGGGGGATTTTCTTGCAGATTTATGATCCAAGAAAACTTGTAGTACTTATCTCTGAATATTTTTCTGTGTGCGTGCAGTGCCGCACACACACACACGGAGAAGGTATACTGCAAATGGAAAATTGTGATGTGCCCGAAAGATGATCAACAATGAAAATCATTTCATAAAGATTTAATTATTTTAGGTTGAATCAAGTGACACTACCATTTTAATAGGGTTTAAAATTTTTAAAAAGCTCAAGGTACAAGAAATTTCTTTTGATTCTTTTGTTGTTTGGATGAATTTCCTATAAATACTCACAAGCACATTTGCACACAGATTCACACACTCTCCTCTCCAGCAGTTGCTGAATTAGAGGAATAGTCTGTTTTGTTTCTGAGCAAAAGCTTTTACCCTTTCCATCTCCCATAACATGCTGATAAGGTTTGAATGTAACTCTAAGATATCACTCTAATATTAACTTTTTATTTTGCCACTCTTCATTTGAGTCTTCATTTCATGTTTAAATGATCAAAATTATTATCCTCTGGAATATTCAACTGAACACTTCACTGTGGGTAGCAGAATGGGAATTTGAAGGTATTGGGGAACTGAGTGGGACTGTGGTCCTCAGGGGGAGCAAACTTGTTTCCTGGTTTAGTCTGAAATCCAGAATCTAATTGTAAGGAGATGTTCTGAGCATCAACAGAATGTTGGGGAGGAACAAACTATGAGGTGGATGTTAGAGCAATTACAAAGAGGAAGCAAAGTTCAAGCCTCAGAAAGTCGCAGGGAGGGTGTTTGTCTTACATGTGGTGGACCTGGGTTTGATCTGGGCATCCTGCATGGCTCTTGGAGCACAGCCAGGAATGATGCCTGAGCACCACGAGGTGTGGGCCAAAAAAGTCAAAAGCGAAAAAGGAGAAACTTGTAGCTAGAATACGATTATAGAACTTGAATTAAAACTATGATTAGCGTTGTCTTTCCTGTAGTCTAAATGAAAGACTCTGAAATTGGAGGATGAATTCTTCTTACCTAGAGGTAAAATTCTCTAGAATTGTTTCCTTGGGAAGCTTGAGGATTTAGCCTTTCTATAGGAATAGAAGAGTTATGTTATAGTACCTATATGAAAAATTCCCAAATAGAATTTGAGGTCCCCAGAATATTGCCATGTAATATTTTTCCCATGTGTACAATGAAATTAGTAAATTCTATTAAAAATAGCTCAAGTTGCTGAGCTACTTTTATTTTTTACTTAATCTTTAATTAAATTTTAAATACTGAGGCAACATGAGTGTAGGTCTATGTTCTAGGGCTTCAGTTTCACATCTCTTCAGAATATAAATGATCACACCTGCTATACCAACCAGGTTCCCAGTTTCCTTCTCATATTGTAAGTGCAGTTCTGAGATCAGAGTCCAAGGTAAGATGTGTAAACAATCCAAATGCTCCCAATCAGGGTAGTCACTTACCTGGCATGCATGTGACCCCAATTTGAAACTCTGGCACTATATTTAGTTCACTGAACACTATCAGGAATGATCCCTGAGCACCACAGGACGTGGACCAAAAACTCAAAGAAAAAGCAAAGGACAACTTCACAGTCATGGGGAGAAAAAGTCTAGGAAGAATCATCCTGAAAAGAGCAGGAAATTAAAATTTGTTGTGCATAGAAAGCAGAGTTACAGGGACTGGACTGATAGTCCAGTGGGTAGGGTATTTTCTTGCATCAGGCTGACCCAGGTTCAATCCCCAGCATCCCATATGGTCCCCTGAGCACCACAGCAGTAATTTCTGAGTGCAGAGCCAGGAGTAACCCCTGAGCATTGCCGGGTATGACCCAACAAGAAAAAAAATGCAGGTTACAGAAAAAAAAAAGTATGGAGAGGAAAAAAAAGATTTGGAAAATAACATTACTAGATTTTATTAGTATTTTTCAGAATAGGAAAATTAACGATCCAGTATAACTTACCTATTTAGCAGCACGTAATACATGCAAACTGATTTAAAATTACTGTAAAGTTGGCACATGCTAAATGACCCCTGGTAGTTATTTATCTGACATTATGGAGTCTGTGCCCCCTCAGCTTTTCCCTTCTGGCCTTCAGGATCTTACTTGACAGGTCTTCTGTGAATCGTTATTTTTTCCCTTTGGCTTTTCGGCCACACTTAGCAAATGTTCAGGGCTTACTCCTTACTGCACTCAGAAATCACTACTGGTGGACTCAGGGGACCAGTTGGGTCCCCTGAGTGCCGGGGCCTGGCCTGGATTGGCCTCATGCAAGACAAGGACTCACCTGCTGTCCCATCACTCTGGCCCTTCACCCTGCCACCTCTTCTTCGCCTTTCTTTTTGTTCATCATCAACTCCACCTTAGACTGTGTAGATACTTGTGGTTAGCCTACATGGAACTGTGGCATGGTTAAACAGATGGGTGTTTTCCAGTGCTTAATTTTTGTTTTGGCCCCACCCAGTAGTGCTCAGGGCTTACTCCTGGCTCTGAGCCTGGGTTCACAGAATATATGTAGTGCTTAGAATCTAACTCATGTGCATTGCGAAAGGAAAGAGTCCAACTCACTGTGCTATCTCTCCATTTAGTCTGAGAGATGGCAAACTTTATCCCAATGGCTGCATGACTCCTCCACGAGGTACACCGAACTTGTCTTGGGTGCCTCTAAATTGCTGGCCATGCCTTTATTCCAGCCTGATAGTGTCTGTTCTTGAAATGACTGTACTGAGAAAATAAGGGGATACATTCTTGTCAAGAAAAAAGTCTAAATATGGGCAGTGGAATTGTTTCTCCTTCAGATGCAAAAAGAGGGATGAATTGAGTAAACTCTCCACTTATCTTCTGGAACAGCAGAAGCTTATTACATTCTTGGATTTAAAAAACATGTTTTTGGAGGCCCTGGGTTTAAACACATTGGTGGTGAAGAGGTGTTAGCTAACTACATATCTGAACCACAGAACCAACAACAGTGAAAGCAGGAGATTAAAAACTGCAATGACCAAATTTAAGAATGTGCTTGTCAAGAGGGCAGGCTGGGAGCATGGGAGGGTAAATGGGGATGCTGGTGAAGAGAAATTGACACTGGTGCTCAGATTGGTGTTGAACTATTGTAGGCCTATAATCCAACTATAGATGATTTTGTACATCACAGTGCCTAAATAAAATAATAAGTTAAAATCACAAAAACAAAAATTCCAATGCCCCCAAATGTGGCTCAATGGTCAAAGAGCTGCCTTGGAGGGACTGTGTCCACAGGTTCTATCACAGGCTGCCCTGTCATACTGAATGAGACTCAGCTCTGCTGATGTGATCAGTTGCATTGCTCCAAGTGTGAGGACACCATATACTAGTGTGTAGCTTTCCTGGTACAACACAGCAGGGAAAATAGTAAAAGAAAAAAAATTAAAATCTAGATAAAACCATCATTTTAAATTGTAAAGAGAGGGTCCCTGCATCAGTTCATCAAATGGCTTGTTAGAAAGTCTATTATTGTTTACCACTATAATGATAGGTACAGTAACGATAGGCAAAGTTTTATTTCATTACATACGCAAACATGCACATGTAGGCACACACACACACACACGTACTCACATGCATACACACACACACACACACACCAAAACTACTTACTGTAGAAAGAGCCAAAGCCCTTTATGACAAATTTGTCAAGAGAATAAACAATCTTGAATATAATGCAAAGCTTGCCAAGTTCTGTCAGAAAACTCTCATGGCTTGAAGCAATTCTCAAATGGCAACGAACCACGAAAATAGCCCCTTCACTCAGATGCCCGTGATTCCCTGCAGGAAGCTTTTGTTGCAGTTATCGCTGTGAACAACACAACAGGGAAAGACACAGATACAAGGAGTAAAGCTGGGATGCAGGTATGCACTCGCTTGTGTGTAGTGTTTGTACAAAGAGAGAGAGAGCAGTGGCCTTCGTTCTAATCAAATACATGTGAGTAACTGGCCAGGTGAATCTGCTAACATTTAAAGACCTTTACTTTTTTCACCTAATAGAAATAAAATTTTATTTGTGCCAATGGAGAACTTCATTCGAGCCATATATATGGTTATTTAAGTCCATATTCATGAAGAAAAATATTTTCCTGTTGAATGACAGGCTTAGCTACCTTGGGTGCTTTGCTCACAGCCTAATCTATTTACATGTTCTTAAGCCAAGGTTCATTCTAATGAAACCTCATTAGATCTAAAGATCTAATGAGATCTCTCCTATGTAAACACTGATAAAGGGTGTGGAAGTCACCTTAACTCTGAATAGCTTCTGACTTATTATACATCTACTAAGATTTCTATGTTACCTAAATTGGGCACAGCTCCTCTTTATACCCACCACACCCAGCATGGGACAGTTAGAATTTACCAGGAGACTGCCACCCTGGCTACGTTGAGACTATCTTTAAGATTATAGAAAGGATCATACTAGTTTGCCCTTAAGGAGGCGAGGTGACCCTTTCAGTATATGGAAAACAAGATACTAGAATCACCCTGGTGCAGGTAATAGATAAGAAGGACCTTGTGGGTACCATCTAGATTACATGAAGCCCATGAAATTAAGATGTATTACTTTATACCAGCCCCCCTCTCTCTCTTCCCAAGTGTTTTACATAAGTGATAATCTCGGAAGAAGGGATTAGTCCTTGGCATAATCCTTTGTTTATATCTGTAATAGGGTGTGGACCACCCTTCTACACTCTTCCACTATCTAGAAGCTGTTTAGGGTTCTTTATTGACAGGACCCTCCCTGTCAACAGTTGGGATTACTTTGGTGTATATAAGGGGACTGACTTGAGGCACTCGCCCCTTCTTTTGGGTAGGACTCCTCTTGGGTGAGATCCTCTCTTTGGTGGGAGACTTGGGCTTTGGTGTATGGTCTAAGTTCTGACCAGAGCTAGAGTTCTTTCATTATACTGGATTGCGGTAGTAGAGCTTTTGTACTATTAAAAGCCTTTTTGGAACTCTGGACTTGTGAGTTTTCATCCGTTCCCCAGTGGCCTCTGAGGAAGAAGATGACTTCTGTTCTGATACTATTGGGGGACCCCAGCGGCTCACCAATAATATCCGTTAGGAGATCATGAAATAAATTTAGAGTTGTAATCAGCCATCTACAACGTGAAACAGAACAGAATAGGAAGCTCTAGGTTATAGTTAATGTATGGGAAGAATGAGTGTTCTATAGATAGTGTGTGGGAAGAAAGCGTTCCTGGCACAATGTGTGTATTGAGTTTTTATTTGAATTTTGCTTTTTGAGTCATACCCGGCAATGCTCAGGGTTACTCCTGGCTCTGCACTCATGGATTACTCCTGGCTGAGCTTGGGGGAACAAATGGGTTGCCAGGAATTGAACCCAGGTTGGCCATGTGCAAGGCAAATGCCCTACACACTGAACTATCACTCTGGCCCTTCATTTGAATTTTGGATTATATTTCCCACCCACACACCCACCATTTTTATTTTTTGCTTTGAGCTTTTGGAAGGCAAGTTTTCTTGAAGGCAAATATTGGATGTAGTTTTCCTAGCCTGGGAATATTAAGCTTTTACTGGAAGATCACAAAATAGTCAACAGACAAATGCTGAGGGCTCCAGATGTTAGCACTTAGAAAGATAATAAAGATAATTATTTGCATTGCTATGGCACTTACTACTTTTCTGAGTGCTTTCCATTAATGATAATTCAAAAGTATTCTTTGGGAAAGAAGCATGTAGAATGCAGCACTACTTAGTTTAATTATGTCCCAAGTATGTTCCACATTAAAAGACAGAAGAGAGAGAGAGAGAGAGAGAGAGAGAGAGAGAGAGAGAGAGAGAGAGAGAGAGAGAGAGAGAGAGAGAGAGAGTGAAAATTGTCTGCCATAGATGCAGGCTGGGGACGGGAAAATCATGGGACATGGTGGAGGGAAATGGGCACTGGTGGAGGGATGGGTGCTGAAACACTGTATGAACACGTTTGTAACTGTATATCTCACGATATACAATAAATAATAAAAATAATAAAAAATTAAAAATTAAAAAAAATAAAAGAGTACACAATAAAATCTAGATAATAAATCTGGAAATTTAAATTTAGGAACGGCCCAGGTTTTGTGCACCTAAAGTTGCTTTTTTTAGAAAACAACTTTTAGTACAGTAATCACTGTATCACTTTATCACTGTCTTCCCGTTCATCATTGGTTTGCTCAAGCCGGACACCAGTAGCATCTCCATATGACCTGTCTCATGCAAGTAGAGCCCAAGGGCACGCCAGGAACATAAAGAGCCTCAAACCATTCCATCAGGTCATGGGAATGAGGTCTATAATTGTTACTGGTATTTGGCATATCAAATACGACATGGGTAGCTTGCCAGGCTCTGCTGTGCGGGTAGTATACTCTTGTAGTCATCTCTAAATCCAGCATTTATTGATGAACGGCTGCGCGAGCCTGGCTGTGATAGGCTGGTCTGCTGGGTGGAGTCCTGATGAGGGGAAGTCCGGATGTGGAAAATGGAGGCCCTCATGGAGTGGGGGTCATCTGGCTTGTTGCAAGACTATGCTGGGGTAGCGGGCCAGGGCTAGAACCAGCCATCCCCCTCCCAGGTGCCTCGTGAGTGTCTGGGCACAGGGAGAGCCAGTAGCAGGCTGCCCCATGTCTGTGAGTCTCTGGATCAGCATACCTGGGCCGGATTTAAAAAAAGACTGCTGCTGGGCTGGAGCGATAGCCCAGCGGGTAGGGCGTTTGCCTTGCACGCCACCAGCCTGTGCCGGCCCAGGTTCGATCCCCAGCATCCCATACGGTCCCCCAAGCACTGCCAGGAGTAACTCCTGAGTGTGGAGTCAGGAAAAAAACCCTGAGCATTGCCAGGTGTGACCCCAAAAAGCAAAATAGATAAATAAATAAATAAACAAATAAATAAATACATAAATACATAAATAAAAATAAAAAAAGACTGCTGCAGGGAGGGGGAAGTCCGGATGTGGAAAATGGAGGCCATCATGGAGTGAGGGGTCGTCTGGCTTGTTGCAAGGTTCTGCTGGGGTGGCGGGCCAGGGCTAGAACCTGCAAGGGTCTAGAGCTTACTCCCGGCTCTGCCCCAGAAGCGTCCAGGAGCTACCAGTGGGGTTCAGGGGACCATGTGGGATGTGAGAGATAGAGCTGGGTCTCTATCTCTCTGGCTCTATCAAAATGATAAACTCTTTTGGGAAGTGAGGAGGACTACACCCTGGCCAGCCGAGTGCAAGGCAAGCATCCTATTACACTGAGCCCAGAAGGACCTATTTTAGCCACAGATCTGGCTGGCATGGCAGCACGGTGGAAAGACTGTTGCCTTGCATGCGGCCAACCAGGGTTCAATCCCTGGCATCCCATATGGTCCCCCAAGCACCGTCAGGAATAATTTCTGAGTGCAGAGCCAGGGGTAACCCTGAGCATCGCTGGGTGTGACCCCCTACCAAAAAAAAAAACCCTCCAAGGAATATAAGTGTATAATAAAAAATCAATCAGCTCTCATGGAAGTAAACCCCAAGGATCTTCAAACAGTGACACAACAGGGTGAGAGAGACAAGGATTACACAGAGCAAAATGAGGAAAGCCAGGCGAGGGCATCACTATCATCACTTTTTTTTTTTTTTGGGTCACACCCGGCGATGCTCAGGGGGTTACTCCTGGCTCTGCATTCAGGAATCACTCCTAGCGGTGCTCGGGGGACCGTATGGGATGCCGGAGATCAAACCCAGGCCAGCATGGGCGGCCGCGTGCAAGGCAAATGCCCTACCCGCTGGGATATCGCTCCAGCCCCCAATCAGGGGGTACTTTTTTTTTCAGTACAGTAATATGAAACTTTATTAAGAACCAGGATACCAAAATGACATATATAAAGAATTGGAAGTAATAAATATTAATTTAGAAGGAAAAGTACAATTAAAAAAATGAAAAATGAGAGCTTAAAAAATGCTACGAATACCAAAAAAATTCAGGAAAATATAAATGACGCTTTTGTAACTGACTAATATGCCCAAATGTTTCTTTCCAATTTTTTTTTCACATGCCTCCAGTATGTTTTCCCAGTAAGGATTTTATAAAGTCATTTAATTATTTTTTTGTGAGCATGAGGATTGAACCAAGGTCTCAGACATGAAGATGCCAGAAATACAGTCTAATACTGAGCCACAGCTCTAGACCTTGAAGGCTCCCCCCCCACCCCCTTTTTTTTTCTCAAACTATATTTGCAGCATTCAGGATTTATTCCTGGCATTCAAGTCTCACCATCGGCAGCACTTAAGAGACCATATGTGCTACCGGGAATCAAACCAGGTTTGACTTCCAGGCAAGCACTTTTACTCTTTGTACTATCTCTCTTGTCTCACACTTTCTTATATTTCACTTAGCATAATCACCTTAACTTTTGGTGCCCGTGTTGGCACCAAAAGCAAGATTTTGTCTATATTTTTAAAAACTGTTTTTGTTATCTTTGTTGTTGCCCCCAACATTGCTCAGGGCTGACTCTTGGTTCTGAGCTCAGGGATCACTCCTAGAGATCTCAAGGGACCATAGAAGAGGCTGGGAATTGAATCTGGGTTGGCTGAGGGTGAGGTAAGCCTCACCTTACCACCTGCCACTTTATCTCTCCGGCCAGGTTTCACCTATTTTAATGGTAGAGTAATGTTCCATTGAGTGCAATGCAATAAGGTCTGTTAAATCTTAATATCTTTAATCAACTTTCAGTCTACTTTTGTGAATGGTGTGAGGTACAGTTCTTGCGTGTGTGTGTGTGTGTGTGTGTGTGAGTCAGTTCTAATTTCATCTATTTTACGTGTGGCTATCCAGTTTTCCCCAATACTACTTGTTGAAGAGATTTTATTTGCTCTCCCTCCACTTCTTTGGCTCCTTTGTCATTGATTAGCTGGATTAATTCTGGGGTGTTACAGTACATTATTGCCCAGGCCCTCTGCATTTTGCCTGCAGTTACCTCATGCAGACCACTATGTCGATAAAGGGCAGAAAACAGTTTGAATCTGTGACTTTATGTGGCAGTATATCTTACCATGTATTCTATGTTAGCTGATCTAAATATTTCTCTCATGCTACCACAATCATCATGGGACTAGATGGATCTTACCAGTATATTTACCTGGCAACGTTGGATCTCTAAGTATTAGACCAGAGAGAAATGCTGTTTGCCTCCAAATAAGCAAGCATGGCTCTCTAGTGAGTCTAAAAGCTAATATACAAAACAACTATGAAGTAAAGATGACAATCTTGTGAAGGCTTGGAGAAATATATACCTGGCTGTAGAATATCCATTGGTACACATGCATGCCTTTGTTTTCTAAGTTCCCCCCCCCACCCCCACCCCATCTACATAGGGCCTGTGGAGAACCAAGGGTGGGGCCTGCAGCCTTGGCTGGGGCGATATTAGCATTTCAATGGGTCTAGATGAGGTCCAGGGAGAAGTTACATGAGGGGAATTGACCCTAACTGCTTTCCCTTAATGTAGGCCAGTCTGTACTGAAAAGTTATAAAAGCTGTAGCCTTTTGTCCTTTTGCAGTTTTGCCTTTTCGTCTTCTCTCTCTGATCTCCACCTCTCTGTTCTCTTCCCTGTTGGACTTAGCACATGGTAGCGGCCATCTTGCCCTAGTATTCTAAACCTGCACGTGGCCTGGGCCCACCTAGGAACCTAAAGCCTGGGGTTTTTCTGTTACTGGAGTGTATACCAGAACCTGTGAGAGTAAAGCTTTTTGAAACTGCTGAATTCTCACCTCTTTCTCTGTCTGCCGGCCACAGATCCCCTGGGGTAAAAGAAGATCCCTGACCCTGCTCCTGGGTTCTGTCAGGGCACCCAGCATACCCCAACAAGTGGAGGCCCCACTGAGATTCCTGCTCTGCTCCCAGATTTTGTCAGGGCGCCCAGTGTTTTCCAATACTGGGGATTAATGCAGCACTCTCAGTTCTGTCCTATTGGACTGTAGATCAATCCCTATTCTAGTACAATTCAGTAATTTTTGTTTTTCAGGCCATGTCTGCAGTGCTCAGGTGTTACTCTTGTCTCTACCCTCAGGACTTACTCCTGGAAGGCTTGAGGGACATTATGGATGCTGGGGATGGAATCCTGGTCTACCATGTGCAATGCAGCATTCCTACAAGGCATACTATTGCTCAGGCCCCAAATGTTGTGCAGTTTTGATTATTATAGCTTTGTAGAGTGGTTCAAAGTTGGAAAAGGCAATTTCTACCATTTTCTTTTTTTCCTTTAGCATTTCTTAGGCTATGTTTGGAGAAATTGAATGGAGGGTTACAAATTTTAGAAGAAGTTATTCCAGGTTAAAGACAGTATTTAATGCAAATATGAGGGATTTGTTTGGCAAGAGGATCACCTAACTTTACTCAGGGTTTACTCCTGGCTTTGTGCTTAGTTAGGGTTTGGAGGACCATGTGTGGAACCAAGGTGGAATCCTACTTTGATCTCCTGCGAGGTAAGCACCCTACCTGCTGTGATGGTACCAAGATTATTATGTAAAATTGTAATTTTTCCAGTAACTATCAATGCTGCACTCCTTTCTATTATATAACCTTTTGTTAGCAAAACAGGCAACTAAGAAAACTGTTATGGAATCCCAGTTCTTATTTCTTATTTACACACACATACACAGAGTTCAGAAGAGCTGGGATTCCATTACAGTTTTCTTCATTGTCTGTTTTGCTAACAAAAGGCTATATAATAGAAAGGATTGCAGATGGAGGACAAAATAACAGTTTTGTTGCTTGTATAAGGCAAATTAGATACTGTGGAGGCTAAATGAACCAACTAATTGAACTCAAAGTGAGTTATAGATAATGTTGGACTACAGGAAACTTCAATATAGAAGCCAAGTTCTTCTCTAGAGGATAAATGGATGCTTCCAGGCAGAAGGGCATCTATTTATCCGTTTATTTCCCACAAATTTACTCATCAGATAAATTGTTCCTTTCCTTGTGGGACATAGATGAAAGTTATGTAAAAAATAATAGCAATTACATTAGGTCTTGAGAGATACTATGGAGAAGGAGTAAGACACATTTTTTGTTATTAAGAAGTAAAACTATGTGTAACTTTCTGTATATTAGGTAATGTGTGATTTAATGAGGTCCCTGCCTTAATCTTTTGATATATACACAATTTAAGCTGATTTATAAAAAGAACAAGAACTATTCAGCAGAGTTCACAGCAGTTCTTGGTTAAAAGCCAAGGGAGGGTTTCAGAAATATTCAAGTAGCTTAATGAATTATAATATATATGCATATATATAGCACAATTTACAAAATATTATTAAAGTGTACATTTTAAAGAATTTTCTTTGATCTAAGTTTAATTTCTGCCAATTAATGAAAAATATTAATGTGCTGACATCATATAAACCCAGGAATTCATATAGTTGGTCATTGTAGATGTAAATTAATTCCACCCTTTTTCTGAGTCTGTATCACTGTCTTCCTGTTCATCATCGATTTGCTCAAGCAGGCAGCAGTAACATCTCCATATGTCCTGTCTCATGCAAGTAGAGTCCAAGGGTACCTACTAGCTCCAGGAACATAAAGAGCCTCAAACCATTCCATCAGGCCATGGGAATGAGGTTTATAATTGTTACTGGTATCTGGCATAGCAAATATGACACGGGTAGCTTGCCAGGCTCTGCCGTGCGGGTAGCATACTCTTGTAGTCATCTCTAAATCCAGCATTTATTGATGAACCGTGTGGCTGCAAGCGGCAGCACGAGCCAGGCTGTGATAGGCTGGTCTGCTGAGTGGAGTTCTGACGAGAGGGAAGTCCGGATGTGGAAAATAGAGTGGGGGGTCATCTGGCTTGTTGTGAGGCTCTGCTGGGGTGGCGGGCCAGGGCTAGAACCCGCCATCCTTCCCGGGCACCTCGTGAGTGGCTGGGCACAGGGAGAGCCGGTAGTAGCTCTGCCCCATGTCTGAGTCTGCATTTTTTCAAAATTTAGAAATTGATTTTATAACTTTCCAACTTAAATTCTAAAATTAATTTAAAAAAATTTTGTATTTTGATTGTTTCACAATGTCAAAGGTTTGATGTAAATCATCCTATGAAAGTCTGATCTTTGCTTGACTGGCATTTATGTTTACCAAGAATTCCATTTACCCTAGTAAGATTCCTTTATTTGTAGTTGGAAGAGTTCCATTTATGTTAGGGTGGGGTTGGTGGAGAAATTGTTTCTTAACTGACTCTTCTTAAAACTTATTGGTATGGCATAAATTTGGAATTTTGTTGTTCAAAAGAAGGCATTCTAAAATAGGGGGAAGCAAAAAAAATATTTTTGTAATGAAATTGATAAATGAAGAGTAATATCAGTTATCTCAAAAATGTTAGTATCTTGTGAAAATGGAAAAGACTCTCTATGTAAGTAGTTATTTTTAAATTGAGGCAGTAGTTTATCAGTATAATTATATTTTTCCTTTTTGGTTTATACCCGGCAATGTTCAGGGGTAATCATGGCTCCATACCTAGGAATTACTTCTGGCAGTGTTCGGGGCACCATATGGGATGCCGGTCTCCAAACCCGGTCTGCGAGTGCAGGGCTAATGCCCTACCTGCTGTACTATTGCTCCAGCCTCAACTGTATTATATTTTATGTGCACAATTTCATGATTCTTCAAAATGTATGTTAGCACACTACATTGATCATCAGGTGTCATACCCTACAGCCATTTTATCTTGGTGTGTCCTACCCTTTCTTTCTGCAGTCTTTGATAATCTCAGTTGTATACACAGAGTCCAGAGTTTACTTTTGATGAGTTCGTGTCTTTAAGTCCCTTGTATGAGTGACATCACTCAGTATTTTCCCTTCTGACTTACTTCACTTTATATCATACCCTTCAGGTTTATTCATCTGGTAGCAAAAGGCAAGATTTCATCTTTTCTCACAGCTGAGGAGTATTCCATGAAGTACATACCCAACATCATCGCTATTTTCTCCTTTGTGATTGTGAACTCAGGCTGATCCAAATTGTGGCTATTGCCAACAGTGCTACAGTGAACATTGATGTGCACATATGTCTCTGAATTAATGACATTTGGATGTATAACTAGGAGTGTAATTTATGGGTCATAAGATAGTTCAATTTGGGGGTTTGGAAGGTTTGGGCCACACTCAGTGATGCTCAGGGATTACTCCTGGGCATTCAGGAATTACTTCTGTGGTGTTCTGGGACCCATATAAGATGAAGGGAATGGAACTCTGGCTGGCCGCATGCAAGGCAAATATCCTAGCTACTGTTCTATTGCTTAGATTGACCATATCCACACGGTATTCAAGCTCATTGAGGTTTGTAGGGAGTTCAAGATGACACTCTGTCTCATGTTCATTGATTTAAAGAAAGTCTTTGATTCTGTTGAGACCCAAACAGTCATCAAAGCCCTACCAAACAGGGTGTTCAAACCCAATACATCAAGATCTTTCGTGAGCTGTATTATGGATTCATCACCAGGATCTCACCATTCTACAAGGAAGTGACTATTAATGTCAAAAGAGGACTTTGGCAGGGTGATAGCATTTCACTGAAACTCTTCAGCGCCACCCTCGAGAACATCATGCGGCAATTAGAATGGGAAGGAATGGGAGTGAAGATAGAAGGTCAGCAACTACACCACCTCTGCTTCGCTGATGACATCGTTCTAATAACACCAAACATTAGCCAAGCGGCACAAATGCTGACTGACTTCAACAGATTATGTGGAAAGGTAGGTCTACAGCTGAATCTCAACAAAACTATGTTCATGAAAAATGAACTAGTTCCAGAGGCCCTATTCACTCTCAATGGAACAAACATCTCTGAATGCAGCAGTTATGTGTTCCTTGGTCGAGAAGTCAGCATGATGAATAACCTAAAACCTGAGCTGTGCGGGAGGAAGAGAGTGGCATGGAATGCCTTCAAGAGCATCAAAGAAATAGCTAAAAGGACAAAGAAACTGGCTCCAGGCACATCTCTTCAACTCCACCATTCTCCTTGCATTAAATTATGCCTCAGAGACCTGGGCCCTACGAAAGCAAGATGAGAATGCTATTTGGGTCTCCCAAAGAGGAATCGAAAGACCTATGCTTGGAATATTACATCTCACTCAAGTGAGAGAAGGAATTTGGAGTTCCGACCTCTGTCGACGATCCAGAGTCAGGAACCTGTCTCGTTTGCTAAGGCGTCAAAGACCAGATGGGCTGAACATGTAATGCGATTTGGAGATGACTGCTGGACTAGAGCCATTACTGACTGGATCCCACAGGACCCTGAATGAACGATTTAAGGCTCTTCATATTCCTGAAGCAAGCAGATGCCACTGGGATACACTGGCAAGTGATAGGGTCAAACGGAAACATTACTGGCTCCCTGTCGAGCAAATCAATGAATAACAGGATGTCAAGTGATCAAGTAATCAAGTGATTGCTTAGATACTAAGATAGTTCTATTAAAAAAATTCTCTATATTATTTTCCATAGAGGTTGAAATAATTTATGTTCCCACCAACAATATACACGGTGTTGTTTTTCTTCACACCATTGCCAGAATGTTTTTGCGGGGCCTTGTAGTGATAAGACAGTATCATAGTTGTTGGATAATATCTCATTGCTACCTTTGCATTTCCTTTAATTTAAAGGAAATGCAATTAACATTACTTCTCATAGGCTTGTGAGCCATCTGTAAGTCTTCTTGGGTAAGATATCTGCTCAGCTCTTTTTCCGATTGTTAGTGGGGATTGTTTTTTTAATTGTTTAGTTTGTTGACTTTATTATGTATCTTGGATATTAGTCCTTATAAAGGTATACGTTATATATGAATATATTCTCCCCTGGAAAGATGTTTAAAATCATAAGTCTGGGGTCTGGGGAGCACCATTTTAATAGACTTCTTATTTTGAGCATAGATTCAGAGTACCATGGTTTTCCTCCTTTTATTCCCCTTTTCCTTGGAAAATAAAAAAAAAATACTGGGAGAAAAAGCTCTTCAGCGCCACTCCTGAAAAAAAATCATGCAACAGTTAGAATGGGAAGGAATGGGAGTGAAGATAGAAGGTCAGCAGCTACACCACTTCTGCTTCGCTGATGACATCGTTCTAATAACACCAAACATTAGCCAAGCGGCACAAATGCTGGCTGACTTCGACCGAGAATGTGGAAAGTTAGGTCTATAGCTGAATCTGAACAAAACTATGTTCATGAAAAACGAACTAGTTCCAGAGGCCCCATTCACTCTCAAGGAACAAACATCTCTGAATGCAGCAGTTATGTGTACCTAGGTCGAGAAGTTAGCATGATGAATAACCTAAAACCTGAGCTGTGCCGAGGAAGAGAGCGGCATGGAATGCCTTCAAGAGTATCAAAGAAAAGGACAAAGAAACTCTGGCTCCAGGCACATCTCTTCGACTCCACCATTCTCCCTGCATTAACATATGCCTCAGAGTCCTGGGCCCAACAAAAAGCAAGATGAGAATGCTATTTGGGTCTCCCAAAGAGGAATAGAAAGGGCTATGCTTGGAATATCACGCCTCACTCAAGTGAGAGAAGGAATCCGGAGTTCTGACCTCCATCACTATTCCAGAATCAGGGACGCTGTCTTGTTTGCCAAGGCATCAAAAATCAGATGGGCTGGACATGTAATGCGATTTGGAGATGACCGCTGGACTAGAGTTGTTACTGACTGGATCCCACGGTACGTCAAAAGATCACATGACCGCCCACCTACAAGATGGTCAGATTTCTTCGTCAAGACCATGAATGAACGGTTTGAGGCTCTTCATATTCCTGAAGAACGCAGATGCCATTGGGCTACAGTGGCATGTGATAGGGTCAAATGGAAATGTTACTGGCACCTGCTTGAACAAATCGATGAATAATGGGATGTCAAGTGATCAAGTGAGGTGATTATTACCCTTTATTATTGTCTTTTTGTTGTTGTTCATAATCAAAACATGATTATGTTTTTGGATCACACCTTGTGATGCTCACTGGTTGCTCCTGACTGTGTACTCAGGAATTATTCCTATAAATCCTCAAAGGACCATATATAATGCTGGGGATTGAATCCTTATGACCATGTGCAAGGCACACACTGTTCCAACTCTACCATCTCTCCAGTCCCTGTTGTGGTTGATGAGATGACCAGGGGTCACAGCATACTTGCTTGTGTTACATATTTTGTTGTGGTGCTTACTGCAATCACAATATAAAGACAGTGCTCACAGAGTCAGCCACAGTGTTCACTGGAGGACTTATACTTTTCATAGCAATTCTTGTACATGCATGTGCATGCACACACACAGATACACATTTTACAGTGTTTATACTCTTTCAGATGTGATGCTCATTCTGGTTGCAGTGCTCGCCTGGTGTCATTGTGTGCTCATTTACTGCTACTCAGGATTTAAGTCCTGACCAAACTGTTGGTGTTTCTTTTAGTTGTGGTGCTCACACATATGTGTGTACAATGCTCGGGGTACTGCACACTTTGTTGTAACACCAGGATCCTAAGCAGAATTGGACTCATTGCTCATTGAATTAGCTCCATGCTTGCAGACAGGTTCCTTTTGTCACTGAGCCATATTTCAGGACTCCTTTCCATATATTTATGTTTGTGTGTGTATGTGTTGTTGTTGAAATGGAATCTAGAGCACCACACATATAAGGCAAATGCTCTGCTGGTGAGGTACACCTTGATTTCTCTTCTTGGGGGTTTATATGCAGTCGCTAGGGATTGCCATATGAGGTTATAATGATGTGAATATTTTATTGTGGAGACTAGATATAAAAACTTAAATTTTTTAGAATGTATGTTCTAGAACATCAAACAGTATTGCATAGAGTGTTTTATCTTTAACACTTATAGCTTTTCCCAGGCTCTATTATTTGCCTTAAATTTGACTTTTCTATCTCCTAAACGTGGTGAATGAATTTGCATACGTAGGAAAATGAGTGATTACTGGCATCTATGACGTTTCTAAAACTTTGTATGATCTCAGATAATCTACACAGCATTCAGTTAAGTCTGAGAAAGGTTAAATAAATTGCTCAAGATTGCACAGGTAGCAGGTGGCAAACTGGGATTAAAATCCAAGCCCATCTGGTGTCAAAGCTGGCCTCTAATTACTTTCCTTTCCTTGACAGAGCCTTTAGTGATAGCCCCTATTCCCTCATCAGCAACATTTCCCTGTCTTCCCAGCCATATGGAAGGTCTAATCCTCATTTTTTTCCCATACTAATTATCAGATTGGGTGTGTAAAAGGAATTTTATGTGCTTATGGCTTTTTTGCTTTAGATTTCCAGTAACAGCTCTCCAAGGGCACGTGGACCATTACAGAGTACTACATGGAGTGTGATTTAAGTCATCTTGATACAGGCTGATGTGAGCTGTTTTAAGTTAATCTAATAGTTGTGTAGACAAATTAGCATTTGGGATCTCCACACCCTTTCCTGTTTCTGTCTGGAATCTCATTCATAAAATTGTATATATACACATATGTATTCATATATATGTTCATGCAATACATATATATATGCACACATCTGAATAAACTTTATGAATACCTTTTTTGTTTTGTTTGGAAGTAGCTCCTGGAAGTGCTTAGAGGCTACTCTTGGCTCAGTGCTCAGGAGTAGCTCTTGGTGCTGCTTAAGGGCCCATGTTGTACAAGAGATGGCAGTCAGGTCTCCTGCATGCCAGGTGCACGGTCCAACCCACTGAGCCTTCTCTGTCCTTGATAGCATCTTGCATCAGAATAGCTATGCTAAGGGCAGACAGGAACAGGAGGAGTGGGGATTTAGGGGAGGGGGGTAGAAGGGCTATGGACAGTTACTTGCTTTTTGATCCACTGGGACATTCAAGAGCCTTCAGCTCCCAACATCCATTACTCCATACCCACACTTCTGTCCTGGTGTCAGGTGAGTACAGCCGGATGTGTCTAGTGACTTTCTGTGCAGATGCACTTGCTTTTACTTCCAGATGCAGAACAAGGAACATTTCTGGAAGTGCTGCATAACATGCCTGGAGGTTGCAAGTGCATTCATATATCTCTTAATTCCCTCCAGGTCTGCGTATATATTGAACTCTTTTCCTGGTTATCATTGGCTAGTAGTAGTATTGCATTTCAGGGGTGCATTTTTATACATCTGTATTTGTGTAATTGCTACCACAAAGATTCTAGTGCCATCCTGCCAAGACCCTTCTACTCATTTCTTCCACCCTCCCTTTTCCTATGCTAATCCTCATATGCTCCATGGAGTCTAAGTATGAGTTTTATTTTACTTGCCAGTGTTGTTTGCTTTAAAATTCATATTTCGTATAGGATTGAAACTATCCTATAATTATCCTTCACTTTTGCTTAGTATTATCACCTTAAGTTCTATTCATCTTGTCTCAAATGGTAAAATTTCAACTTCCCTCCCCACCCGATTTTGGGAGGGCTTACTCCTGGCTCTGTGCTGCGGGATCACTGTAGGTGGGGCTTGGGGAACCAAATGAATTGATCCAACCAGGGTCTGCGGTGTGCCAGGCAAGCAGCTTAGCCTCTGAACTATATCTCTGACTCCACAATTTTTTTTTGTTTTGTTATAGTCACAGCTGTGGTGCCCAGGGCTTTCTCCTGGCTCTGCACTCAGGTATTACTCCTGACAGGTTTTGGGGACCATACAGAGTGCCAGGGATCAAGCCTGATCAGCTATGTGCAAGGCAAGCACCTTTTCTGTTATACTATCTCTCTAGCCCATGGTCCAATAATTTTTGCTCTATAATGACAGCGTAGAATTCCACAGCATGTGTATATATCACAGCGTCTTTATCCTGTATCTGCTGCCAGGAATTTAGGTAGATATCATGTTTTGGCTATAGTGAAGTGTTGGTATGAGCAAAGTGATTCAAATATATTTTCCAATTAATGTTTTAATGTATTCCAGATAAATGCTATCCTGCAGAATAAGAAAAATATAGACAAAAGGCATCTTTTAATGAGTATCACACTTGTATCACTTGTCTTCCTGTTGTTCATCGATTTGTTCAAGTGGGCACCAGTAACATCTCCATATGCCCAAGGGCATCTGCTCACTCCAGGAACATGAAGAGCCTCAAACCATTCGTTTAGGTCAAGGAAATGAGGTCTATAATTGTTAGTGTTTTTTGGCATATCAAATAGTACATGGGTAGCTTGCCAGGCTCTGTACTTTTACTTGAGTACATGAAGAAAATGGGAATTTATTTACTCTTTGTGTTATTATTATTATTTTTTGCTTTTTGGGTCACATCTAGTGATACTCAGGGGTCATTCCTGGCTCTGCACTCAGGGAATTACTCCTGGCGGTACTTGGGGGGCGATATGGGATGCTGGGAATTGAATCCAGGTCGGCTGCCTGCAAGGCAAACACCTTGCCCACTGAACTATCACTCTGGCTCCCTTATTTACCCTTTATAAACACCAAATCTCTATAGTAGAGGTGACATTGACAAAAAAAATCTTCCTCTTGAGCATCTCTTTGCTAGAGGGTAGATTCAGCTGTGTCGCTATTTGAACCTGTCATTGAAAATGCTAACCTATCAGTTTCTATTATTATTCTTCCTCTCCTACTCATCCATTTGTCATAATCAACAGGCACAGAGACACCAAGAGTTGTTTCAGGGAATTTTCTGAATTCCAGGCATTCTAACTTCCAATTGATATCACTAATTATAATGATTAATAAGTACGATCAGGTATACAATAACTTTTCTCTGCCTGAAACAACAAGGTGGCAGTTTCAGCTTTATTAGAGAACTTACTATTTCTAATTTAGCCCTAGGGAACCATAAATTCTGGTGCTGTAGAGCTTAAAAATTATGGAAAGGAAAGTAGAGTTTCTCAGAAATGAGTCACTAGAATACTGTTATGAGAGATTATGCCTATTTCCATATCTTGGAGGTGCATTTAGCTTCATATATTAGTTATTATTTAAAATTACATAACCCATTTTAAAGGAAACAACTCATGTTGCAGGAAGGATGCCAACCCTCCCAACAACTGCCTCCCCTTGAAGAGGTGACTTCTGAGAGGCCACCCGGAAGCTGCAGCTTTATATAGTAGCTTGGGAGTGCCAATGGTCTTGTTTCTCATCTCTGTCATTAGATATACCTCTACTTTATGCCCTAGAACTGGTTCAATATGTTTGTCTCTCTCTCCCACTTTTATCAATGTATGTATCTTTTGTGTTGGTTTTAAGTGCTCTGAGGAAATAAAGTTACATTCTTGTGCTAATCAGCCTTTGTCAACACAGGAGACTGAATTCTCCTTCTGTCAGTAGGCTTTGAGTGTGACAGCTGCTTCAGATTTGGGTGAGCAGTGACTGACACCAATCTTACTGCTCTTTCGACATTTCTTTTCGTTGTGCCCATGTTGCATATCCATCAAGTTTACCTCCGAGAACGTGAAGGTTTGTTAGGCATTGTTACATGTCTCTGAGAGTGATGGTTCTATTGTCACTCTCGCATACCTTTGTACACTTCTAATTATTTTAGTTTTTGTACCACATTGGTGGCTGCACAACATCTCAACTCTGGTATACTGATAAACTAAGTCTCATATCACACTTAATAGATATAAAGCACCCAATAACAAAATGTAGTCACAATGCCTATTCTGTAACAACATGTCAGTCACAATACGTAGTCACAATGCCTTTTCTGTAACAACATATCAGTAATTTCTCATACAAAGAGGGATTAATGGCCCAATGGTTCCATTATGAGATTGAATAATCTTCACTAACTTTCTTCTAAGAATATATTTCTCAACAATATTTAGCAAATTAGTTCTCACAAGCAATATAAAATAAATTATTAAGTCTCTGCTTAGGACAGGCTCAAACAGTGGTCTGGAAATTTGAAATAATTGTTGTCTGTAGTTGCAGTGGTGGTGGATTTGGGGTTGAGTATTGAATATTTGTAAGAAATTAACATGAATATCTTTGTGAAAAAGTTGAGGAGAAAAGTTATTTTAATTTCAAGTTTAACTAAAATGACATGATTTAAACTAGTGTTAATGTTTATGCTTTAGCATGCAATGTTTCTGTACCACACCTCCACCAGGGTGCCAATATCTCTCTACTACAGTCCCTAGGTTCCCTCTAGTTTGCCTCCTCTCGCCCCACCCCTCAGTGCCCTCACACCATTTGGTAAACTCAATTCTGTTTTCATAGTGCAAAGGTTTATTTTCATTGGCTATTGTCCATTCCATTGCTTTGTTTCTCTTTCCTACGCTTATGAGTGAAACCATCTGGTATTTGCCTTTCTCCTTCTGACTTTATTTGTTTCATATTAAATCCTCCAGTTCTATTTGTGTTGTAGCAAAATATAAGATTTCATATTTCTCACCACTGAGTAATATTCCATTGTGTCTGTATAACAGTTTCTTTATCTCTTCATCTGCTCTTGTGCACTTGATTGACTTCAAATCTTGGCTATTGTAACTTGCTCTGTAATGAATATAGTTGTGCATATACCTTTTAAAATTAATGTTTTCATGTTCCTGGAATAGACATCAGGAATAGAATTACAAATCACATGATCTGTTTTATTTATTTATTTATTTATTTGTTTATCTATTTATTTATTTTGCTTTTTGGGGTCACACCCAGCAATGCTCAAGGGTTACTCCTGGCTCTACACTCAGGAATTAGTCCTGGTGATGCTCAGGGTACCAAAAGGGATGTGGGAATCAAACCCTGATCAGCTGTGTACAAGGCAAAATACCCTACCCACTGTACTATCACTCCAGCCTCCTATTTTAATTTTTTAAAGAAGTCCATGTACTGTTTTCCATAGAGAATGAACCAGTTTATAATCCCACCAGCAGTGAATGAGAATGAGGGTTTCCCTTTCACTCCATTCCCACCAGTACCATTTATCGTAGGCCACACTTGCTAGTTGTGCTCATTTGGGTTGCTTCTCCCTGATAGCCAGTGATAATAAAACTTTTTCATATGACTGTTGGCAGTCGGTGTGTCTTTTCAGAGAAAGAGTCTAGTTTTTTTCCTATATTTTGTTGCATTTGTTTGTTTTTGTTAAGTTTTATGAGTGCTTTATATATCTTGTTTATTAACCCTTTTCAGATGTGCTGTAAATGTATGTGTAATATTTGTGGTGGAAATATTTTCTTCCATTTAGATCACTGTATCACTCTCTTCCCGTTCATCGTCGATTTGCTTGAGCGGGCACCAGTAACATCTCCATATGACCTGTCTCATGCAAGTAGAGCCCAAGGGCACCTGCTTGCTCCAGGAACATAAAGAGCCTCAAACCATTCCATCAGGTCATGGGAATGAGGTCTATAATTGTTACTGGTATCTGGCATATCAAATACGACACGGGTAGCTTGCCAGGCTCTGCAGTGTGGGTAGCATACTCTTGTAGTCATCTCAAAATCCAGCATTTATTGAGGAACCGCCGCGGCCGCTTGGCCACGCAAGCCGAGCTGTGATAGGCTGGTCTGCTGGGTGGAGTTCTGACAAGGGGGAAGTCGGATGTGGAAAATGGAGGTCCTCATGGAGTGGGGGGGTCGTCTGGCTTGTGAGGCTCTGCTGGGGTGGCGGGCCAGGGATAGAACCTGCCATCCCTCCCGGGCACCTCATGAGCGGCTGGGCACAGTGAGAGCCAGTAGCAGCTCTGCCCCATGTCCATTTAGATATATTTAAAAATTTAGCATAGTTCTTTGAAAGTGCAGAGAATTTTTTTGTTTGGTATAGTCCTATTGGGTTTTTTTCTCTTCCCTCCACATCCGGACTTCCCCTTCGTCAGAACTCCACCCAGCAGACCAGCCTATCACAAGCGGCCGGCGGTTCATCAATAAATGCTGGATTTATTTTTTTAAAATTTTTTTTTATTTTTAAAATTACAAAGATATACAATTAAAAAGTTCATATTTGGGTTTTGGTCAAACAGTGTTGCAGCACCCATCCCGCCACCAGTGCCCATCTCCCACCACCAACGTCCCTGGTTCCCTCCCCCTCCCCTAGCCCTGCTCCATGGCAGGTTCTTGATTTCTTTCCATTTCTCTCTCTTTCTCTTTTCCTTCCTCCAGACTATGGATTACAGAACATACATTAAAGGATTGTCATGTGTATCTTTTTGCCTCTATTTAATGCTCAGTTCTAGGTTGGCATTAGTACCCTCAACAATTGTTAGCACACTGTTCCATTTCTGTCTTACCTAGCCTCTGAATCCCACACGTTTGTGATAATTTCCACCTTTGACAGGACCTCCTGATATATGTTTCACTTGATCTTGGATATTGGTATCATAATATGTACCTATATATTTATGTTATGCAGATAAATGCAGTCATTCTGTATCTGTCTCTCTCCTTCTGGCTAATTTCAATAAATGCTGGATTTAGAGATGACTACAAGAGTATGCTACCCGCACGGCAGAGCCTAGCAAGCTACCCGTGTTGTATTTGACATGCCAAATACTAGTAACAATTATAGACCTCATTCCCATGACCTGATGGAATGCTTTGAGGCTCTTTATGTTCCTGGAGCAAGCAGGTGCCCTTGGGCTCTACTTGCATGAGACAGTACATATAGAGATGCTACTGGTGCCTGCTCGAGCCCATCGATGATGAACAGGAAGACTGTGATACAGTGATTTGATTCTCCTCTCCACAGTGCTCAGGGTTTACTCCTGTCTCTATGTTTAGATTCTGTAGACTGGGTTTTCTTTCTATGTACAATTTTCTTTTCTGTCCCCTGACTTTAAAGACAACTTATTAAGGGGCTAGAGAGATAGTACAGGGGGTTTGGATGTTTACCTTTCAGGCTAATCCCTTATACTGCAAATGGTTCCTTGAATACCACCAGACATGATCCTTAAGCACAGAGTCGAGTAAGCCCTGAACACAGCTGGGTGTGGCCTTTCCAAAATAAGAAGCTTTATTCTACTCCAGTTTTTCTTATAGTCAGGAATATTAAATGAAAGAGGTGTGCTCACAGTGGTCCTTTGTTTCCACAATGTGGCTAATGTGGTTCTATGTCCTATACAATGTGGTGATATGTATTCTTCTCAATTACCACAAATGTCAAGGGACAATAACATCTATCATCTGTTGGTGGTTTATGATTGAAAGAATCTCCAAGGTCAGTTTCCTGTCCACACTTGGAAATATTTCTTTCCTTAACTTTTTATTAAAGATAGTTTTTTTAATAGAATTAGCTTGATTACACAATTTTAATTATACAATTAAAATTATTTATGATTGGATTTCAGTCATACAATGTTCCAACATAAGAGGTAGTTTGCTACAGTCTCACTCAACTATTGTTTCACTTTTTTGTAACAGTTGATTTAATTTTGTCTTCTCAAAAATGTTGATTCAAAACTATCCTTTGTTCTTAGATAACAATTGTAGGATTTAATACTTCTCTATAAATTGCTTCTCTTTAGAGAATTAACCACTTAGTATTAGCGGTTAGATTACAGAATGGTCTAATTAACATTTTTATAAATGATGTAGAAAGGGAATTATCCACAGTAAAATTTCTAAATTTGTCAATGATTCTAACTCTTTGGCTAATAGAATGACAGCTGACGGGGATAATCTTCAGGAAAACCTCATCCAGTTATGTTAGTGAACAAGAAAAAAAATGAGCCATAAAGACACATGAGCCATAGAGAGGAAAAAATAAGAAAATGAGGCAACACATTTAAGGATAGAGTAATCCAAACTAAAATTGCAGAGCATTTGCTTTGGCACTATCCATTAGAAATAAGAGGTCATTGAACACTCTCCAGAGTGAATGGTTATGAGTTTCTTAAAGTTGATGAATTTATCATCAGAGAAAGGAAACAAAATTAAGCGCATTATCCTCCTCTCACAGAAACTCATGGTTTAATGAGCCTGAGCCTACCATTTTTAGTTTGATTATTATATTGAAGCACACAATGAATTATACAACACTAAAGACATTTGAAAACAAAAAGTAGCAATATATATGTGTATATAGAGAGACTACAAAGATATGAACTGCAATATAGAATGACAAAATTTGAGAGAAAATTGAACTTCAAATTTTACATTCCTTAATTGTTTATTTTTGTAATGATTCAACTTTTCACTGTTTCAACACATAGCTGTTTATGAAACTAATTTTCTATATTGCACATATATACATATACAATACTCATATACATTATATATGTGTATATGTAAATATGTATGTGTATGTATATTCTAAAAAGAAATGCATTGGTGTCAAAAACAATTCCTCAGGACCATAGTTCTATGAGTTGAGAAGTTAAAAATGAAGACATATAATTAGTACATGCATTTCTCAAACATCTGTCACATCATATTGTTTAGTTATTATTGAGACAAGGCAGTAAACATCTAACAGATTTAATCTTTGTAAAACACAGAAACATTTTTCAACATTTTTTCTTCCTTAAGCAGTGACATCTCATCTGGGATAGACTAGCTAATGTTAAAAAAGTCCCTGCTAATACAACTGAAGGGCTCAGAATTTCTTTGCAATTTGAGAATATGTAAAGTCTTAGTTGTTTAAGTAAAGTTGATTTTCAATAACTAAAAGTACCTACCGTAGAAACAGTCAACAATAGTGTTCTGGCATTTGCTACTATTCGAAGAATGGTTAATGTGAGACCACGTATCTGTACATATTTTTCTTTCTACAGTTCTTTGTCATTTGTCAGAATGACCAGTTCTTTGTCATTTTCAGAATGACCATTAGTAAACATTTTGTAAGGCAGGGATCAGCAAAATCTTTTTGAAAAGGTTCAAATAATAAGCATTCTCATGTTTTATGATCCATATGGTCCATATGTTCCAATTGAGTTTACATTTATAGCTAAAAAGCAGCCCTAAACAATAGATAAACTAATAGGTTAAACTCTATTGACAAAAAGAGGCACCAGGCCTGATCTGGTTCGATCACTGATCAAGAGTTGACTGCGAAGTTGACTGGTCAACTTTCCAAGTTACCTATGGAGTTTATCAATGAAAATTAGCTTATACAAATTTCCAGAGTGATGGTTTTTAGTTAAGGTATATATATTTACAAGACTGTTCTTCACTTTGACTTATGCACATGGTAAACCGTTACTTTCTTTGAATTCTATCCTGTTCTCCTCAGGTGTCTTGTCTTGAAGCATGGAGCCTGAACTCGGATTCTATTCCTCCTCCTTTCTGAGCTTAACTTTCCTAAGTCTTCATTATTTCTTAATAAAATAAAACTTTAACAAATTTCACTTATGAAAATGAAATGAAATAATATTAATGAGAAGGATTTTCTAGTAAACGCCCACAAATACTTAAATACTTTTACAAACAGTCATAGCAAATATCACTATCCTGGTCATTGGTTAACAGGGACCTTTTCTACTCTGTACATAACTTAATAGGCTAAAATCAGTTTCATATAACTTCCCCAAACAAGAAATAGGTTAATGCAAGGAGGATGTGGAAACATAATCTATTTCACCAAAAGAATTAAATTATCCATTACTAAGTTGAAAGAAATGCACATTTATAGAGAAAAAGAAACCCTAAACACTGCAAAGAGAAAAAAGAAAGTACAGTGGCTGACATAAAAGAAACAGTATTTAAGTAGGAAAAAATGTCAGAAGGTGAAAAACCAGAGGAGAATAAGAAGTGGAAGATGAAAGGCAAATCAAGGACAGCATTAAAATAGAGCCATATGGAAGGCTTGGAGGAAGAATTTAAAAAGGTAGTGTTAATAAAATCAGTAACCAAGTCTGCAAAAAGTATGCCAGGAGCTGGTTCTCTGTTTATCTGTCTCCCATACCAGTACAACCATTTTGCCTTCACACTTTCATTGAGCTGTTGCACTTGAGACCTTTCTGATGCTACATGTACTGCTAGGCATCTGAAGATAAACACCAGAAACTCCATTTCAAATAATAGTCCACAATGATACTGGTTCAGGATTTCTAATCAAAGAAAACTTTCTTGAACAAAATGAGGTCCATGTGTCCTGACTACAAAATGAGTTGAGATAAAACGAAGATTAAATAACAAACTTAATCAGGATTTGGGGTAGACTTAAATTTTCACAGTCCATTTTCTCGCTCTCACTTTCTCACTCTCTCAAGCCTGTATTCCTGCTTATACATTTTTCACAACACACATCCACACCCACGCACGCCTGTCATACTTTCTCTACCCAGATGGATAAAATGGACTGAAGTTGGGTGCACCAGTGTGTCTTTTATAATCAGTATTCACTGTCTGCTAGTCAGAGAAATGAGGAGAAAATGAAAAGCATACATTTTTTTTAAAGCGTTGAGAAATGACACTCTTATTTTTCTTCCTGTTATTACTCAAATGAACCTATCTAGGTACCACATTTATATTAAGTAGATATTTAGTTCCACCATCTGGCAAACAGAAGGTTAAAAAGAAACAAATAATGAATGATGATTTTATTTTTCTCCTTTAAAATGAAGTATATAAAATGTGTCTTCTCATTCCCAGAGTTACATTAATTTATTAGAACGTATATATAATATATATAATATATATACACATACACACATATATTTTATATACCTGATCACAGAAATAAAAAGTACAGTGGACAATTTTTTATTTTATTATATGAACTTTTGTGGATTTGGAAGTTTAGATTTTCTGAGAAAGGAAGAACATTTAGATATTGGGAATAAGAAAAGCTGAGTGGTCCATGTGTGGGGGCAAGAAATTTGCTGCCTAAAACGTAAAAGTTTATAAATCCTCTATTGCACTACTAACACCCCAAAGATGAAAAGATCTCGAAAAAAAATTGAGATCTAGATATCAATGTCACTATATATATATATATGTGTGTGTGTATATATATATATATATATATATATATATATATATATATTATGACTTTAAGGATGAAGAACATTTTCTTCCTATTCAAAATGGAAGAAAAATACATGTTTTGGTGGTAGTACAATATCTCTGTTTCATGTTTATCAAGTTAGCCATGATCCCATAAAATAAAAGAAAGCAGACAGAACCGGATAAACATTTTCTCCACACTCCAAATCCCCATCTTTATCAGATAATTTCCTTGTATTCTTTTTTCCCTAGAACTTTGGTTTTTCTGATTCCAAACTTACTTAACCCTTTTTTTCTCAAAGGAAGAGGCTTACTAAGACAATGCTTTCAATGTTTGTAGAAATGTCCATCTAAAATGTTAACCCAGGCTATCGGCCATCATGCAGACACTCACTCAGACACATGAGGGAGAGTTGCCATCTGGCTCTACCCTAGCTCAGCTGACCATTAGGCTCCCAGGAGGCAAGATGGGTTTTGGTACTGACCCATCACCTCTGAAGGGCCTCGGAAGCAGCCAGATGAAACTTGCTCACCATAATAGCTGCCATTTTCACAGTCCAGATTCCACAACTCATCAGAGCCCCACCCAAGAGAGATGCTGATCTTAAGCCCAGCTCAGCAGAGCAGCCGAGTTCAAGCCCAAGTAGGCGTTCTCTCGGAGGCAGAAGTCACCAGGCATTCATGGAGATGAAGCTGGGGGTTCCCATTTCCCTCTCTGTCCATTCAGGAGGGCTGGTGGCCCCACCTATGAACTGCCTCAGGGCTATTGGACATCATGAAGAGACTCAGACACACCTGGGAGACTGCCATCTGGCTGTCCCATAGTTGCATGGCCACTTGAAGCCACCTGGTACATCAAACTAGTGGAACCAATCATATCTAGAATCTCAGAAAGTAAATTCAAGAACAGAAGAAGTCAGAAAACCTCACACAACACAACCACAATCATCCTCTGGTCTGGATTCCACAGCTGGACACAACCCGACCCAAGAGAGAAGCCGAATTCAAGCCTAAGTATGCGGGACTTGGCGACTATGCCAACCAGGTTTTTAGGGATCCTGGACTGGGGCCACCTCCCCCACCTTGCCTCCCTCCACAAAGGCCTAGTGGCCCCGCCAAGAACTGCTGCTGGGGCTCTTGGCCTGACAACAGGTATTCAGGTGCAGGGCGGAGTCTGTGCCCTGCCCACCTTGGGCTAGACTGATGGGGTGTCTTGGGGTGGGTACAGGTTTTTGCTCCTTGGTCTGTCCTCTACCAGGTTTCCCAGAAGTCAGAAAACCTCGTGCAACACAACCACAATTATCCTCTGGTTCTGACTCCACAGCTGGACATAGCCCGAACCACCTGGTGAGCGGGCACCGCACCTGTGCTATATCTTAAAACCTGGTATACCACAAGCGTGTGGGAGTCAGAGACTAGGTAAGACAGAGAAGGGAACAGTGTGCTGATAATCATTGAAAATGATGATACCATCCGAGAACTGAGCATTGAATATAGGCAAAAAGATACACATGATAACCTCTAAATGTATGTATTACAATCCACAATGTGTAAGAAAGGGAAACAAGAAGGAGAGAGAGAGAGGAAGAGAGAGAGAGAGAGAGTGAGAGAAAGAGAGAAAGGAGATAAAGAACCTGCCATGGAGTCAGGCTGGGGGAAGGGGGAAAGAAGTAAGGACATTGGTGGTGGGAAATGGGCATGGGTGGAGGGATGGGTGCTGTAACACTGTAGAACCGAAATTCAAACATGAACATCTTGTAATTGTATATCTCACGGTGGTATAATAAAATATTTAAAAAAATGCTAACCCAGCGATAGAGACAACTAGCTCACCTGTTCCAGTTGCCCCCTGGCTTCCTCCTGTTCAGTTCAGTCACATCTGCTGCCACCCAAAACTCACCTACTTGTGTAGACAGCACAGACATAATCTCATGTTCATATTTTTATATTTATGATAGGTCCTAAATTTGATCTCTGTCACCTTCATCCACTAGGGGACTGTAATTTTATTTTCTTGGTTTTTATGCCACACCCAGTGATGTTCAGGGTTTGCTCCCAGCTCTATGTATAGGGACCACTCCTGGCAGGCTCGGGGCAGGGGAGGGCTTACGGGATAGTCAGTGTTTAAAACCGGTTGTGCTGTGTGCTAGGGAAGCTCCCTACCCACCGCATTATTGTCTGGCCCTGAGGACTGTAGTTTTTAACCAGAATAGACCATAGGTTTAATGAGTAATACAGCAGGAAGGCTTGAAGCAACACCAGAACTGGGTTGAGTTTTGTAGCTCTTCGTTGATTTTTAGATAATCACACATACCGGAAAATAGGATTACTGGTTTTTGGCATATCAAACATGCATCAGACAGCTTGCCAGGCTCTGCCGTGTGGGCGCTATACTCTCATTACCTTGTGGGGCTCTCTCAGAGGGGGTGGCTAGAATATTCATGGTAATTTGGAGATAAATCGCAAGGCCGCACAGCAGTGCTATCAATGGGGAAAGTTGGTATCTGCTCTGCTGGGTGTATCTGCGTCTGTGGCTCAAGCATTCATGGGCTTGAAATACTCTCCTCTGAAGGGCGGGTCTCTGAAGGATGGGTCCTTGTAGGCTGGGTTTCTGACAAGCCAGGCTGGAGACTGGTTTAATCTCTAAATCTTAGGAGCTGCGGAGTGTGGATGTTGAAGATCACTGCCAGCAAGGTGTGGGGGTTTCTCTGGTTCTTCTTAGGCTCTATTGGGATGGTGGACTCTGGTCGGAAGTTGCTCTAGTGGTCCGTGGAATGCAGGGAGTTCGACGGGGAAAGTTGGTATCTGCTCTGCCGGGTGTATCTGCGTCTGTCTAGAGCTGGTAACTAGAGTGGGTAACTAGAGCCTTTACCGACTGGATCCCATGGGATGTCAAAATATCACATGGCCGCCCACCTACAAGATGGTCAGACTTCCTTGTCAAGACCCTGAAGGAAAGGTTTGAGGGCTCTTCATATTCCTGAATCAACCAGATGCTAGTGGGCTACATTGACACGCGATAGGGTCCAATGGAAATATTACTGGCACCCGCTCGAGCAAATCGATGAATAACGGGATCAAGTGATCAAGTGATCATACATACGGAAGGAGTAAAACTATGTGCTTAGCACATAGTTTTATGTAACTAAGCTTACGGAGAAGCTTGTTCAAGTCTTAAGAGTATCCCATCTTTTGCTCTTAAGAAAATGCAGTAAAGGAGAAATATTCCACTATGGTAACATGATGAAAGTGACACTGATTTGTGATGCAGATATATGCAGGGTGTTTTAAAACTGCATTTGTATATCAAATCCTTTAAAAACATTACTGGAAAGTGTGTATTTTTACTTTTACTTGAAATTAAGTTGACAGAATAAGATAACAAACCATTCTATCCTATTTTTTATTTTTTTTTTTGGGAGACCATACCCAGTGGTGCCTAGGGCACACTCTGGCTCTGTGCTCAGGAATACCAGTTCTGATAATGTTCGGAATTGTATCTAGAGCTGAGATTTGTGCCAGGATCAGGGCCACAGAGTTTAACCTGTGTGCTATCTCTCTGCCCTCAATTCTATTTATTTATCTGTCATTTTGGGGCCATCTGGGACTTCACACCTGGCTCTGCTCTCTGGTATCACTGGCAGAAATTGGGGGACTGTATGGAGTGCTAGGGATTGAACTTGGGTGACCGCATGCAAGGCAAGTGCCCTACCTACTGTACTATCTCTCTAGCCCCATTATACTTTCTTAAAATATACATTGAGAAAGAATATTTATGATACTGTAATAAAAGAGTAAATATTTAACACGATCTCACGATCACGATCTTCCCGTTAATCATCTATTTGCTAGAGCGGGCACCAGTATTATCTCAATATGTCCTGTCACATGCTGTAGAGCCAAGGGCATCGGCTTGGTACAGGAACATAAAGAGCCTCAAACCATTATATTAGGTCATGAGAATGATCTAATATAATTGTTACTGGCATTTGGCATATCAAATACAACACGAGCAGCTTGCTAGGCTTGCCGCAGGAGAGGCATACTCTATAAACACCTCCAAATAAAGCCTTAATTGATGAACGCTGCCGCTTACGGCCGCGAGACGGTTGTGATGGGCTGGTCGGCTGGGTGGAGTTCTGATGAGAGGGAAGTCCAATGTGGAAAATGGCGGCGCCCATGGAGTGGGTGGGGTCGCCTGGCTTGTTGTGAGGTTCTGCCGGGGTGGTGGGTTAAGGCTGGAACCCACCATGCCTCCCGACTGCCTCATGAACGGCTGGGCACAGGAGAGCAAGGAACCGCTCTGCCCCGTGTCTGAGTCTCTGGACCAGCATACCTGGGCCGGATTGAGGAAGAAACTGCTCCAGGGTGGGTGTCGATGATCCGGGCTGTGATGGGCTGGTCGGCTGGGTGGTGATGAGAGGGAAGTCCAATGTGGAAAATG